>JAOWBW010000113.1:1469734-1932817 GCA_026119855.1 Campanula takesimana
ACCATCAGATCGTCCCCTCAGTTTACTATATAAACCAATCCCATGCTATGGTTTAGGGGTCCGATTTTGAGAGCTCTAAGTCCGAGTTTGGGAGTTCTTAAAACACTATTTGCTCTCTAATTAGCATTCAAACACTCAAGAAGATCCAAGGTTTATTTCTTGCAACATAGGTAAGTTTACTCTAACTTTTTCTTCCGTGTTCTTGCATTATTTTAATGTAGATCTTTTATATTCATGTTCGTACATGTTTTTATATAGTTTCTTCATATTCTTTGCATGCTCATTCATATGTTCATAATATGTTCTTCGCATGTTCTTCGTGTTCATAGATAAAACCTTATTTATGCTATATTTAGGGTTGCGATCTTCATAATTACATGTTATTTCATAGCCGATGATGATCGAGGGTTCATCAACCCGAGGATGATCTAGGAACTATTTCTAAACCCTAATCTTTAGGTAATTCCCCCTCATTATGCATGATCCCGATTCTTCTTCCTATTCTAATTCTCTGCGAACTATGCTGACCTGAGCTTCTCACATTGAGAGGAACGTAGGCAATCTTCGGATCCGGTCTAAATCACTAACACACTACTAACACATTCATCATGATAGAAAGACCGATCAATTCGGGCAATAGGAGTGATAACGTTCAATATTCTTCTCTTGTTGTAATTTTGGACCCGGAACCCACTAACATGCTTTTTCTCAATGTTTTGGCTATAACTAAACGGCGTGGCGACTCTCATAATTTTAATGTTACTATGAATATTCCCAAATTCAAACACACGTATTCACACTTATACTTCAAGTTATAATTCCAATATTTGGACATTCAAGCATGTATAAGAGTTATACATTTACTCTTACCAAACCCCAATCCTATTCTTAGGATGTTCAAGTCTAAGACCTTGTTCTAATGCCCCTAAGGTGCACAATCATTGGATTCAAGACAAGTATAACACATTAGTGCTTGTTCATAGCACTTTCAAGACATAAAAAAGAGATACTACTCTTATACTTAAGTTCTCATTTGAGTTCTATAAGTATTAATGTTCAAGTCTAAGTTCTAATGCCCTCAAAAGGTACAATTATACTTGCTAGGACATCTTATACTAAGGCTATATGCCTTAGGAGGGATAAGCTTTCAATCTCATTTAGATTTAAAACACTTTGTTTGGAACAGGGGACCGGGCGGGCGCTCATCATGGACCGGGCGGGCGCTCATCCAAAATTTCTAAAACCCATAACTTTCTGTTGAAAAGGGCGGGCTCCTGGTCCAAAATTCAGCAAACCCCAATTTTCTTTCCAGCTAGAATTGTCCGTCCCAAGCGTATGAGTAACTTTTACCAACATTATAACATACCCAGAATACATACAAGCTTAAAAACCAATTCTTTCATTGTCTTTCATTATTTCACACAGAGGATTTTACTCCCTTTGTCCCAAATTTACAAGTACCACAAAAAATCATCCCAAACACGAAATAACATTCACAAGTATCGAGAATAACATTTATGCATGTTATTACAAGCAAGGGGAGCTAATAACTTACCTAGTCAAAAATCAAGTTGACCCAAACTTATTTCTGTTCGGCCTGGAACGCTCTATTCAACGCTACGAATATTAATCCGGGATCAGAATCAAGAACGGAGGGATAATTAAACTCGAGGAATCGAGAATAGGGTAAACTTTTAACCCTAACTTTGAAACAGAGAAGGAACGAGAAGAAAATTAAGAATTGCCTTCTCTGACAACCCAAACAACATGATATACTTTGAAACTTTCAAACAATTGCACTTACGCCCCTCAAGTTCCACTTTTAACAAAAAGGCCCCTAAAGTCAAATTTTCACAAATGACCCAAAAGTTCAAAACTAGACATTTAACCACCTTAACTATTTAAAGCAGTTAAAGATTTAACCCAAGTAAAACTAGCAACAATATGCAAGTTCAAGAATTTAACAAGTATGTCAAATATTTAACAAGAAATCGATGGGTGTTACATCCTCCCCACCTTAAAAAAAAATTCGCCCACGAATTTTACTTACCAAAGTTTTCAAATAGGCTCGGGTATTTATCTCGCATCTCTTTCTCGGTTCCCAAGTAGCCTCTTCTATTTCATGATTTCTCCAAAGGACCTTCACAATAGGAATCCTTTTGGTACGTAAGACTTGCTCTTTCCAGTCAGAATTTCAAACAGGCTGTTCCTCATAAGACAAAATCAGGCTGAAATGGAATAGCCTCATACTCAAGAACATGTGACTCATCCGCCATATACTTGCGAAGCATAGATACATGGAATACATCATGAATACCGATAAATAAGGAGGTAAAGCCACTCTATAAGCCAACTTCCCACTCTTTCGAGAATCTCAAATGGACCGTTATAACGAGGAGATAACTTTCTTTCTTCCCAAATCTCTTTATACCTCTAGAGGAGAGACCTTCAAGAATACAAAGTCACCTACCTGGAATTCAAGATCCCTTCTACGATGATCTGCATAACTCTTTTGTCTACTCTGAGCTGTGTGCGCATCCTTATCTCGAATATTGTCTGAAGTTCACGAGGATATTGAACCGAGTATGTATTATGAGGAGCATCCAGTTTAAGTCATGGATTCTAGAGTTTCCGAGAATTGAGAAATGAGAGTATTCCTTTTGCTCGAACTGTATAGAGAAATCATAATGTGGAAGAATCTACTTGGGAGCTTCGAGATTGGAATGGAAAGGAAATATTCTTGGTTGTTTGAGGGTCGAGGTAAGTAAACCCTAAAATTGGGGGACGATTTTTCTTTAAGGGGGAGTGATTGTAACGACCCAAAAAACCCGTCCCTATTTATTTTATATTTTGAGAATTTTAATTTGAACTTTTGTGTGCATTTTATGTGTTAGAAAATATTTTTATGACTTGCATATATTATTTGAGTATATGTGTTAGTTAATGGTTAGTAGTAATTTTGTTAAAAGGAATAAATGAGTTAGTTGAAACTTTAGGGTTCAAAGTGTAACTTTAAAAGTTGGGGGTTTATGTGTTCAAGGTAAAATTTGAGGGGCCTAATTGAAACTTTTAAAATATCAAAACATACTTATCCCCTTTGTATCTCTCTCTGCGTAGAATATAACACACACACACACACACTAAGCTTAAATTTCCCCATTTCTCTCACAGTGTTCTTGAAGAAGAAATGAGTAAGTCTATTTTCTTATTTTAATTTTCTTTTTATTAATTATTACTCTATTTTAAAATCTAATTATATAAAAATGATCAGGGCGTTGAGTAGGTCATTTCTACCCGAACAAAACATATTTCTGCGATTTACTTTTCGAAAATAGGAAGTTACTAATTTCCCTTTAAATGTTAAAATAGTCATATATGTTATATAAGATACTTGTTATTGTTAAATTGTGATTTGGGTGAATTTGTGTGATCTTGTAATTTTGGGACAAAGGAGTATTAACATGTACTGGTTTGTGATGGATGAGCTTTGAAAGAATGTTTTGAGTATGTTAGAATACTCTGGAGTGTTAGTTAGTAAAAAAAAGTTATACTCCTACTCGTGGGACGGTAAAATATTAACTTGAGTTAAATGTTAAATAAGTATATTATAAAAATTATACTATTATTTTTGGGACGGGAAATGAATGAAAGTATCCTTAAATGAGTATATTAGTATATTAGAAAAATTATACTATATACTGGAACGGTGAAACGAAGGGAGTATAATTTTTTTTGGTTTTGGCCATAACTTCGTCATCTGGACTCCGTTTTGATCGTGTAAACTATCGTTGGAAAGCTCTTCTCGAGTACTACACGATGGGTTGGTTTATTTAGTTGGGTTCTGATTTTTATATTCCAGAAATCCAGTAGGTGTTTAATAGAAAAAAAAAGAGTATTAATGGTCCGTTATGGTAGAGTGGTCTTTTGTGATCAAGTTTGAATTAATGTGATTGTTTGGATGGATTGTGTGATGACTAATGTCAATATTGTGCACACTATTATGAAAACGTGTTTACTTCTCTATGATGAGCTTGTGTGGTTCCCTACTTTGGAATCATACCCCGGTTGTGTTTAAGCAAGTATTCTTTGCTTCGTTTTGTGTAAAGTCCAGTTGGTACTTTTGTGTGTGTTCGGGCAATGATAGGGATTATAATGGCACACGAGTCAAGTTCATTATAAGGCTCCTATCATTGGTTTCCACTTTTAACCCCCTTCCTTAGGCAAAGTTGGGTACTTTGGTTATGACTCTGTGTCATTTTCCCCGTTGTTGTTGTTGTTGTTGTTTGTTGTTTGGTTCCGGAACCCGTTTCAGCTCTTCGATGCTTCTCAGTTGATGCCTCTCAGATGGCTATTGTTTTGGTTCGAGAACCTTGGCTCAGTATCCACGTATGAGTGTTTATTTCCGCCTTATGTGTTGTATGATGAGTTGGTCGTTATTTCCAACCGGTATGGGACGGTGGCGATAGGGAGCCTCTCATGTTATGTGCTATATGCTTTATATGATATTTGTTTATATTGTTTCTTTATGATTATCATATCAGCATGTAACGTAGTTGCATTTTAGTAGCTTACTGAGATTCATTCTCACCCTTATTTGTTTACTGTTTTAGATAAAGGCAAGTCCAGGGAATAGGACACTTGCACGGGAGGACGTCGTGGTGGTAAGAGTTGGGATATGAGTCTTGTAAAGGCTACATTAATTAATGTATAACCTTTTGGGGTAGAGTATCCGTGACTTCTTCATCCTTTAAAACTTATATTTGGGAAAATGTTGGTGTTTGTGTATTTGTAAACAAAGTTTGTAAGCCTTCGGGCTAAGTACTTTATTTTAGGAAGTTGTTTGTAGAGTTATTCTAAAGTGTTAAAGTTGGTGAGTGGTTTTATGAAAGTCTTTGAACTTAATGTGTTGGTTATGTTAAACTTTTATGAAAATACATTTCGAATTTTTTTCCTAAAATGTTTTATGACATCTTCCGATCGTGTCCCGAGCGTGGGGCCAAGTTGGACCACGGGTCTGGGGCGCGACAAATATTTAGGTAAGTAATTCCTTTAACATGTTTTATTTGATAAGTTGATAAAGGATAAAATTTAATTTTTGGTGCTCGAGAGACCGAAATGCGTGTACTAACCCCTTTGCCGAATCGGAAAATTTCATAAATGGTGATTTTCACCATGAAAATCATCTCCGTTCGAGCCAATATTTTGGTAAGTCATTCATTTAACATGTTCTATTTTATTAGTTAAGAAAGGATAAAATTTAATTTTTGGTGCTCGAGAGACCATAATGCGTATACGAACCCTTTTGCCAAATCGGAAAATTTCATAAATCGTGATTTACACCATGAAAATAATCTCCGTTCGAGCCAATATTTTTGTACGTCATTCCTTTAACATGTTCTCTTTGATTAGTTTATATTGGGTAAAATTTGATTTTTGGTGCTCGAGAGACCATAATGCGTGTACTAACCCCACTTTGCCGAATCGGAAAATTTCATAAATGGTGATTTTTACCATGAAAACTATCTCTGTTCGAACCAATTTTTGGTAATTAATTCCTTTAACATGTTCTATTTTATTAGATAAGAAAGGATAAAATTTAATTTTTGGTGCTCGAGAGACCATAATGCGGGTACTAACCCCTTTGCCGAATAGTAAAATTTCATAAATGGTGATTTTCACCATAAAAATCATCTCCGTTCGAGCCAATATTTTGGTAATTCATTCCTTTAACATATTATATTTGATTAGTTTAGAAAGGATAAAAATTTAATTTTTGATGCTCGAGAGACCATAATGCGTGTACTTAACCCTTTGCCGAATCGGAAAATTTCATAAATGGTGATTTTCACCATGATCATTATCTCCGTTCGAGCCAATATTTTGGTAAGTAATTCCTTTAAAATGTTCAATTTGATTAGTTGAGAAAGGATAAAATTTAATGTTTGGTGCTCGAGAGACCATAATGCGTGTACTAACCTCTTTGCCGAATCGGAGAATTTCATAATTGGTGATTTTCACCATGAAAATTATCTCCGTTCAAGCCAATATTTTGGTACGTCATTTGTTTAAAATGTTCTATTTGATTATTTTAAAAGGATAAAATTTAATTTTTGGTACTCGAGAGACCATAATGCGTGTACTAAACCCCCTTTACCGAATAGGAACATTTCATAAATGGTGATTTTAAACATGAAAACTATCTCCATTCGAACCAATTTTTTTGGTAATTCATTCCTTTAACATGTTCTATTTGATTAACTGAGAAAGGAGAAAATTTTATTTTTGGTGCTCGAGAGACCATAATGCGTGTACTAACCCCTTTGCCGAATCGGAAAATTTCATAAGTGGTGATTTTCACCAAGAAAATTATTTCCGTTCGAGCCAATATTTTGTTACATCATCCCTTTAACATGTTTTATTTTATTATTTGAGAAAGGATAAAATTTAAATTTTGGTGCTCGGGAGACCATAATCCGTGTACTAACCCCTTTGCCGAATCGGAAAATTTCATAAATGATGATTTTCACCTTGAAAATCTTCTCCGTTTGAGCCAATATTTTGGTAAGTCATTCCTTTAACATCTTCTATTTGGTTAGTTGAGAAAGGATACATTTTAATTTTTGGTGATCGAGAGACCATAATGCGTGTACTAACCCCCCTTTGCCGAATTGGAAAATTTCATAAATGGTGATTTTCACCATGAAAACTATCTCTGTTCGAACCAATATTTTGGTACATCATTCCTTTAAAATGTTCTATTTGATTAGTTTATAAAGGATAAAATTTAATTTTTGGTGCTCGAGAGACCATAATGCGTGTACTAACCCCTTTGCCGAAATCGAAAAATTTAATAAATGGTGATTTTCACCATGAAAATCATCTCCGTTCGAGCCAATATTTTGGTAAGTCATTCCTTTAATATGTTCAATTTGATTAGTTGAGAAAGGATAAAATTTAATTTTTGGTGCTCGAGAGACCATAATGCGTGTACGAACCCCTTTGCCAAATCGGAAAATTTCATAAATCGTGATTTTCACCATGAAAATAATCTCCGTTCGAGCCAATATTTTGGTACGTCATTCCTTTAACATGTTCTATTTTATTAGTTGATATAGGGTAAAATTTGATTTTGTTGCTCGAGAGACCATAATGCGGGTACTAACCCCCCCCCCCCCCACTTTGCCGAATCGGAAAATTTCATAAATGGTGATTTTTACCATGAAAACTATCTCTGTTTGAACCAATTTTTTGGTAATTAATTCTTTTAACATGTTCTATTTTATTAGTTAAGAAAGGATAAAATTTAATTTTTGGTGCTCGAGAGACCATAATGCGGGTACTAACCCCTTTGCCGAATAGTAAAATTTCATAAATGGTGATTTTCACCATAAAAATCATCTCCGTTCGAGCCAATATTTTGGTAATTCATTCCTTTAACATATTATATTTGATTAGTTTAGAAAGGATAATAATTTAATTTTTGATGCTCGAGAGACCATAATGCGTGTTCTTAACCCTTTGCCGAATCGGAAAATTTCATAAATGGTGATTTTCACCATGATCATTATCTCCGTTCGAGCCAATATTTTGGTAAGTAATTCCTTTAAAATATTCTATTTGATTAGTTGAGAAAGGATAAAATTTAATGTTTGGTGCTCGAGAGACCATAATGCGTGTACTAACCTCTTTGCCGAATCGGAGAATTTCATAATTGGTGATTTTCACCATGAAAATTATCTCCGTTCAAGCCAATATTTTGGTACGTCATTCGTTTAACATGTTCTATTTGATTATTTGAAAAGGATAAAATTTAATTTTTGGTAATCGAGAGACCATAATGCGTGTACTAACCACCTTTACCGAATAGGAACATTTCATAAATGGTGATTTTAACCATGAAAACTATCTCCATTCGAACCAATTTTTTTGGTAATTTATTCCTTTAACATGTTATATTTGATTAGCTGAGAAAAGAGAAAATTTATTTTTTGGTGCTCGAAAGGCCATAATGCGTGTACTAACGCCTTTCTCGAATCGGACAATTTCATAAATGGTGATTTTCACCCTGAAAATCATCTCCGTTTGAGCCAATATTTTGGTAAGTCATTCCTTTAACATGTTCTATTTGTTAGTTGAGAAAGGATACATTTTAATTTTTGGCGCTCGAGAGACCATAATGCGTGTACTAGCCGAATTGGAAAATTTCATAAATGGTGATTTTCACCATGAAAACTATCTCTGTTCGAACCAATATTTTGGTACATCATTCCTTGAAAATGTTCTATTTGATTAGTTGATCAAGGATAAAATTTAATTTTTGGTGCTCGAGAGACCATAATGCGTGTACTAACCCCTTTTCCGAATCGGAAAATTTCATAAATGGTGATTTTCACCATGACAATTATCTCCGTTCGAGCTAATATTTTTGTACATCATTCCTTGAAAATGTACTATTTGATTAGTTGATAAAGGATAAAATTTAATTTTTGGTGCTTGAGAGACCAAAATGCGTGTACGAACCCCTTTGCCGAATCGGAAAATTTCATAAATGGTGATTTTCACCATGAATATTATCAACGTTCGAGCCAATATTTTGGTACATCATTATTTAAACATGTTATATTTTATTATTTGATAAAGGATAAATTTATTTTTGGTGCTCGAGAGACCATAATGCGTGTACTAACCCCTTTGTCGAATCGGAAAATTTCATAAGTGGTGATTGTCACCACGAAAATAATTTCCGTTCGAGCCAATATTTTGTTACATAATTCCTTTAACATGTTCTATTTGATTATTTGAGAAAGGATAAAATTTAAAATTTGGTGCTCGAGAGACCATAATCCGTGTACTAACCCCTTTGCCGAATCGGAAAATTCATAAATGGTGATTTTCACCATGAAAATTATCTCCGTTCGAGCCAATATTTTGGTACGTCATTCCTTTAACATGTTCTATTCTATTAGTTTATAAAGGATAAAATTTAATTTTTGGTGCTCGATAGACCATAATGCGTGTACTTAACCCCTTTGCCGAATCAGAAAATTTCATAAATGGTGATTTTCACCATGAAATTATCTCCGTTCGAGCCAATATTTTGTACATCATTCCTTTAACTTTTTCTATTTGATTAGTTGATGAAGGATAAAATTTAATTTTTGGTGCTCGAGAGACCATAATGTGTTTACGTTACCTTTGCCGAATCGGAAAATTTCATAAATGGTGATTTTCACCATGAAAATTATCTCCGTTCGAGCCAATATTTTGGTACATCATTTCTTTAACATGTTATATTTGATTAGTTGACAAAGGATAAAATTTAATTTTTGGTGCTCTAGAGACCATAATGCGTGTGTACTAACCCCTTTGCCGAATCGAAAAATTTCATAAATGGTGATTTGCACCATGAAAATCATCTCCGTTCGAGCCAATATTTTGGTAAGTCATTCCTTTAACACGTTCTATTTGATTAGGTGAGAAAGGATAAAATTTATTTTTTGTTGCTCGAGAGACCATAATGCGTGTACGACCCCTTTGCCAAATCGGAAAATTTCATAAATCGTGATTTTCAACATGAAAATAATCTCCGTTCGAGCCAATATTTTGGTACGTCATTCCTTTAACATGTTATATTTGATTTATTGATAAAGGGTAAAATTTAATTTTTGGTGCTCGAGAGACCATAACGCGTGTACTAACCCCTTTGCCGAATCGGAAAATTTCATAAGTGGTGATTGTCAGCACGAAAATTATTTCCATTCGAGCCAATATTTTGTTACATCATTCCTTTAACATGTTCTATTTTATTATTTGAGAAAGGATAAAATTTAAATTTTGGTGCTCGAGAGACCATAATCCGTGTACTAACCCCTTTGCCGAATCGGAAAATTTCATAAATGGTGATTTTCACCATGAAAATTATCTCCGTTCGAGCCAATATATTTGTACGTAATTACTTTAACATTTTCTATTTTATTAGTCGATAAAGGATAAAATTTAATTTTTGGTGCTCGAGAGACCATAATGCGTGTACTTAGCCCCCTTTCTGAATCGGAAAATTTCATAAATGGTGATTTTCACCATGAAAATTATCTCCGTTCGAGCCAATATTTTGGTACGTCATTCCTTTAAAATTTTCTATTTGATTAGTTGATAAAGGATAAAATTTAATTTTTGGTGCTCAAGAGACCATAATGCGTGTACTTAACCCCTTTGCCGAATCGGAAAATTTCATAAATGGTGATTTTCACCATGAACGTTTTCTCCGTTCGAGCCAATATTTTGGCACAACATTCCTTTACCATGTTCTATTTCATTTGTTGAGAAAGGGTAAAATTTAATTTTTGGTGCTCGAGAGACCATAATTCGTGTACTAACCCCTTTGCCGAATCAGAAAATTTCATAAATAGTGATTTTCACCATGAAAATAATCTCCGTTCGAGCCAATATTTTGGTACGTCATTCCTTGAACATATTCGATTTGATTAGTCGATAAAGGATAAAATTTAATATTTGGTGCTCGAGAGACCATAATGCGTCTACTACCTTTGCCGAATCGGAAAATTTGATAAATGGTGATTTTCACCATGAAAATCATCTCCGTTCGAGCCAATATTTTGGTAATTCATTCCTTTAACATGTTCTATTTGATTAGTTGAGAAAGGATAAAATTTAATTTTTGCTGCTCGAGAGACCATAATGCGTGTACTAACCCCTGTGCCGAATCGGAAAATTTCATAAATGGTGATTTTCACCATGAAAATCATCTCCGTTCGAGCCAATATTTTGGTATGTAATTACTTTAACATGTTCTATTTTATTAATTGATAAAGGATAAAATTTATTTTTTGGTGCTCGAGAGACCATAATGCGTGTACTAACTAACCCCTTTGCCGAATCGAAAAATTTCATAAATGGTGATTTTCATCATGAAAATCATCTCCGTTCGAGCCAATATTTTGGTAAGTCAATCCTTTAACATGTTCTATTTGATTAGTTGAGAAAGGATAAAATTTAATTTTTGGTGCTCGAGAGACCATAATGCGTGCACTAACCCCTTTGCCGAATCGGAAAATTTCATAAATGGTGATTTTCACCATGAAAATCTTCTCCGTTCGAGCCAATATTTTGGTAAGTAATTCCTTTACATGTTTTATTTTATTAGTTGATCAAGGATAAAATTTAATTTTTGGTGCTCGAGAGACCAAAATGCGTGTACTAACCCCTTTGCCGAATCGGAAAATTTTATAAATGGTGATTTTCACCATGAAAATTATCTCCGTTCGAGCCAATATTTTGGTACATCATTAATTTAGCATTTTCTATTTGTTTAGTTGATAAAGTATAATATTTAATTTTTGGTGCTCGAGAGACCATAATGCGTGTACTACTAACCCTTTGCCGAATCGAAAAATTTCATAAATGGTGATTTTCACCATGAATGTTATCTCCGTTCGAGCCATTATTTTGGTACATTATTCTGTAGACACCCTGCTTTGGACCTCTCACCCCGATTGCATACATAGTATTTTTATTTAACTTGTTTTTGTTAATTTTTGTTACTTCCGTTATGTTCCTAACTGATTCCGTTAGTTTTGGACTAAACTGCATAACAGAGTTAAATTTTAGAGTCAATCTATCATTCTGTTATTTTCACCAGCGGGCGCCTCCGACACTGTCAACGGGCCGAGCGCGCTTCTCTCCCCAAAGGCACCCGCGCGCTTCCCACTTTGGCAGTAGCGGATTGCACCTTATTTCCCTCCCTTTTCTTATTTACAAACATCTTCTTTAGTCAAAATCTCTTCCTTGATCACAAACATTAAACCTTTTTATTTGTGACATCCCAATCCCATATTTCTAGCCCTTTTCATAAAAACAAAATATTTCCTTTTCCTTTTTTTATTTCTTTTCTTTTATTATTTCATTTATTATTTTATTTATCTTATTTTTTATTGGTCAATTCCATTTCACATGCCTTTCCCTCTCTTTTTTACCTATAAAAACCCCCTTCTTCTACCTTAGAAAAGGGACCTCAACATTTTCTCTCTAGCCAAAACTCTAGACTTTTAGGACCTCAATTTTAGAGTTCAACTTTCTTTACCACTACAATATAGACAAATTCTCCCAACAATAGTTCTTAATAACAAGACTCTACACAAATTGTTCTACAACAATTTCTCTACAACAAACACCACTTTCTCGCCAAGTTTGAGGTCCTCTTTCTTAAGGTACAACTTTACCTCCTTCTTTTCGTATTTTGCATTTCTTAGTAATGTATGCAATCCCCATCAACGGGACATGACCAATATGATTACTTCACATATTGAAGTTAGTTAAGGTTATCTCCCTACATTTCAAACACTACTTTAATTTCCATTCATCTTTTAATGTAATCTTTAGCAAAAATTAATAAATAAACAATTATCTTTTATTTTCCCTTTCAAATTTCCCCTTTCTTTTCATTTGTAATTGTTAGCACTTTTATATTAATAAATCGAAGGACTTTCCTATGCATTAGAACACCAAAAGTAGCAAGACCCGCGTAAGCAGGGCGGAGTGGGTATTTAAGTACTTCCCACTCCGTCACCTAACCCCCGAACCCTTATCTTCCCGAATCTCTGGTTTTCGTACATAAAAAATTGGCTTTTCTTAGGTTTTCTCGCGTTCCTCTAAAATGTGGGTGGCGACTCTAAAATCAAGTAGACATCCTAGGGTAATTCGCGCGCTCTAGCCAAGCCACGGTTCCCCGGGGTATCTACAGTGGCGACTCCGCTGGGGAATATAGAGGGTTAAACTTGCATTTTCTGCTTTTGATGTTCTAATTTCTGTTTTTTGGGCATTCTGGTAAAAAGGGTGGGAAGCGCGCGCCTCCGGCCTTCATGGCCTAAAGCGTGCGCGTCCGACCCTTATGACCAGAATCACC
Source organism: Campanula takesimana (assembly GCA_026119855.1). NCBI lineage: Eukaryota > Viridiplantae > Streptophyta > Magnoliopsida > Asterales > Campanulaceae > Campanula > Campanula takesimana. The sequence continues at coordinate 1,482,657 of JAOWBW010000113.1, forward strand.
CGCCTCTCATCTTGTTCTTCGAATTCCATGTTTCTGTGCTAACAATGTCTGCAGGGGAAATAATTTTTTATTTAGGGTCAAGGCAGTCCCTTGAACCCACTGATTTGCAGGTACTGCCCAGAAGCAGGCGCCTCCACCTTTCTCAATATAACGCACGTGCCTCCCGAGTAGACAGCCCAACTTGCGCACGTCTGAGCAATTTCCCAGAAACAGAACATTGAATAGTACAGAAACAGAACAAAATGACAGTGTGGGCACCGGGCCTGCACAAAACCTCCTTTTTTTGTTCTGTTTATTTTTTTATCGGTCACACGGGTGATTCGAAAGTTGTAAATTATGTGCTTATTTGCTTTCATTTTCTTTTAAAAAAAATATATATTTTGTCACTTGGCTTGACCTCACACTACATGCACATATTCTTATTAATTTCTCACAATCGAGTCGCACAAGTCCAACCCCAAACCCGTCGAGCCCCGTCCTAGGAAGTTTCAAGCTCCACTCGACCTTGACTCTTCCGAAGCGGTAAACCTCAGCCCGTGGCGTAGTTCACGACTACATGCCGGGGGTGACCTTTAAGCCTCTCTTTAGCCAAGCACAAGCCACACAATTCTTAGTTTAGGTTCTAACACTCCGTGACCAAGTCGGTTTTCATGTACCGAGATTTCCCTAAACTAATGTCATCAAATCATACATGCCGTTTCCAATAGAAACAAACGGTTGTCATGGACGAAATAAAAATCTGTCCCCAAAGTGGTTATTATGGACGAAAGTAAAAAATTCGTCCCCGCATGTATGCTCTATGACATTAATTTAGTTTAATCCCGACACATGTAGGAATCACAAGCGTGGTGGAATCCGATGAGTATATGGGACCGCGAGAAGGTCAATATATGTGATAACCTGAAAATTTGGTAATTTTATTTTTAGGCTTAAGTTATATTTTTGGATTATTAATGATGATTAGTTATAATTGATTTCCTCCAATTGGGCTTTGTTTAGTTTGGGTTATTATATTGTGTCTATTTGGGCCAATAAAATTAAATGAGTTGGAGAACCTAAGTGGGTTTTTGCTTAATATATAAATAATCTGATAATTCCTATTATTAGTATAAAAGTATCCTTTGCCCTAAACCTAAATAATTATTGTTAAAATAAAACAAAAGCTGTGCCGGCGAAAGAGATAGAGCTGACGTAGGGATTGGGCGGCCAAGTAACTGATGAGGTAAAATTCTCTTGCTTTGTGTTAGATTTATAATTTACTCTAGTAATCAAAACAATGGATTTCATAAGGGAATGAGTGGCAAAGGTTGTGGGAGTATGTTAGTGGTATTGGTAGGAGGTGGTGCATGCTTGTTTAAAGAGTTGAAATTAAAAGTTAAGAAAGAGAGTATTGGTGGATTTTGATGGATCAAATACATCATTTGTTATGTATTGGGTTACAACTCATTTTATTTTTCTTTTAACAGTTAGATTTTGGACTTTCAGTAGAAGGTGTATTCGTTACATAAGGAGTAGTATTTTAAACCGCAATTGAGGTAAGCGAGACTACGCAGTGTCGATTCCGTGTCAGTTTTATCACGTGATTATTCTTTTCATATCCGTCCTATCGTTGTGCTCCGTTTTATTGATACGTTTTGATTGTTCGATTCATTTTGATAATTGATTTGATATTGAGATTGATTTGAAAAGTATTGATTTTATTGAAAGCATGCTATATGAGTTTTGGTTCTCAGAGAAACGAGATTTGTTATATGGAATTGTTCTAATGTGACTAATTATGTGATGGTTGCAGTGGATTTTGATTTAGTTATTGATTTTGTGTTGGTTAGGCTCCGAGTGTGGGCGCCAACAAGTTTGATCGATTATTGTTAAGCCACTGGGCCCGAACATAATTAGTGCGTTAGACTGTGAAGTATAATCGATTGGTATTCGATTTATGAAAATTGAGTCTTATTGATACGTCCATATTTATAATTTCATGGACTGTGTTATTTGATAATTGTGTTCATTTGGCTTCTGTGATACTGTGTATCCCCTTTCTTACTGGCCCCCCAGCTCACCCCCCTCCAGTTGCAGTTTTGCAGTTGACTATTGATCGAGGTTTGAGATCGAAGAATTGGGACGGATCAGTTTATTGAGAATTCAGGGTGATTAATGATATTTTGTACATTGTTTTAGCGATTTTGAGATGTAATATTTTGGATTTATTGAATATTAAGTTTATGAAAATTTCGGGTCGTTACAATATACTAGTGTGACGATTCCACTATTTTTTTTTCTAGAAACCCCAAAAAGGACTACGTCTTTTCGACTTTTGTAAATAAAAAAAAAGAGTCATTTTTCTTTATGTGGTTTGAGTCTTTTCTCTTGTTCGTGGGTTAAATCATTTGATTCAAAAGGTATTTGTGGGGCCAACCTAAGATCAATCGTGTTCTCTCCATAGGTACAATGGCTTCAAGCGGCAACAACAACAAGGGTGAGAATGCTTCCGTGTCCAACGAAAGGCTCTTCAACATAATAAGATACATGGGGGAACAAATGGATAGACTTGTCGAGGAGGCCCGCCGCAAGGATGATTTATGGCAAGCCCGTCTTGATCTCGAGAGGAGAATTCATAAGGAAGAAGTGTCCGAACTTAAGGCCCGTTTACGAGAGTTCACCGACAACAAGGCAAAGGTCAACGGTAAGGCATGTTCAAGTGGCTCGCCTCTCAAAAGTCACAAAGGTTCTACCAACGACCGTGTCTACACTCCCCTCTAAGGTATGAACGTCACCAAGGCCTATGAAGATCTCAAAGCAAAGGGACAAATTTCTCCTCTCCAAATGTACAAGCAACCACAACCATTGCGTCGCAACCATGCCCACCACAAGTGGTGTGACTATCACCTATGCAGCGGTTACCTCACCGAGGATTGCTTCTCCATCCGCAACATCGTCCAAGACTTGATTGACAATGTGTTGGATATTATGCCTTAGGCCCTTGAGAAAGGCCTATGCGTTATATCATAGCTTTATTGTTATAGAGATAACAAACCCGATTATTATATCTTTTGCATGTTTATTATAATAATCATTGTCCCTAGCACTTATGAAGGGCTAGCATGGGTTTGATGGATAATCATATGATGATTATAGCGCATAGGATGCGGATTAAACTTATGGGTACATGTTGGAGAACAAGTACTGGATAGACCCGTTATGAGATTTATGTCATGGTCAAATGTCATAATTAAACCTCATAATAGTTATATCATTTATCCTTAGACCTGAGATTATCATAGTCTTCCACATGATGAACATTATGTTTGACGTACTCAAACACTACCCCTAACCGGGTGGTTATAAAGGCTACGATTGGCATAATCGGATTCTTGTAGGGAAGAATGATAAGTCAAGATGGGATTTGTCCCTCTCTCAAGAGAGATATCTGCCTGGCCACTCGATGAGTGAGATTGATAATAGTGTACGGCCGTACCCAAATGAATTGAAGCGTTCAATGTTATTTGCTCATATCAATCTACTCGGGATCGAGAAAGCATTGGACAACATAAGTTGACGTGGACCATGACTTATGTCCAATATGATATCGTGTGACAAAGGGATTGTGATATGTTCTATAAGGTTACTTTGGGCTTTCAAAGTTATACTAATTGGGTAGTCATAATGGCTTGCTAGAGTCCGCTTATGACTTACGGGTTCTGACTCGTTCGGACTCGTTGCCAACTTAGTATAATCCTATTGGGTCACACACAATAGAACGGATTGAATAAGGCACATAAAACGGGAAAAACTGGATCCTGTTGGATGGAAGGATCCGTACGGATGGTTTGGGAGCCACCCAACCAATCCGTACGGATGGTTTGTCCGGCCGAAAACAGTTTGTTCAGACTTCTTGTTTGACAAGGAATTCTGATCCCAAAAGAAATTAGGTTTATGCCCTATTATATATGTGTGCAGTCGGGTTTGAGAAATCTAATGGTTGATTTTAGAAATCATAACATGTTGTTTGAGAAACAATTACACACATATAGAGGGGATTATTAGTTCTGAGATTTAGAATCATCATAACTCAATAATCAATGGAGCAAAATAATTTCTATGAAGAAATCGTTTCTTCATCAAGCCTTGGGTCTAGCAATCCAGATCAAGAAGGTGTTCTTGATATCCGTTCGACGTGTGGATACTGATAGAGGGTGTTTGCGTTAGCAGCTTAAAGTCCGTGTTCATGGATTCAATCTTCAAGGGTATGTTTCTTTCATCTTGTATTTAATTTAATCAACATGCACGGATCCGGGCTCTTGGGTGTTTGATTTATATATTTAATTCCGCTGCGCATGATGTATCAAAACCCAACAGTGGTATCAGAGCACCGTTCATTGTTGATTATTTTAATTTAATCATGTTGAAATTGTTTAATTCGATTATATTATATCTACATGATAATAAGATGAATGTGTGATTTGAGTTTTATATATGAGATATAAAATTTATGAGCATGAATATGGGAATTATGTAATTATTGTATTGATTTGATCCATATGAATAATTGCATGTTTGGGATATCAATAAATAATTGGATTATGTATATTGATAATTTGGATCTAATTTGTGTATGTAATAAATCGTTTATTCATGATATTGATTAGATCCAATTAAATTCGTAATCTGTAAATTCATGTTTTTGTAATCTGATTATGTACAAACATGATATTGGATTTGGTCGAATTTCTGAAATTCTAAAAAAACCTGGAAATCTGGGATCCTACCAATGGATCCGTACGGATGGTTTGAGTGATGCCAAACTGATCCGTACGGCTAGTTTGGAAATTCTCAGATTTGGTTTTGTTTTCTGGTGTTCAGATTATTCTGTAAATTGTTTACAGAATTCGAATCTGAAAACTGGAAACTGCTTTCAGACGACTGGTTTTCGAAACCGTGTTTCTTGAAACAGTTTTCGGTCGAAGAATTCAAAAGGAATTGCAGAAATCAGAGTTCTAAACAGTTTAGAACTGCTGTAATCTGTGAGATTAAGAGACAATGAAAGATCTTGAAACAAGTATCCAATCTATACGGGAATGTGGATGCCTTTTGGCTTAGTTTCGACCGTATAGAGAAGTTGCTTGGTTTCTTGATCTTAGCACGGAAATGTGGATGCCTTTTGGCTTAGTTTCGGCCGTGCGGTTTGTGCTTTCAATTTCAAGATGCTCTGCGGATACAGTTTCAGAATTCTGAAGAGTTCAGAGTTTATGTGACGTGTATGAAAGAGCTGTACGGATAAATCTGGATGCTTCCAGAAACATCCGTACGGATGGTTTGGGCATTACTGATTCTGATCTGTTTCAGACGGCAGGTTTTGGAAACCGTGTTTCCTGAAACAGATTTCAGTTCATAAGTCCAGACAGTCACTGAGATTATAATCTTAAAGGAGTTTAAGATTAGTGTAATCTCAAAGTTTCAGAATTTATCCCTATACAAAGTGCAAATAGTTTGCAGAGAAGGAAACTATATTTGGATTAATTCATTGCATGGAGCAATGGCAGGCTTACGCCTCGTTTCTGGGAATACGAATGAAATATCCAATCTGTAAATTGTTTACAGATAATTTAGATTCCGTCCCCATTATGTTGCTTCATAATTAAATCATAAGATTTTGCTTCTGTTAATTAATTGGATTAGTTAACATCAGTTATGCAAAGACTATATTATATTATGTTTGACATAATTAAATATATGATGCATATCTCTATGTAATAAACCTTCTTAAAAAACTTAAGTCCTGTGCCAATCAATTATTAAAACACTTGTGAGTACACCGGGTATTTTTATGTGGGCTCTTCCAAAGCGAGGTGCATTAATTCTATCAGTGTATGAGCAAGATGAGGAATGAGAGTTTCCTATACGTTTAACGTGGTTTGACTTAATTAGGCTATCAAAAGACAAAGTTTTGGGCCTAAGGCACAAGATGAGATTAAAACATGTCTGACATAAGATGTCTAACAAATCTCATAAAGGATCTAAGAATCATATATGATATGATTGACAAAGAGTTGTCTACCTAATTAATTTAATTTTGAGCAGTATCGCCAAAGCGGACTTGAAATTAAATTAAAGTTGGATCTTAGCCTACTTAAATTATATTATACAATTGTTGTATTTGAAGGTGTATAATTTAGTGGGAGTATTTATGAAATACATTATATGTCTCTAAATGATAATGGTATGAAATATATGTGTATATTTATTTGCATATTTTGTAGAATGTCTTAAACTATAATCATGTATAATTACTGCTATTGACCCCACTTTAAGAAGAATAAGATTAACTTCCATGACCTAGTCATGAGCTTAAGAATTGTTCTAAAGCAAGATCGGAAGTTATGAATTCCTAATAAATCCTATTTCTAAGAAACCTAATGCTTAAGCATAGACATAGACATTGATTTGAAACATGTGGATGATTCTATAGATGTCAATGGTCTTACGACTTGCTATCATATGATCGGAACTTTAGAAGTATCTGAAACATATGAATGCTTATGCGATAAGCAATTACGTGGGAAGCGTTCCTACAAGCAAGAAAGGCAAGAAAAGTTTGAGATTGATTAGAGTCTAACATTCATTTGATGAATGAAAGGTATGTTAATAAGTTCTCATGTTTCGAACATAGAGAGACATATTAATTACCTTGGATGGCTTGATAATCAAGTTAGTTTGGAACTAACAACGGATTTGGTATTAATTCATAAGCGACATTCGATGTTTAAAATGCTAAAAGAGACATTTAAGGAGTTTTGATGATTCAATACTATTTTTGTTGAATTCGAAGTTCGTAGTTATTTCAGCTGGATGAATCGTAGCGATGGAAGAATTCAGTTATAATTCATTGGTTAGGTGTATCATTAACTCTTTCTTTTTTTGGTACGAGGAACTTCTCATGAATCCACTGATTTCTGCCGCTTCCGTTATTGCTGCTGACGAACAGTAGTCATTCTGGGGTTTACATATACTAATAATTGTTGTTTTAATTCAAAGTGAGAAGGATTTTTTTCTTGATTGAAAAGAATCAATACTGATTGATTCTATAGGAATTTGTATTCTCTTATGTCATTAGGCAAATAGAATTCCAAAGTGAAATACAAGAATCATTCACCACTTCAAGTATTTATGTTAAAATTTCTACTTGTAAGGGTAAAGATTAACCTATGTGGCAATAATGATGCAATGGTTGCAACATTAATCATAGGAACTTGCGAAGTATCTTTACCTAATAAGTTCATATTTGTTTTTGAACAAATGGTGCTATGTTCTTATTTTAAGTAGAAATATTATTTTGGTTTCTTCATTAGAAGATTATGGATATTTCTTATTTCGAATAAGAAAGTGTTCCATTAAATATGACTTGCCTTATGGTATTGCTAATCATATAATGGGACTTAATATCCTTATCTTGGAAGAACAAAATAATGAGCATAACGTAAATAATGGAAATCTGAATATAAGGATGTAATCGTTACATTCTTAAAAAGCATTAATGTCTATATCAAATGATAAGAAACACATATCTAAAATTCCATGGGACGGACTTTTAAATTCATATGATTTCGAATTATGTGATAGATGTGAATCTTAGAAATTGATTAAGACATCTTTTACTAATAGTAGTAAGAGGAAGTACTCTTTTGAACCTATACATTTTGATGTATGTAGTTTATTAAAGTAACAATGCTAGAAAGGATTTCAACATCTCATGGCAAAAGTATTGATGTACTCTGATTAGATCAAAGTAATAAATATTTGAGCCTTGGACTCGATGAGAATTCTGCAGAAAGTCTGCAATTTAAGAAAAACAGAATTTGGAAACAGCAGCCGTACGGATGATGTTCCAGAAGTTTACAGATTGTCTCTAAAACACAGTTTTTCGTCTCATAATAAGTCAAACTGATCTTTAATTATCCTTCTGGATTATGTGATGGAAACACCTGCGATTACACTAAATTGAGATTCATCTAAGGAGGTTCGTTATACCATATAAGATATGGAATGAAAGAAAACTTGGTTTGTCTTTCATAAAGATTTGTGATGTGATACTTTTGAGAAAAGTATTGTCTTGGACAAAATCACACCTAAATCTAATAAATGTATTTTATGGGATATCTTAATGATATTAATTTTACACCATTTAGAGTACAAATCGTTTGTCACTCTAAATATCACTTTCTAGATAAATCGTTTATCTCTAAAGAACTAGTGGGAGTAAAATGTATCTCGAATAGTTCGAGACCCGAAAAAATTGACATGGAACCTAAGATGGAAGTTGAACAAATATTCACAAGGAGTTGTGGAAATTCGTTCAAGTATACACAAGAAATTTGCACAACTGATAGGATACTATCTATAACAAGAAATATTGATTTCTCATAATAGAAAGTAATAGGGAAGATATCATTGTGAATGATTGACCTATTACCTATCAAGATGCAAAGTCCGCTCCGGATTTAGATCAATGACTTGAAGTCATAAAATCTAAAAGTGTATATTGATTAAGCAAGACTAATTGAGAAAAGTTAATTCATAATGTCGATTATGATGAAACTTCATCACCCGTAGTCATGCTTAATATTATTAGAATTCTTATTGTCATGACTTCATATTTTGAATATGTAATATGACAGATGAATGTCAAAACTATATTCCTTAACAGGAACTTACATTAGGATGTGTTTGATACAACCTAAAAGTTTTGATTGATCCATAAGATTCTAATAAAATATGCAAGTTGCAGAAATTCATGAGATGGATTGAAGCAAACTACTTGGAGTGAAATTTCATTTTGATGTAGTATTCAAAGAGTTTGAATTCATTAAAGGATGAGACTTGTGATTACAATAAATTTAGTGGGAGCGTAATTTTATTCATAGTCTAATATATATATATATATGGTTGATATATAAATCATTTTGAAAGAGTTTCTAAATGAAAGACTTGGATGAAGCCGCCTACATCCTTGGACTGATTTATGGAGATAAATCTAAAAGGTTGATTGGTTAAAGTCAAAGTACTAATATTGACAAGATAGTGAAAGGTTCACTATGCAAGACTCTTGGAGAGGTTACTTGCGAAAGTCTAATGGCATTAATCTTTGCAAGATTTAGTCTTACTGGAAGACTAATGAGCAAGAGTACATGATTAGGATTCCATATGCTTCGGCAATTGGATCTATCATGTAAGCCATGTAAATGTACTAAGACCGGATGTCTCATATACTTAGAGTATGATGAGATAATACCAATCGGATCCCAGTGAGAGTCACTAGTTAAGAAACACTCTTATGTTCTCTAAAAGGAACTAAAGGATGCGTTCTTAATCTTTGATGTAATAAAAGATGACTTGTAATAGTTACAAAGATGCATTCTTACAAACCAACAAAGATAAATATTGCAGTATAAATACATGTTTACGTCTAATAATGGTGTTATAAGAGTTCTAAATGGACCATTACTATTCTACAAAAGGTTGAGTATCTAGTGGCATGAGATGCAACTAGAAAATGTTAAGATTAAGATTCTAATTTGTAAACTAGAAATCGTTTCTAGTGTCACTAATTTAATGTACCTTCATTGTGTCAATAATCGTTATTACACAAGTCAAGGGACTAATATCTTATCTAGACATATACTCAGACATTTCTATCTTACTCGAGAAATCGTCAAAGATGGGAGATGTCAAAATATGCAAAATACCTTATGATAATAACAAGGATAATTATCCTCCATAAGCTCGTTTGCAATTATGATGGAGATCATAACTAAGCTCAATGGATATTGGATACGCGTTGATTGGGCCTAGTGCAAGTGGGAGATTGTTGGATATTATGCCCTAGGCCCTTGAGAAAGGCCTATGCGTTATATCATAGCTTCATTGTTATAGAGATAACAAACCCGATTATTATATCTTTTGCATGTTTATTATAATAATCATTGTCCCTAGCACTTATAAAGGGCTAGCATGAGTTTGATGGATAATCATATGATGATTATAGCGCATAGGATGCGGATTAAACTTGTGGGTACATGTTGGAGAACAAGTACTGGATAGACCCGTTATGAGATTTATGTCATGGTCAAATGTCATAATTAAACCTCATAATAGTTATATCATTTATCCTTAGACCTGAGATTATCATAGTCTTCCACATGATGAACATTATGTTTGACGTACTCAAACGCTACCCCTAACCGGGTGGTTATAAAGGCTACGATTGGCATAATCGGATTCTTGTAGGGAAGAATGATAAGTCAAGATGAGATTTGTCCCTCTCTCAAGAGAGATATCTGCCTGGCCACTCGATGAGTGAGATTGATAATAGTGTACGGCCGTACCCAAATGAATTGAAGCGTTCAATGTTATTTGCTCATATCAATCTACTCGGGATCGAGAAAGCATTGGACAACATAAGTTGACGTGGACCATGACTTATGTCCAATATGATATCGTGTGACAAAGGGATTGTGATATGTTCTATAAGGTTACTTTGGGCTTTCAAAGTTATACTAATTGGGTAGTCATAATGGCTTGCTAGAGTCCGCTTATGACTTACGGGTTCTGACTCGTTCGGACTCGTTGCCAACTTAGTATAATCCTATTGGGTCACACACAATAGAACAGATTGAATAAGGCACATAAAATGGGAAAAACTGGATCCTGTTGGATGGAAGGATCCGTACGGATGGTTTGGGAGCCACCCAACCAATCCGTACGGATGGTTTGTCCGGCCGAAAACAGTTTGTTCAGACTTCTTGTTTGACAAGGAATTCTGATCCCAAAAGGAATTAGGTTTATGCCCTATTATATATGTGTGCAGTCGGGTTTGAGAAATCTAATGGTTGATTTTAGAAATCATAACATGTTGTTTGAGAAACAATTACACACATATAGAGGGGATTATTAGTTCTGAGATTTAGAATCATCATAACTCAATAATCAATGGAGCAAAATAATTTCTATGAAGAAATCGTTTCTTCATCAAGCCTTGGGTCTAGCAATCCAGATCAAGAAGGTGTTCTTGATATCCGTTCGACGTGTGGATACTGATAGAGGGTGTTTGCGTTAGCACCTTAAAGTCTATGTTCATGGATTCGATCTTCAAGGGTATGTTTCTTTCATCTTGTATTTAATTTAATCAACATGCATGGATCCGGGCTCTTGGGTGTTTGATTTATATGTTTAATTCCGCTGCGCATGATGTATCAAAACCCAACACAATGGTGAGTTTACCGTGGTTGAAGAACAACAGTTAGAGAGTGAGAACATGCAAGAACTCATCAAGGAAGGGGCTCAGATTTGAAATAGGGTCTCAACAAGAGATCATGCCGCAAGGAAGGCTACAATGACAATGGGGACTACAACAGCAATCTCCTTTTCTCTTTCTCTACCTAGTAGTAGGAATAAAAAAAAAGAGTCAAAAGTCCTCTTAAGTGTGCATTAATGTTTTCTCTTGTCCTATGTTAAATGTTCGAGTCCATTGAGTCATCAAATAAAGGTCGTTCTTGTCCTTATACACTCCTCCAAGTTGTTCAATTTAATTCTTGGCAAAATGATAAAAAAATGTCTAAACAAGTTTTGGAATGAAGGCCATCGCTTGAACGCCTAGGGGCTAAACATCGACGACGGCATCAACAACGAAGACATCAACAACGACGAAATCAAGACAAAGAAAGGTGGAGAAACAATCATGAAGCAAAGTTTTCAAAAGGGGATTAGAAAAAAAAAAAAAGCTCGCTAGGTTGAAATCCTCAAATCAACCTAGGCAAAAGTTAGAGCACAAAAAAAAAAAAAAAAAAAAATCCCCCTCAATCAAAGAAGTACAAGATCAACATCATTCCACCGATGAAGGACGAAGCAACAACCATCTCGACGAATGGAGCATCCACAAGAACTACGGTGACCTGAGCCTCTTCACTGGAGGAACGTAGGCAACCTTCGGGTCCGGTCTCATGCAAGAAAGAAGATATGTTTAGCCCTAGCGCGTTATGGTGATCGACCTTCCTCTCGAACTTGTCATGACATCTTTGTACGATTCATTTGCCAATGAATTAATCACCAAAAGATTGAACAACTTTCTTAGATTTGGAATCGCTATCCGTTCCTTGTCGAGTCTAGGGGTTTCTCTTCTTTTTGCGATACTCCCAGTTTCTTGCAATCAAACTGGGGCTTTCTTTCTCTTCTCTCTTAATGACTTACGTGCCTTCGTGAGTATCTTTAGTGACAAGAGGTCTTCACCGCAAAATCACATGTCTCTCATCCTCCGCTAGAGTCAATGCACACTTCCTCATTAATCGAGTCAAAATGAAGACGCAAAAGAGATGCCCACTAGATTGAAAACCCGAAAGGGCGGTCTAGGCAAAAAACAGGGTGCGTTATAAAAAAATGAGAGAGTGAGAAAGAGAAGTGAAAGAGAAATGGAGATCTCCGGCCTCTAAGGAAGACAACTGCACAAGTTCTACATTGGGTCTCCTCAGCAAGTCAATCCCCACCGAGCCAACTTTGGAATTGCAAAAGGCTTGACGAGATATGGCACCATCAAAGGTCATTTTGGGTTATTGAAAGATTCTTCTTGCAATGTGCATCTTTGGGCTCATGAGAAAGAAATCCCGTGGTAACCAAGATCCGTCCGAGAACGAGCCTATAATTGAAGGGGTACGAGGTTGCACAAAATAATCCCCAGCTAGTCAGTTGGTTTGGGCAGCGAGCAACAACATGTAATTCAAGCTTCTACAAGCATGTCCCTCTAAAGTATGCCGAAAGACTCCCGAGAATGGAGTAGCTCTTGCCATGTCCCCTTGTGTTTGTTCCCCCACACGAGGACGAGTCTCTTGTTTTGCTCAACAAGTGATGACGCCCTAGGGGCTATGTGACTCGAGAAAGAAAACATCTCTTGATTCATTTGACAGTTATTGAGCCCTAGGGCTACGCTCAAGAAAGATGTGTGAGACTATCCTCAAAGTCTCTCAAAAGAAATGTCGAGAAGCACCTTCTTGTCATGTATGCTCATACTTGTTCCCCCGATCAAGGATAGGCTCTTCTCGTTCCACTCCTAATAAATGGTGTCACTCTAGGGGGTACGATCAAGTTTTAAAGCTCCCTCGGCAAGAAGAAATTCACTTCAGTGTCCCCGGCGGAGTCATGTGCAACATTGGAAGCTTCCTCAATTCGGCACCGAAGGTCTCAAGAGGCTTCGCAATCTACAATATTTTGGGCTACAGCATTACAGTGATACAAGCAAAGGGCAATATTGGGGCTTCGCAACCGACAGTCTTTTGGGACAACAATGCTCAAGCAATGCAATGTGGAGAAGTTTTATATGAAAGATATCAAGCTTCAAGGGTCTCCCAACACCTCAAGTCAAAGGTCTCTTGGTTTTAAATGAGGGCTCCGATGTTATGAATGAATTTGATGATTTTTTTTAGAACTTACAACGAGATCATGAAGGAAGTCTTAGAGAAAAGGAAAAGGATTCAAGGAAATGCCAATATGATAACTCGACCAGAGTTACGGCCAATCCCAATGTTTCTTCAAGTACTGCACCCCCTTCTCCAAGATCAAAAGCACAGGCTGCACCCGAAGATACGTTATTAGTTCAACTCAAGAATACTCAAGCAAACATACCATTTGAGATTTTATCACGCCAAGGCCTTATCTTCCACAACAACATCACCATCTCCCACGACTTTGAATAAGGGCTCCAATGTTATGAATGAATTTGATGATTTTTGTTAGAACTTTCAGCGATATTATGAAGGAAGTCTTAGAGAAAAGGAAAAAGATTCAATATGCTAAACTCACGTGACTGGGTTATAGCGGGAAATGCCTCGGCCAATCCCAATGTTTCTGCAAGTACTGCACCCCCTTCTCCAAGATCAAAAGCACATGTTGCATCCGAAGATCCGTTATTAGTTCGACTCAAGAAGACTCAAGCAAATGTACCGTTTGAGACTTTATCATGTCAAAACCCTATCATCCGCAACAACATCACCATCTCCCACGAGACATTTCCCAAAGATTCTACTGCATTTTCAACATGGACCCTCCGCCACTTGGGTACCAACCACAAAAAAAGGGCCATTCATCTCCAAACAAGAGGAAGATCACTTTCATGAGTTCTACCCAATGGTGCATCTGCTCTCAATACAATGCCAAGATAAGTTGGGGCTTCACACAGAAAGGTCTTCACATCCCTCCATCTACAAGCTCGCAAACAACAAGCCCACGACACTTGGGGCTTAGTAATCTATCGAAGCTTGGTATCAATGATCTTCTTTTGGAGCTTGCTCACGTCAACAGCAAAAGGAGATTTATTTGAAAAGGTCAAGAGTCGATTCATCTTGGGGCTATGCAAGTCTCTCATAGTTTGGCATCAAAAGCATTCTAGGGGCTTTACAATCAGCAACCCCTTATCTCGGCATCGAATGTCTTTTGGAGCCCCATAACTGACACATCTCTTGGGGCTAGAAATCACTTTTCGTTGGGCACAACGGCAATGACGACAGAATTCAAGCAAGGCATTCCGGACTTCGGTCGAACATGACTTGATCTTGGGTTGGCATTACAAACACACAATGGTCAAAATGGTTCACCCATGAACTAAAAAAAAAAAAAATCTTTTTCTCACATGTGTGCATACTCTTTTCCTTCTTTTTTTTAAAAAAAGAAAAAAGGATTTTTCTTTTTCTTTTCCTTGTCCCCTTACTTGCGCAAAAGTATGTGTTTCATTTTTCTTTGCTCCTAGCATTCCTCCCCAACACTCTCCATCATCCTTGAACTACGCTGGTCTGATTCTCTTAAAGGGATACGTAGGCAGCCTTTAGGCACGACCAACCCATCACCCAGAATACCATCTCACCGACACTCCATCAAAGGCAAAAACAATTCATCATCACCAACATCATCATTCTCCATCCAAAGCATGGACATTCTTCATCAAAAGCATTAAGGCATCCACCACCACAACACTAATCCATCCAACGGCAATGGTAAGAGAAGGTATGAATACATCCGAGGCTTTCCTCAAATCACACCGCACACAAAATCACTTTCTCCATTCTTACAAAAATTCTCTCTCATGCAAAACTGCCTTCAAATCACATCACACCACAAGCACAATTTCTCTCATAACTGCCATTTCACATCTCATACATGTCACAAGCACATATACCTGCAAAGCACACACTTAACAAGTACCACCACAAGGTCAACAGCATCTGCAACTCAAGGCACTTCATCCCCAGCAGAAAGTGATCCGCCGTCAACTACGCCTGCATCCCATAGAGTCAAACAATTACAGTTCAATGACAACAACTCGATCCATGGTGAGATGCAAAATCACCACCTTTCCATCAAGCAACACAACAACACATATAGGCAGACGGATCCTCGGTTCCCGCCATCCGCAAACGGATCCCACATCAGCAAATGGATCCCGCATCAGCAAACGGATCCCGCTTCAACAAACGGATCCCGCATCAGCAAACGGATCCCACCATCAGCAAACGGATCCCGCTTCAGCAAATGAATCCCGCTTCAGCAAACGGATTCCGCTTCAGCAAATGGATCCCGCATCAGCAAACAGATCCCGCATCAGCAAATGGATTCCGCTTCAGCAAACGGATCCCGCATCAGCAAACGGATCCCACTTCAGCAAACGGATCCCGTTTCAGCAAAACGGATCCCGCCATATCCTTTCTATATAAATAAAGCCGCTCACACAGGGAGCGCACCCCTATCCTTCGCAAATTTCAAATTCATGTTTTATCGAGTCTTCGTTTTCTCTTGTCGATGTCCTCGGCGGTTGTATTTCTTTCGTCGACGCGTTTTGCTTTGCAATCCACGTCGCCGAGGGGCTCTGTAGACACCCCGCTTTGGACCTCTCACCCCGATTGCATACATAGTATTTTTATTTAACTTGTTTTTGTTAATTTCTGTTACTTTCGTTAAGTTCCTAACTGATTCCGTTAGTTTTGGACTAAACTGCATAACATAGTTAACTTTTAGAGTCATTCTGTCATTCTGTTATTTTCACCCGCGGGCGCCTCCGACACTGTCAACAGGCCGCGCGTGCTTCTCACCCCAAAGGCCGGACCCGCGCGCTTCCCACTTTGGCAGTAGCGGATTGCACCTTATTTCCCTCCCTTTTATTATTTACAAACATCTTCTTTAGTCAACATCCCTTGATCACAAACATTAAAACCTTTTTATTTGTGACATCCCAATCCCATATTTCTAGCCCTTTTCATAAAAACAAAATATTTCCTTTTTATTTTTATTTGATTTTCTTTTATTTATTTCATTTATTATTTATTTATCTTATTTTTTATTGGTCAATTCAATTTCACATGGATTGATCATCTTTCCCTCCAACCTTTCCCTCTCTTTTTTACCTATAAAAACCCCTTTCTTCTACCTTAGAAAAGGGACCTCAACATTTTCTCTCTAGCCAAAACTCTAGACTTTTAGGACCTCAATTTTAGAGTTCAACTTTCTTTACCACTACAATATACACAAATTCTCCCAACAAGAGTTCTTAGTAACAAGACTCTACACAAATTGTTCTACAACAAACACCACTTTCTCGCCAAGTTTGAGGTCCTCTTTCTTAAGGTACAACTTTACCTCCTTCTTTTCTTATTTTGCATTTCTTAGTAATGTATACAATCCCCATCAATGGGACATGACCAATATGACTACTTCACATATTGAAGTTAGTTAAGGTTATCTCCCTTCATTTCAAACACTACTTTAACTTCCATTAATCTTTTAATGTAATCTTTAGCATAAATTAATAAATAAACAATTCTCTTTTATTTTCCCTTGCAAATTTCCCCTTTCTTTTCATTTGTAATTGTTAGCACTTTTATATTAATAAATCGAAGGACTTTCCTATGCATTAGAACACCAAAAGTAGCAAGACCCGCGTAAGCGGGGCGGAGTGGGTGTTTAACTACTTCCCACTCCGTCACCTAACCCCCGAACCCTTCTCTTCCCGAATCTCTGGTTTTCGTACATAAAAAATTGGCTTTTCTTAGGTTTTCTCGCGTTCCTCTAAAACGTGGGTGGCGACTCTAAAATCAAGTAGACATCCTAGGGTAATTCACGCGCTCTAGCCAAGCCGCGGTTCACCAGGGTATCTACACATTCCTTTAACATGTTATATTTGATTAGTTGATAAAGGGTAAAATTTAATTTTTGGTGCTGGAGAGACAAATAATGCGTGTACTAACCCCCCTTTACCGAATCAGAAAATTTCATAAATGGTGATTTTCACCACGAAAATTATCTCCGTTCGAGCCAATATTTGGGTACATCATTCCTTTAAAATGTTCTATTTGATTAGTTGATAAAGGATAAAATTTAATTTTTGCCAAATCGTAAAATTTCATAAATGGTGATTTTCACCATGAAAATCATCTCCGTTCGAGCTAATATTTTGGTAAGTCATTCCTTTAATATGTTCTATTTGATTAGTCGAGAAAGGATAAAATTTAATTTTTGGTGCTCGAGAGACCTTAATGCGTTTACTAACCCCTTTGCCAAATAGGAAAATTTCATAAATGATGATTTTCACCATGAAAATAATCTCCGTTTGAGCCAATATTTTGGTACGTCATTCCTTTAACATGTTCTATTTTATTAGTTGATAAAGGATAAAATTTAATTTTTTGTGCTCGAGAGACCATAATGCATGTACTAAATGGTGACTTTCATAAATGGTGATTTTCACCATGAAAATCATCTCCGTTCGAGCCAATATTTTGGTTAGTAATTCCTTTAACATGTTCTATTTGATTAGTTGAGAAAGGATAAAATTTAATTTTTGGTGCTCGAGAGACCATAATGCGTGTACTAACCCCTTTGCCGAATCGAAAAATTTCATAAATGGTGATTTTCACCATGAAAATCATTTCCGTTCGAGGCAATATTTTGGTAAGTCATTCCTTTAATATGTTCTATTCTATTAGTAGAGAAAGGATAAAATTTAAGTTTTAGTGCTCGAGAGACCATAATGCGTGTACGAACCCCATTGCTAAATCGGCAAATTTCATAAATCGTGATTTTCACCAGGAAAATAATCTCCGTTCGAGCCCATATTTTGGTATGTCATTCCTTTAACATGTTATATTTGATTAGTTGATAAAGGGTAAAATTTAATTTTTGGTGCTCGAGAGACCATAATGCGTGTACTAACCCCCCCCCCCCCCCCTTTGCCGAATCAGAAAATTTCATAAATGGTGATTTTCACCATGAAAATTATCTCCGTCCGAGCCAATATTTGGGTACATAATTCCTTTAACATGTTATATTTGATTAGTTGATAAAGGATAACATTTAATTTTTGGTGCTCGAATGACCATAATGCGTGTACTAACCCCTTTCCGAATCGTAAAATTTCAGAAATGGTGATTTTCACCATGAAAATCATCTCCGTTCGAGCCAATATTTTGGTTAGTCATTCCTTTAACATGTTCTATTTGATTAGTTGAGAAAGGATAACATTTAATTTTTGGTGCTCGAGAGACATTAATGCGTGTACGTGCCGAATCGGAAAATTTCATAAATGGTAATATTCACCATGAAAATAATATCCGTTCGAGCCAGTATTTTGGTACGTCATTCCTTTAACATGTTCTATTTTATTAGTTGATAAAGTATAAAATTTAATTTTTGGTGCTCGAGAGACCATAATGCGTGTACTAACCTTTTGCCGAATCGTAAAATTTCATAAATGGTGATTTTCCCCATGAAAATCATCTCCGTTCGAGCCAATATTTTGGTTAGTCATTCCTTTAGCATGTTATATTTGATTAGTTGAGAAAGGATAAAATTTAATTTTTGGTGCTCAAGAGACCATAATGCGTGTACCCCTTTGCCGAATCGGAAAATTTCATAAATGGTGATTTTCACCATGAAAATTATCTCTGTTCGAGCCAATATTTTGATACATCATTACTTTAACATGTTCTATTTGATTAGTTTATAAAGGATAAAATTTAATTTTTGGTGCTCCAGAGACCATAATGCGTGTACGTTAGCCGAATCAGAAAATTTCATTAATGGTGATTTTCACCATGAAAATTATCTCCGTTCGAGCCAATATTTTGGTACATCATTCCTTTAAAATGTTCTATTTGATTTGTTTATAAAGGATAAAATTTAATTTTTGGTGCTCGAGAGACCATAATGCGTGTACTAATAACCCCTTTGCCGAATCGTAAAATTTCATAAATGGTGATTTTCACTATGAAAATCATCTCAGTTCGAGCTAATATTTTGGTTAGTCATTCCTTTAACATGTTCTATTTGATCAGTTTAGAAAGGATAAAATTTAATTTTTGTTGCTCGAGAGACCTTAATGCGTGTACCCTTTGCCGTATCGGAAAATTTCATAAATGGTGATTTTCACCATGAAAATAATCTTCGTTCGAGCCAATATTTTTGTATGTCATTCCTTTAACAAGTTCTATTTGATTAGTTGATGAAGGATAAAATTTAATTTTTGGTGCTCGAGAGACCATAATGCGTTTGCTGAATCGTAAAATTTCATAAATGGTGATTTTTACCATGAAAATCAACTCCGTTCAAGCCAATATTTTGGTTAGTCATTCCTTTAACATGTTATATTTGATTAGTTGAGAAAGGATAAAATTTAATTTATGGTGCTCGAGAGACCATAATGCGTGTACTAACCTTTGCCGAATCGGAAAATTTCATAAATGGTGATTTTCACCATGAAAATTATCTCTGTTCGAGCCAATATTTTGATACATAATTCCTTTAATATGTTATATTTGATTAGTTGATAAAGGATAAAATTTAATCTTTGGTGCTCGAGAGACCGTAATGCGTGTACTTAACCCCTTTGCCAAATCGAAAAATTTCATAAATCGTGATTTTCACCATGAAAATAATCTCCGTTCGAGCCAATATTTTGGTACGTCATTCCTTTAACATGTTATATTTTATTAGTTGATAAAGGGTAAAATTTGATATTTGGTGCTCGAGAGACCATAATGCGTGTACTAAAACCCCCATTGCCGAATCATAAATTTTCATAAATGGTGATTTTCACCATGAAAATTATCTCTGTTCGATACAATATTTGGGTACATCATTCCTTTAACATGTTCTATTTGATTAGTTGAAAAAGGATAACATTTAATTTTTGGTGCTCGAGAGACCATAATGCGTGTACTAACCCCTTTGCCGAATCGTAAAATTTCATAAATGGTGATTTTCACCATGAAAATCACCTTTGTTGTAGCCAATATTTTGGTTAGTCATTCCGTTAAAATGTTCTATTTGATTAGTTGAGAAAGGATAAAATTTATTTTTTGGTGCTCGAGAGACCTTAATGCATGTACTAACCCCTTTGCCGAATCGGAAAATTTCATAAATGGTGATTTTCACCATGAAAATTATCTCCGTTCGAGCCAATATTTTGGTACATCATTCCTTTAACATGTTCTATTTTATTAGTTGTTAAAGTATAATATTTAATTTTTGGTGCTTGAGAGACCATAATGCGTGTACTAACCCCCTTTGCCGAATCGAAAAAAATTCATAAATGGTGATTTTCACCATGAAAATCATCTCTGTTCGAGCCAATATTTTGGTAAGTCATTCCTTTAACATTTTCTATTTGATTAGTTGAGAAAGGATAAAATTTAATTTTTGGTGCTCGAGAGACCATAATGCGTGTACTAACCCCCCTTTACCGAATCAGAAAATTTCAAAAATGGTGATTTTCACCATGAAAATTATCACCGTTCGAGCCAATATTTGGGTACATCATTCCTTTAACATGTTCTATTTTATTAGTTGATAAAGGATAAAATTTAATTTTTGCCAAATCGTAAAATTTCATAAATGGTGCCGAATCGGAAAATTTTATAAATGATGATTTTCACCATGAAAATAATCTCCGTTCGAGCCAATATTTTTGTATGTAATTCCTTTAACATGTTCTATTTTATTAGTTGATAAAGGATAAAATTTAATTTTTGTGCTCGAGAGACCATAATGCATGTACTAACCTCTTGCCGAATCGTAAAATTTCATAAATGGTGATTTTCACCATGAAAATCATCTTCGTTCGAGCCAATATTTTGGTTAGTAATTACTTTAACATGTTCTATTTGATTAGTTGAGAAAGGATAAAATTTAATTTTTGGTGCTCGAGGGACCATAATAAGTGTACTAACCCCTTTGCCGAATCGGAAAATTTCATAAATCGTGATTTTCACCATGAAAATTATCTCTGTTCGAGCCAATATTTTGATACATCATTACTTTAACATGTTATATTTGATTAGTTGATAAAGGATAAAATTTAATTTTTGGTGCTCCAGAGTCCATAATGCGTGTACGTTAGCCGAATCAGAAAATTTCATAATTGGTGATTTTCACCATGAAAATTATCTCCGTTCGAACCAATATTTGGGTACATCATTCCTTTAAAATGTTATATTTTATTATTTTATAAAGGATAAAATTTAATTTTTGGTGCTCGAGAGACCATAATGCGTGTAGTAATAACCCGTTTGCCGAATCGTAAAATTTCATAAATGGTGATTTTCACCATGAAAATCATCTCCGTTCGAGCCAATATTTTGGTTAGTCATTCCTTTAACATGTTCTATTTGATCAGTTGAGAAAGGATAAAATTTAATTTTTGGTGCTCGGGAGACCTTAATGCGTGTACCCTTTGCCGAATCGGAAAATTTCATAAATGGTGATTTTCACCATGAAAATAATCTTCGTTAGAGCCAATATTTTGGTATGTCATTCCTTTAACATGTTATATTTTATTAGTTGAGAAAAGATAAAATTTAATTTTTGGTGCTCGAGAGACCATAATGCGTGTACTAACCCCTTTGCCGAATCGGAAAATTTCATAAATGGTGATTTTCACCATGAAAATTATCTCTGTTCGAGCCAATATTTTGATACATAATTCCTTTAACATGTTCTATTTGATTAGTTGATAAAGGATAAAATTTAATTTTTGGTGCTCGAGAGACCATAATGCGTGTACTTAACCCCTTTGCCAAATCGGAAAATTTCATAAAACGTGATTTTCACCATGAAAACAATCTCCGTTCGAGCCAATATTTTGGTACGTCATTCCTTTAACATGTTATATTTTATTAGTTGATAAAGGGTAAAATTTAATATTTGGTGCTCGAGAGACCATAATGCGTGTAACCCCCTTTGCCGAATCATAAAATTTCATAAATGGTAATTTTCACCATGAAAATTATCCGTTCGAGCCAATATTTTGGTACATCATTCCTTTAACATGTTCTATTTGATTAGTTGATAAAGGATAAAATTTAATTTTTGGTGCTCGAGAGACCATAATGCGTGTACTAACCCCTTTGCCGAATCAGAAAATTTCATAAATGGTGATTTTCACCATGAAAATTATCTCCGTTCGAGCCAATATTTGGGTACATCATTCCTTTAACATGTTCTATTTGATTAGTTTAAAAAGGATAACATTTAATTTTTGGTGCTCGAGAGACCATAATGCGTGTAATAACCCCTTTGCCGAATCGTAAAATTTTATAAATGGTGATTTTCACCATGAAAATCATCTCCGTTCGAGCCAATATTTTGGTTAGTCATTCCTTTAACATGTTCTATTTGATTAGTTGAAAAGGATAAAATTTAATTTTTGGTGCTCGAGAGACCATAATGCGTGTACTAACCCCTTTGCCGAATCGGAAAATTTCATAAATGGTGATTTTCACCATGAAAATTATCTCCGTTCGAGCCAATATTTTGGTACATCATTCCTTTAACATGTTCTATTTATTACTTTAATATTTATATTTTATTAGTGAGAAAGGATAAAATTTAATTTTTGGTGCTCGAGAGACCATAATGCGTGTACTAACCCCTTTGCCGAATCGGAAAATTTCATAAATGGTGATTTTCACCATGAAAATATCTCCGTTCGAGCCAATATTTTGGTACGTCATTCCTTTAACATGTTCTATTTTATTAGTTGATAAAGGATAAAATTTAATTTTTGGTGCTCGAGAGACCATAATGCGTGTACTAACCCTTTGCCGAATCGAAAATTTCATAAATGGTGATTTTCACCATGAAAATCATCTCCGTTCGAGGCAATATTTTGGTTAGTAATTCCTTTAACATGTTCTATTTGATTAGTTTAGAAAGGATAAAATTTAATTATTGGTGCTCGAGAGACCATAATGCGTGTACTAACCCTTTGCCGAATCGAAAAATTTCATAAATGGTGATTTTCACCATGAAAATTATCTCCGTTCGAGCCAATATTTTGGTACATCATTCCTTTAACATGTTCTATTTTATTAGTTGATAAATGATAAAATTTAATTTTTGGTGCTCGAGAGACCATAATGCGTGTGCTAACCCCTTTGCCGAATCGAAAATTTCATAAATGGTGATTTTCACCATGAAAATCATCTCCGTTCGAGCCAATATTTTGGTAAGTCATTCCTTTAACATGTTCTATTTATTAGTTGAGAAAGGATAAAATTTAATTTTTGGTGCTCGAGAGACCATAATGCGTGTACTAACCCCTTTGCCAAATCGGAAAATTTCATAAATCGTGATTTTCACCATGAAAATTATCTCCGTTCGAGCCAATATTTTTGTTAGTAATTCCTTTAACATGTTCTATTTGATTAGTTGAGAAAGGATAAAATTTAATTTTTGGTGCTCGAGAGACCATAATGCGTGTACTAACCCCTTTGCCGAATCAGAAAATTTCATAAATGGTGATTTTCACCATGAAAATTATCTCCGTTCGAGCCAATATTTGGGTACATCATTCCTTTAACATTTCTATTTGATTAGTTGATAAAGGATAAAATTTAATTTTTGCCAAATCGTAAAATTTCATAAATGGTGATTTTCACCATGAAAATCATCTCCGTTCGAGCCAATATTTTGGTAGTCATTCCTTTAACATGTTCTATTTGATTAGTTGAGAAAGGATAAAATTTAATTTTTGGTGCTCGAGAGACCTTAATGCGTGTACTAACCCCTTTGCCGAATCGGAAAATTTCATAAATGGTGATTTTCACCATGAAAATAATCTCCGTTCGAGCCAATATTTTGGTACGTCATTCCTTTAACATGTTCTATTTTATTAGTTGATAAAGGATAAAATTTAATTTTTGGTGCTCGAGAGACCATAATGCGTGTACTAACCTCTTTGCCGAATCGTAAAATTTCATAAATGGTGATTTTCACCATGAAAATCATCTCCGTTCGAGCCAATATTTTGGTTAGTAATTCCTTTAACATGTTCTATTTGATTAGTTTAGAAAGGATAAAATTTAATTATTGGTGCTCGAGAGACCATAATGCGTGTACTAACCCTTTGCCGAATCGGAAAATTTCATAAATGGTGATTTTCACCATGAAAATTATCTCCGTTCGAGCCAATATTTTGGTACATCATTCCTTTAACATGTTCTATTTATTAGTTGATAAAGGATAAAATTTAATTTTTGGTGCTCGAGAGACCATAATGCGTGTGCTAACCCCTTTGCAGAATCGAAAAATTTCATAAATGGTGATTTTCACCATGAAAATCATCTCCGTTCGAGCCAATATTTTGGTAAGTCATTCCTTTAAAATGTTCTATTTGATTAGTTTAGAAAGGATAAAATTTAATTTTTGGTGCTCGAGAGACCATAATGCGTGTACTAACCCTTTGCCGAATCGGAAAATTTCATAAATGGTGATTTTCACCATGAAAATAATCTCCGTTCGAGCCAATATTTTGGTATGTCATTCCTTTAATGTTCTATTTGATTAGTTGATAAAGGGTAAAATTTAATTTTTGGTGCTCGAGAGACCATAATGCGTGTACTAACCCCTTTGCCGAATCAGAAAATTTCATAAATGGTGATTTTCACCATGAAAATTATCTCCGTTCGAGCCAATATTTTGGTACATCATTCCTTTAACATGTTCTATTTGATTAGTTGATAAAGGATAAAATTTAATTTTTGGTGCTCGAGAGACCATAATGCGTGTACTAACCCCTTTGCCGAATCGAAAATTTCATAAATGGTGATTTTCACCATGAAAATTATCTCCGTTCGAGCCAATATTTTGGTACGTCATTCCTTTAACATGTTCTATTTATTAGTTGATAAAGGATAAAATTTAATTTTTGGTGCTCGAGAGACCATAATGCGTGTAACCCCCTTTGCCGAATCGGAAAATTTCATAAATGGTGATTTTCACCATGAAAATTATCTGTTCGAGCCAATATTTTGGTACATCATTCCTTTAACATGTTCTATTTTATTAGTTGATAAAGGATAAAATTTAATTTTTGGTGCTCGAGAGACCATAATGCGTGTACTAACCCCTTTGCCGAATCGTAAAATTTCATAAATGGTGATTTTCACCATGAAAATCATCTCCGTTCGAGCCAATATTTTGGTTAGTCATTCCTTTAACATGTTCTATTTGATTAGTTGAGAAAGGATAAAATTTAATTTTTGGTGCTCGAGAGACCATAATGCGTGTACTAACCCCTTTGCCGAATCGGAAAATTTCATAAATGGTGATTTTCACCATGAAAATTATCTCCGTTCGAGCCAATATTTTGGTACATCATTCCTTTAACATGTTCTATTTGATTATTTTAAAGGATAAAATTTAATTTTTGGTGCTCGAGAGACCATAATGCGTGTACTAACCCCTTTGCCGAATCGAAAATTTCATAAATGGTGATTTTCACCATGAAAATCATCTCCGTTCGAGCCAATATTTTGGTAGTCATTCCTTTAACATGTTCTATTTGATTAGTTGAGAAAGGATAAAATTTAATTTTTGGTGCTCGAGAGACCATAATGCGTGTACTAACCCCCCTTTGCCGAATCAGAAAATTTCATAAATGGTGATTTTCACCATGAAAATTATCTCCGTTCGAGCCAATATTTTTGTTAGTCATTCTTTAACATGTTCTATTTGATTAGTTGAGAAAGGATAAAATTTAATTTTTGGTGCTCGAGAGACCATAATGCGTGTACTAACCCCTTTGCCGAATCGAAAATTTCATAAATGGTGATTTTCACCATGAAAATTATCTCCGTTCGAGCCAATATTTGGTACATCATTCCTTTAACATGTTCTATTTGATTAGTTGATAAAGGATACAATTTAATTTTTGCCAAATCGTAAAATTTCATAAATGGTGATTTTCACCATGAAAATCATCTCCGTTCGAGCCAATATTTTGGTTAGTCATTCCTTTAACATGTTCTATTTGATTAGTTGAGAAAGGATAAAATTTAATTTTTGGTGCTCGAGAGACCATAATGCGTGTACTAACCCCTTTGCCGAATCGGAAAATTTCATAAATGGTGATTTTCACCATGAAAATAATCTCCGTTCGAGCCAATATTTTGGTACGTCATTCTTAACATGTTCTATTTTATTAGTTGATAAAGGATAAAATTTAATTTTTGGTGCTCGAGAGACCATAATGCGTGTACTAACCCCTTTGCCGAATCGTAAAATTTCATAAATGGTGATTTTCACCATGAAAATATCTCCGTTCGAGCCAATATTTTGGTATCATTCCTTTAACATGTTCTATTTGATTAGTTTAAAAGGATAAAATTTAATTTTTGGTGCTCGAGAGACCATAATGCGTGTACCCCTTTGCCGAATCGGAAAATTTCATAAATGGTGATTTTCACCATGAAAATTATCTCCGTTCGAGCCAATATTTTGGTACATCATTCCTTTAACATGTTCTATTTTATTAGTTGATAAAGGATAAAATTTAATTTTTGGTGCTCGAGAGACCATAATGCGTGTACCCCTTTGCAGAATCGAAAAATTTCATAAATGGTGATTTTCACCATGAAAATCATCTCCGTTCGAGCCAATATTTTGGTAAGTCATTCCTTTAACATGTTCTATTTGATTAGTTGAGAAAGGATAAAATTTAATTTTTGGTGCTCGAGAGACCATAATGCGTGTACTAACCCCTTTGCCGAATCGGAAAATTTCATAAATGGTGATTTTCACCATGAAAATCATCTCCGTTCGAGCCAATATTTTGGTTAGTCATTCCTTTAACATGTTCTATTTTATTAGTTGATAAAGGGTAAAATTTAATTTTTGGTGCTCGAGAGACCATAATGCGTGTACTAACCCCTTTGCCGAATCGAAAATTTCATAAATGGTGATTTTCACCATGAAAATCATCTCCGTTCGAGCCAATATTTTGGTTAGTCATTCCTTTACATGTTCTATTTGATTAGTTGAGAAAGGATAAAATTTAATTTTTGGTGCTCGAGAGACCATAATGCGTGTACTACCCTTTGCCGAATCGGAAAATTTCATAAATGGTGATTTTCACCATGAAAATTATCTCTGTTCGAGCCAATATTTTGATACATCTTTACTTTAACATGTTCTATTTGATTATTTGATTAAGGATAAAATTTAATTTTTGGTGCTCGAGAGACCATAATGCGGTACTAACCTTTGCCGAATCAGAAAATTTCATAAATGGTGATTTTCACCATGAAAATTATCTCCGTTCGAGCCAATATTTGGGTACATTATTCCTTTAACATGTTATATTTTATTAGTTTATAAAGGATAAAATTTAATTTTTGGTGCTCGAGAGACCATAATGCGTGTACTAATAAACCCTTTGCCGAATCGTAAATTTTCATAAATGGTGATTTTCACCATGAAAATCATCTCCGTTCGAGCCAATATTTTGGTTAGTCATTCCTTTAACATGTTCTATTTGATTAGTTGAGAAAGGATAAAATTTAATTTTTGGTGCTCGAGAGACCATAATGCGTGTACCCTTTGCCGAATCGGAAAATTTCATAAATGGTGATTTTCACCATGAAAATATCTCCGTTCGAGCCAATATTTTGGTATCATTCCTTTAACATGTTCTATTTGATTAGTTGATAAAGGATAAAATTTAATTTTAGGTTCTCGAGAGACCATAATGATTTTGTTGAATCGGAAAATTTCATAAATGGTGATTTTCACCATGAAAATCATCTCCGTTCGAGCCAATATTTTGGTAGTCATTCCTTTAACATGTTCTATTTGATTAGTTGAGAAAGGATAAAATTTAATTTTTGGTGCTCGAGAGACCATAATGCGTGTACTTACCCCTTTGCCGAATCGGAGAATTTCATAAATGGTGATTTTCACCATGAAAATTATCTCCGTTCGAGCCAATATTTTGGTACATAATTCCTTTAACATGTTCTATTTGATTAGTTGATAAAGGATAAAATTTAATTTTTGGTGCTCGAGAGACCATAATGCGTGTACTAACCCCTTTGCCGAATCGGAAAATTTCATAAATCGTGATTTTCACCATGAAAATAATCTCCGTTCGAGCCAATATTTTGGTACGTCATTCCTTTAACATGTTCTATTTGATTAGTTGATAAAGGATAAAATTTAATTTTTGGTGCTCGAGAGACCATAATGCGTGTACTAACCCCTTTGCCGAATCGGAAAATTTCATAAATGGTGATTTTCACCATGAAAATTATCCGTTCGAGCCAATATTTTGGTACATCATTCCTTTAACATGTTCTATTTGATTAGTTGATAAAGGATAAAATTTAATTTTTGGTGCTCGAGAGACCATAATGCGTGTACTAACCCCTTTGCCGAATCAGAAAATTTCATAAATGGTGATTTTCACCATGAAAATTATCTCCGTTCGAGCCAATATTTGGGTACATCATTCCTTTAACATGTTCTATTTGATTAGTTGAAAAGGATAAAATTTAATTTTTGGTGCTCGAGAGACCATAATGCGTGTACTAACCCTTTGCCGAATCGGAAAATTTCATAAATGGTGATTTTCACCATGAAAATCATCTCCGTTCGAGCCAATATTTTGGTAGTCATTCCTTTAACATGTTCTATTTGATTAGTTGAGAAAGGATAAAATTTAATTTTTGGTGCTCGAGAGACCATAATGCGTGTACTAACCCCTTTGCCGAATCGGAAAATTTCATAAATGGTGATTTTCACCATGAAAATTATCTCCGTTCGAGCCAATATTTTGGTAAATCATTCCTTTAACATGTTCTATTTGATTAGTTGATAAAGGATAAAATTTAATTTTTGGTGCTCGAGAGACCATAATGCGTGTACTAACCTTTGTCCGAATCGGAAAATTTCATAAATGGTGATTTTCACCATGAAAATTATCTCCGTTCGAGCCAATATTTTGGTAAGTCATTCCTTTAAATGTTCTATTTGATTAGTTGAGAAAGGATAAAATTTAATTTTTGGTGCTCGAGAGACCATAATGCGTGTACTAACCCATTGCCGAATCGAAAAATTTCATAAATGGTGATTTTCACCATGAACGTTATCTCTATTCGAGCCAATATTTTGGTACATCATTCCTTAACATGTTCTATTTGATTAGTTGATAAAGGATAAAATTTAATTTTTGGTGCTCGAGAGACCATAATGCGTGTACTAACCCCTTTGCCGAATCGAAAAATTTCATAAATGGTGATTTTCACCATGAAAATTATCTCCGTTCGAGTCAATATTTTGGTAAGTCATTCTTTAACATGTTCTATTTGATTAGTTGAGAAAGGATAAAATTTAATTTTTGGTGCTCGAGAGACCATAATGCGTGTACTAACCCCTTTGCCGAATCGGAAAATTTCATAAATGGTGATTTTCACCATGAAAATTATCTCCGTTCGAGCCAATATTTTGGTACATCATTCCTTTAACATGTTCTATTTGATTAGTTGATAAAGGATAAAATTTAATTTTTGGTGCTCGAGAGACCATAATGCGTGGAATAACCCCTTTGCCGAATCGAAAAATTTCATAAATGGTGATTTTCACCATGAAAATCATCTCCGTTCGAGCCAATATTTTGGTAAGTAATTCCTTTAACATGTTCTATTTGATTAGTTGAGAAAGGATAAAATTTAATTTTTGGTGCTCGAGAGACCATAATGCGTGTACTAACCCCTTTGCCGAATCGGAAAATTTCATAAATGGTGATTTTCACCATGAAAATATCTCCGTTCGAGCCAATATTTTGGTACATCATTCCTTTAACATGTTATATTTGATTAGTTGATAAAGGATAAAATTTAATTTTTGGTGCTCGAGAGACCATAATGCGTGTACTAAACCTTTGCCGAATCGGAAAATTTCATAAATGGTGATTTTCACCATGAAAATATCTCCGTTCGAGCCAATATTTTGGTTAGTCATTCCTTTAACATGTTCTATTTGATTAGTTGAGAAAGGATAAAATTTAATTTTTGGTGCTCGAGAGACCATAATGCGTGTACTAACCCCTTTGCCGAATCGAAAAATTTCATAAATGGTGATTTTCACCATGAAAATTATCTCCGTTCGAGCCAATATTTTGATACATCATTCCTTTAACATGTTCTATTTGATTAGTTGATAAAGGATAAAATTTAATTTTTGGTGCTCGAGAGACCATAATGCGTGTACTAACCCCTTTGCCGAATCGGAAAATTTCATAAATGGTGATTTTCACCATGAAAATTATCTCCGTTCGAGCCAATATTTTGGTACATCATTCCTTTAACATGTTCTATTTGATTAGTTGATAAAGGATAAAATTTAATTTTTGGTGCTCGAGAGACCATAATGCGTGTACTAACCCCTTTGCCGAATCGGAAAATTTCATAAATGGTGATTTTCACCATGAAAATCATCTCCGTTCGAGCCAATATTTTGGTAAGTCATTCCTTTAACATGTTCTATTTTATTAGTTGATAAAGGATAAAATTTAATTTTTGGTGCTCGAGAGACCATAATGCGTGTACTAACCCCTTTGCCGAATCGGAAAATTTCATAAATGGTGATTTTCATCATGAAAATCATCTCCGTTCGAGCCAATATTTTGGTACATCATTCCTTTAACATGTTATATTTTATTAGTTGATAAAGGATAAAATTTAATTTTTGGTGCTCGAGAGACCATAATGCGTGTACTAACCCCTTTGCCGAATCGGAAAATTTCATAAATGGTGATTTTCACCATGAAAATTATCTCCGTTCGAGCCAATATTTTGGTACATCATTCCTTTAACATGTTCTATTTGATTAGTTGATAAGGATAAAATTTAATTTTTGGTGCTCGAGAGACCATAATGCGTGTACTAACCCCTTTGCCGAATCGGAAAATTTCATAAATGGTGATTTTCACCATGAAAATTATCTCCGTTCGAGCCAATATTTTGGTACATCATTCTTTAACATGTTCTATTTGATTAGTTGATAAAGGATAAAATTTAATTTTTGGTGCTCGAGAGACCATAATGCGTGTACTAACCCCTTTGCCGAATCGGAAAATTTCATAAATGGTGATTTTCACCATGAAAATTATCTCCGTTCGAGCCAATATTTTTACAGTCATTCCTTTAACATGTTCTATTTATTAGTTGATAAAGGATAAAATTTAATTTTTGGTGCTCGAGAGACCATAATGCGTGTACTAACCCCTTTGCCGAATCGGAAAATTTCATAAATGGTGATTTTCACCATGAAAATTATCTCCGTTCGAGCCAATATTTTGGTACATCATTCCTTTAACATGTTCTATTTGATTAGTTGATAAAGGATAAAATTTAATTTTTGGTGCTCGAGAGACCATAATGCGTGTACTAACCCCTTTGCCGAATCGGAAAATTTCATAAATGGTGATTTTCACCATGAAAATTATCTCCGTTCGAGCCAATATTTTGGTACATCATTCCTTTAACATGTTCTATTTATTAGTTGATAAAGGATAAAATTTAATTTTTGGTGCTCGAGAGACCATAATGCGTGTACTAACCCCTTTGCCGAATCGGAAAATTTCATAAATGGTGATTTTCACCATGAAAATTATCTCCGTTTGAGCCAATATTTTGGTAAGTCATTCCTTTAACATGTTCTATTTGATTAGTTGATAAAGGATAAAATTTAATTTTTGGTGCTCGAGAGACCATAATGCGTGTACTAACCCCTTTGCCGAATCGGAAAATTTCATAAATGGTGATTTTCACCATGAAAATTATCTCCGTTCGAGCCAATATTTTGGTACATCATTCCTTTAACATGTTCTATTTGATTAGTTGATAAAGGATAAATTTAATTTTTGGTGCTCGAGAGACCATAATGCGTGTACTAACCCCTTTGCCGAATCGGAAAATTTCATAAATGGTGATTTTCACCATGAAAATTATCTCCGTTCGAGCCAATATTTTGGTACGTCATTCCTTTAACATGTTCTATTTGATTAGTTGATAAAGGATAAATTTAATTTTTGGTGCTCGAGAGACCATAATGCGTGTACTAACCCCTTTGCCGAATCGGAAAATTTCATAAATGGTGATTTTCACCATGAAAATTATCTCCGTTCGAGCCAATATTTTGGTACATCATTCCTTTAACATGTTCTATTTGATTAGTTGATAAAGGATAAAATTTAATTTTTGGTGCTCGAGAGACCATAATGCGTGTACTAACCCCTTTGCCGAATCGGAAAATTTCATAAATGGTGATTTTCACCATGAAAATTATCTCCGTTCGAGCCAATATTTTGGTACATCATTCCTTTAACATGTTCTATTTGATTAGTTGATAAAGGATAAAATTTAATTTTTGGTGCTCGAGAGACCATAATGCGTGTACTAACCCCTTTGCCGAATCGGAAAATTTCATAAATGGTGATTTTCACCATGAAAATATCTCCGTTCGAGCCAATATTTTGGTAAGTCATTCCTTTAACATGTTCTATTTGATTAGTTAGAAAGGATAAAATTTAATTTTTGGTGCTCGAGAGACCATAATGCGTGTACTAACCCCTTTGCCGAATCGGAAAATTTCATAAATGGTGATTTTCACCATGAAAATTATCTCCGTTCGAGCCAATATTTTGGTACATCATTCCTTTAACATGTTCTATTTTATTAGTTGATAAAGGATAAAATTTAATTTTTGGTGCTCGAGAGACCATAATGCGTGTACTAACCCCTTTGCCGAATCGGAAAATTTCATAAATGGTGATTTTCACCATGAAAATTATCTCCGTTCGAGCCAATATTTTGGTACATCATTCCTTTAACATGTTCTATTTGATTAGTTGATAAAGGATAAAATTTAATTTTTGGTGCTCGAGAGACCATAA
Source organism: Campanula takesimana (assembly GCA_026119855.1). Classification (NCBI taxonomy): domain Eukaryota; kingdom Viridiplantae; phylum Streptophyta; class Magnoliopsida; order Asterales; family Campanulaceae; genus Campanula; species Campanula takesimana. The sequence goes on from JAOWBW010000113.1 coordinate 1,515,910, forward strand.
TGCGTGTACTAACCCCTTTGCCGAATCGGAAAATTTCATAAATGGTGATTTTCACCATGAAAATTATCTCCGTTCGAGCCAATATTTTGGTACATCATTCCTTTAACATGTTCTATTTGATTAGTTGATAAAGGATAAAATTTAATTTTTGGTGCTCGAGAGACCATAATGCGTGTACTAACCCCTTTGCCGAATCGGAAAATTTCATAAATGGTGATTTTCACCATGAAAATTATCTCCGTTCGAGCCAATATTTTGTAAGTCATTCCTTTAACATGTTCTATTTTATTAGTTTAAAGGATAAAATTTAATTTTTGGTGCTCGAGAGACCATAATGCGTGTACTAACCCCTTTGCCGAATCGGAAAATTTCATAAATGGTGATTTTCACCATGAAAATCATCTCCGTTCGAGCCAATATTTTGGTACATCATTCCTTTAACATGTTCTATTTGATTAGTTGATAAAGGATAAAATTTAATTTTTGGTGCTCGAGAGACCATAATGCGTGTACTAACCCCTTTGCCGAATCGGAAAATTTCATAAATGGTGATTTTCACCATGAAAATATCTCCGTTCGAGCCAATATTTTGGTACATCATTCCTTTAACATGTTCTATTTGATTAGTTGATAAAGGATAAAATTTAATTTTTGGTGCTCGAGAGACCATAATGCGTGTACTAACCCCTTTGCCGAATCGGAAAATTTCATAAATGGTGATTTTCACCATGAAAATTATCTCCGTTCGAGCCAATATTTTGGTACATCATTCTTTAACATGTTCTATTTTGATTAGTTGATAAAGGATAAAATTTAATTTTTGGTGCTCGAGAGACCATAATGCGTGTACTAACCCCTTTGCCGAATCGGAAAATTTCATAAATGGTGATTTTCACCATGAAAATTATCTCCGTTCGAGCCAATATTTTGTTAATCATTCCTTTAACATGTTCTATTTTATTAGTTGATAAAGGATAAAATTTAATTTTTGGTGCTCGAGAGACCATAATGCGTGTACTAACCCCTTTGCCGAATCGGAAAATTTCATAAATGGTGATTTTCACCATGAAAATTATCTCCGTTCGAGCCAATATTTTGGTACATCATTCCTTTAACATGTTCTATTTGATTAGTTGATAAAGGATAAAATTTAATTTTTGGTGCTCGAGAGACCATAATGCGTGTACTAACCCCTTTGCCGAATCGGAAATTTCATAAATGGTGATTTTCACCATGAAAATCATCTCCGTTCGAGCCAATATTTTGGTAGTCATTCCTTTAACATGTTCTATTTATTATTTGATAAAGGATAAAATTTAATTTTTGGTGCTCGAGAGACCATAATGCGTGTACTAACCCCTTTGCCGAATCGGAAAATTTCATAAATGGTGATTTTCACCATGAAAATTATCTCCGTTCGAGCCAATATTTTGGTAAGTCATTCCTTTAACATGTTCTATTTGATTAGTTGATAAAGGATAAAATTTAATTTTTGGTGCTCGAGAGACCATAATGCGTGTACTACCCCTTTGCCGAATCGGAAAATTTCATAAATGGTGATTTTCACCATGAAAATTATCTCCGTTCGAGCCAATATTTTGGTACATCATTCCTTTAACATGTTCTATTTGATTAGTTGATAAAGGATAAAATTTAATTTTTGGTGCTCGAGAGACCATAATGCGTGTACTAACCCTTTGCCGAATCGGAAAATTTCATAAATGGTGATTTTCACCATGAAAATATCTCCGTTCGAGCCAATATTTTGGTAGTCATTCCTTTAACATGTTCTATTTGATTAGTTGATAAAGATAAAATTTAATTTTTGGTGCTCGAGAGACCATAATGCGTGTACTAACCCCTTTGCCGAATCGGAAAATTTCATAAATGGTGATTTTCACCATGAAAATTATCTCCGTTCGAGCCAATATTTTGGTACATCATTCCTTTAACATGTTCTATTTTATTAGTTGATAAAGGATAAAATTTAATTTTTGGTGCTCGAGAGACCATAATGCGTGTACTAACCCTTTGCCGAATCGAAAATTTCATAAATGGTGATTTTCACCATGAAAATTATCTCCGTTCGAGCCAATATTTTGGTACATCATTCCTTTAACATGTTCTATTTTATTAGTTGATAAAGGATAAAATTTAATTTTTGGTGCTCGAGAGACCATAATGCGTGTACTAACCCCTTTGCCGAATCGGAAAATTTCATAAATGGTGATTTTCACCATGAAAATTTCTCCGTTCGAGCCAATATTTTGGTAAGTCATTCCTTTAACATGTTCTATTTGATTAGTTGAGAAAGGATAAAATTTAATTTTTGGTGCTCGAGAGACCATAATGCGTGTACTAACCCCTTTGCCGAATCGGAAAATTTCATAAATGGTGATTTTCACCATGAAAATTATCTCCGTTCGAGCCAATATTTTGGTACATTATTCCTTAACATGTTCTATTTTATTAGTTTATAAAGGATAAAATTTTTTTTTGGTGCTCGAGAGACCATAATGCGTGTACTAACCCTTTGCCGATTCGGAAAATTTCATAAATGGTGATTTTCACCATGAAAATAATCTCCGTTGAGCCAATATTTTGGTACGTCATTCCTTAAACATGTTCTATTTGATTAGTTGATAAAGGATAAAATTTAATTTTTGGTGCTCGAGAGACCATAATGCGTGTACTAACCCCTTTGCCGAATCGAAAAATTTCATAAATGGTGATTTTCACCATGAAAATTATCTCCGTTCGAGCCAATATTTTGGTACGTCATTACTTTAACATGTTCTATTTGATTAGTTGATAAAGGATAAAATTTAATTTTTGGTGCTCGAGAGACCATAATGCGTGTACAACCCCTTTGCCGAATCGGAAAAATTTCATAAATGGTGATTTTCACCATGAAAATCATCTCCGTTCGAGCCAATATTTTGGTAATCATTCCTTTAACATGTTCTATTTGATTAGTTGATAAAGGATAAAATTTAATTTTTGGTGCTCGAGAGACCATAATGCGTGTACTAACCCCTTTGCCGAATCGGAAAATTTCATAAATGGTGATTTTCACCATGAAAATATCTCCGTTCGAGCCAATATTTTGGTAATCATTCCTTTAACATGTTCTATTTTATTAGTTGATAAAGGATAAAATTTAATTTTTGGTGCTCGAGAGACCATAATGCGTGTACTAACCCCTTTGCCGAATCGAAAATTTCATAAATGGTGATTTTCACCATGAAAATTATCTCCGTTCGAGCCAATATTTTGGTACATTATTCCTTTAACATGTTCTATTTATTAGTTGATAAAGGATAAAATTTAATTTTTGGTGCTCGAGAGACCATAATGCGTGTACTACCCTTTGCCGAATCGGAAAATTTCATAAATGGTGATTTTCACCATGAAAATTATCTCCGTTCGAGCCAATATTTTGGTACCATTCCTTAACATGTTCTATTTGATTAGTTGATAAAGGATAAAATTTAATTTTTGGTGCTCGAGAGACCATAATGCGTGTACTAACTGTGATTTTCACCATAAATTATCTCCGTTCGAGCCAATATTTTGGTACATATTCCTTAACATGTTCTATTTGATTAGTTGATAAAGGATAAAATTTAATTTTTGGTGCTCGAGAGACCATAATGCGTGTACTAACCCCTTTGCCGAATCGGAAAATTTCATAAATGGTGATTTTCACCATGAAAATTATCTCCGTTCGAGCCAATATTTTGGTACATCATTCCTTTAACATGTTCTATTTGATTAGTTGATAAAGGATAAAATTTAATTTTTGGTGCTCGAGAGACCATAATGCGTGTACTAACCCCTTTGCCGAATCGGAAAATTTCATAAATGGTGATTTTCACCATGAAAATCATCTCCGTTCGAGCCAATATTTTGGTACATCATTCCTTTAACATGTTCTATTTTATTAGTTGATAAAGGATAAAATTTAATTTTTGGTGCTCGAGAGACCATAATGCGTGTACTAACCCCTTTGCCGAATCGGAAATTTCATAAATGGTGATTTTCACCATGAAAATCATCTCCGTTCGAGCCAATATTTTGGTACATCATTATTTTAACATGTTCTATTTGATTAGTTGATAAAGGATAAAATTTAATTTTTGGTGCTCGAGAGACCATAATGCGTGTACTAACCCTTTGCCGAATCGGAAAATTTCATAAATGGTGATTTTCACCATGAAAATTATCTCCGTTCGAGCCAATATTTTGGCACATCATTCCTTTAACATGTTCTATTTGATTAGTTGATAAAGGATAAAATTTAATTTTTGGTGCTCGAGAGACCATAATGCGTGTACTACCCCTTTGCCGAATCGAAAATTTCATAAATGGTGATTTTCACCAAAAAATTATCTCCGTTCGAGCCAATATTTTGGTACGTCATTCCTTTAACATGTTCTATTTGATTAGTTGATAAAGGATAAAATTTAATTTTTGGTGCTCGAGACCATAATGCGTGTACTTAACCCCTTTGCCGAATCGGAAAATTTCATAAATGGTGATTTTCACCATGAAAATATCTCCGTTCGAGCCAATATTTTGGTAATCATTCCTTTAACATGTTCTATTTTATTAGTTGATGAAAGGATAAAATTTAATTTTTGGTGCTCGAGAGACCATAATGCGTGTACTAACCCTTTTGCCGAATCGGAAAATTTCATAAATGGTGATTTTCACCATGAAAATATCTCCGTTCGAGCCAATATTTTGGTAATTCATTCCTTTAACATGTTCTATTTGATTAGTTGATGAAAGGATAAAATTTAATTTTTGGTGCTCGAGAGACCATAATGCGTGTACTAACCCTTTGCCGAATCGGAAAATTTCATAAATGGTGATTTTCACCATGAAAATTATCTCCGTTCGAGCCAATATTTTGGTAAGTCATTCCTTTAACATGTTCTATTTTATTAGTTGAGAAAGGATAAAATTTAATTTTTGGTGCTCGAGAGACCATAATGCGTGTACTTACCCCTTTGCCGAATCGGAAAATTTCATAAATGGTGATTTTCACCATGAAAGTTATCTCCGTTCGAGCCAATATTTTGTAGTCATTCCTTTAACATGTTCTATTTGATTAGTTTGAGAAAGGATAAAATTTAATTTTTGGTGCTCGAGAGACCATAATGCGTGTACTCCCCTTTGCCGAATCGGAAAATTTCATAAATGGTGATTTTCACCATGAAAATATCTCCGTTCGAGCCAATATTTTGGTAGTCATTCCTTTAACATGTTCTATTTGATTAGTTGATAAAGGATAAAATTTAATTTTTGGTGCTCGAGAGACCATAATGCGTGTACACCCCTTTGCCGAATCGGAAAAATTTATAAATGGTGATTTTCACCATGAAAATTATCTCCGTTCGAGCCAATATTTTGGTACATCATTCCTTTAACATGTTCTATTTGATTAGTTGATAAAGGATAAAATTTAATTTTTGGTGCTCGAGAGACCATAATGCGTGTACTAACCCCTTTGCCGAATCGGAAAATTTCATAAATGGTGATTTTCACCATGAAAATTATCTCCGTTCGAGCCAATATTTTGGTACATCATTCCTTTAACATGTTCTATTTTATTAGTTGAGAAAGGATAAAATTTAATTTTTGGTGCTCGAGAGACCATAATGCGTGTACTAACCCCTTTGCCGAATCGGAAAATTTCATAAATGGTGATTTTCACCATGAAATTCATCTCCGTTCGAGCCAATATTTTGGTACGTCATTCCTTTAACATGTTCTATTTTATTAGTTATAAAGGATAAAATTTAATTTTTGGTGCTCGAGAGACCATAATGCGTGTACTAACCCCTTTGCCGAATCGGAAAATTTCATAAATGGTGATTTTCACATGAATTATCTCCGTTCGAGCCAATATTTTGGTACATCATTCCTTTAACATGTTCTATTTTATTAGTTATAAAGGATAAAATTTAATTTTTGGTGCTCGAGAGACCATAATGCGTGTATTAACCCCTTTGCCGAATCGGAAAATTACATAAATGGTGATTTTCACCATGAAAATTATCTCCGTTCGAGCCAATATTTTGGTACATCATTCCTTTAACATGTTCTATTTGATTAGTTTGAGAAAGGATAAAATTTAATTTTTGGTGCTCGAGAGACCATAATGCGTGTACTAACCCTTTGCCGAATCGAAAATTTCATAAATGGTGATTTTCACCATGAAAACATCTCCGTTCGAGCCAATATTTTGGTAATCATTCTTTTAACATGTTCTATTTGATTAGTTTAAAAGGATAAAATTTAATTTTTGGTGCTCGAGAGACCATAATGCGTGTACTACCCTTTGCCGAATCGGAAAATTTCATAAATGGTGATTTTCACCATGAAAATTATTCTGTTCGAGCCAATATTTTGGTACATCATTCCTTTAACATGTTCTATTTGATTAGTTGAGAAAGGATAAAATTTAATTTTTGGTGCTCGAGAGACCATAATGCGTGTACTTCCCTTTGCCGAATCGAAAAATCTCATAAATTGTGATTTTCACCATGAAAATTATCTCTGTTCGAGCCAATGTTTTGGTACATCATTCCTTTAACATGTTCTATTTGATTAGTTAATAAATGATAAAATTTAATTTTTGGTGCTCGAGACACCATAATGCGTGTACTAACCCTTTGCAGAATCGAAAATTTCATAAATGGTGATTTTCACCATGAAAATTATCTCCGTTCGAGCCAATATTTTGGTACATCATTCTTTAACATGTTCTATTTTATTAGTTGATAAAGGATAAAATTTAATTTTTGGTGCTCGAGAGACCATAATGCGTGTACTAACCCTTTGCCGAATCGGAAAATTATAAATGGTGATTTTCACCATGAAAGTTATCTCCGTTCGAGCCAATATTTTGTTATCATTCTTTAATGTTATTTTATTAGTTGGGATACAATTTAATTTTTGGTGCTCGAGAGACCATATTGCGTATACGCTTTACACTTTGCCGAATAGGAAAATTACATAAATGGTGATTTTCACCATGAACGTTATCTCCATTTGAGCCAATATTTTGGTACGTCATTCCTTTAACATGTTCTATTTGATTAGTTGAGAAAGGATAAAATTTAATTTTTGGTGCTCGAGAGACCATAATGCATGTACTTAACCCCGTTGCCGAATCGGAAAATTTTATAAATGGTGATTTTCACCATGAAAATTATCTCCGTTCGAGCCAATATTTTGGTACATCATTCCTTTAACATGTTCTATTTGATTAGTCGATAAAGGATAAAATTTAATTTTTGGTGCTTGAGAGACCATAATGCCTGTACAAACCCCTTTGCCGAATCGGAAAATTTCATAAATGGTGATTTTTACCATGAAAATCATCTCCGTTCGAGCGAATATTTTGGTAAGTCATTCCTGTAACATGTTCTATTTGATTAGTTGAGAAGGATAAAATTTAATTTTTGGTGCTCGAGAGATCATAATGCGTGTACCCCCTTTGCCGATTCGGAAAATTTCATAAATGGTGATTTTCATCATTAAAAGCATCTCCTTTCGAGCCAATATTTTGAACATCATTCCTTTAACATGTTATATTTGATTATTTGATAAAGGATAAAATTTAATTTTTGGTGTTTGAGAGAACATAATGCGTGTACTAACCCCTTTCCCGAATCTGGAAATTTCATAAATGGTGATTTTTACCATGAAAACTATCTCCATTCGAACCAATTTTTTGGTAATTAATTCCTTTATCATGTTCTATTTGATTAGTTGAGAAAGGATAAAATTAATTTTTGCTGCTTGAGAGACAATAATGAGTGTACTTTACCCTTTGCTGAATCGGAAAATTTCATAAATGGTGATTTTCACCATGAAAATCATCTCCGTTCGAGCCAATATTTTGGTACGTAATTCATTTAACATGTTATATTTTATTAGTTGATAAAGGATAAAATTTAATTTTTGGTGCTCGATAGACCATAATGCATGTACTAACCCCTTTGCCGAATCGAAAATTTCATAAATGGTGATTTCACCATGAAAATCATCTCCGTTCGAGCCAATATTTTGGTAAGTCATTCCTTTAACACGTACTATTTGATTAGTTGAGAAAGGATAAAATTTAATTTTTGGTGCTCGAGAGACCATAATGCGTGTATTAACCCCTTTGCCGAATCAGAAAATTACATAAATGGTGATTTTCACAATGAAAATCATCACCATTCGAGCCAATATTTTGGTAAATCATTCTTTTAACATGTTCTATTTTATTAATTTAGAAAGGATAAAATTTAATTTTTAGTGCTCGAGAGACCATAATGCGTGTACTCCCCTTTGCCGAATCGGAAAATTTCATAAATGGTGATTTTCACCATGAAAATTATCTCCGTTCGAGCCAATATTTTTGGTACGTCATTCCTTTATAATTTTCTATTTGATTAGTTGATAAAGGAGAAAATTTAATTTTTGGTGCTCGAGAGACTATAATGCGTGTACTAACCCTTTCGCTGAATCAGAAAATTTCATAAATGGTGATTTTCACCATGAAATCATCTCCGTTCGAGCCAATATTTTGGTACATCATTCCTTTAACATGTTATATTTTATTAGTTGATAAAGGATAAAATTTAATTTTTGGTGCTCGAGAGACCGTAATGCGTGTACTTAACCCTTTGCCGAATTGGAAAATTTCATAAATGGTGATTTTCACCATGAAAATATCTATGTTCGAGCCAATATTTTGGTACGTAATTCCTTGAACATGTTCTATTTTATTAGTTGATAAAAGATAAAATTTAATTTTTGGTGCTCGAGAGATCATAATGCGTGTACTAACCCCCTTTGCCGATTCGGAAAATTTCCTAAATGGTGATTTTCATCATTAAAAGCATCTCCTTTCGAGCCAATATTTTGGTACATCATTACTTTAACATTTTCTATTTGATTATTTGATATAGGATAAAATTTAATTTTTGGTGTTTGAGAGACCATAATGCGTGTACTAACTAACCCCTTTCCCGAATCTGGAAATTTCATAAATGGTGATTTTTACCATGAAAACTATCTCCATTCGAACCAATTTTTTGGTAATTAATTCCTTTATCATGTTCTATTTGATTAGTTGAGAAATGATAAAATTAATTTTTGGTGCTCGAGAGACCATAATGAGTGTACTTTACCCTTTGCTGAATCTGAAAATTTCATAAATGGTGATTTTCACCATGAAAATCATCTCCGTTCGAGCCAATATTTTGGTACGTAATTCCTTTAACATGTTATATTTTATTAGTTGATAAAGGATAAAATTTAATTTTTGGTGCTCGAGAGACCATCATGCGTGTACTAACCCCTTTGCCGAATCGGAAAATTTCATAAATGGTGACTTTCACCATGAAAATCATCTCCGTTCGAGCCAATATTTTGGTAAGTCATTCCTTTAACACGTACTATTTTATTAGTTGAGAAATGATAAAATTTAATATTTGGTGCTCGAGAGACCATAATGCGTGTATGTTTGCCGAATCAGAAAATTACATAAATGGTGATTTTCACAATGAAAATCATCTCCATTCGAGCCAATATTTTAGTAAGTCATTCTTTTAACATGTTCTATTTTATTAGTTTAGAAAGGATAAAATTTAATTTTTAGTGCTCGAGAGACCATAATGCGTGTACTCCCCTTTGCCGAATCGGAAAATTTCATAAATGGTGATTTTCACCATGAAAATTATCTCCGTTCGAGCCAATATTTTGGTACGTCATTCCTTTATCATTTTCTATTTGATTAGTTGATAAAGGAGAAAATTTAATTTTTGGTGCTCGAGAGACTATAATGCGTGTACTAACCCTTTTGCCGAATCAGAAAATTTCATAAATGGTGATTTTCACCATGAAAATCATCTCCGTTCGAGCCAATATTTTGGTACATCATTCTTTTAACATGTTCTATTTGATTAGGTTATAAAGGATAAAATTTAATTTTTAGTACTCGAGAGACCATAATGCGTGTACTAACCCCCCTTTGCCGAATCGGAAAATTTCATAAATGGTGATTTTCCCCATGAAAATCATCTCCGTTCGAGCCAGTATTTTGGTAAGTCGTTCCTTTAACATTTTCTATTTGATTAGTTGATAAAGGATAAAATTTAGTTTTTGGTGCTTGAGAGACCATAATGCGTGTACTAACCCCTTTGCCGAATCGGAAAATTTCATAAATGGTGACTTTCACCATGAAAATCTTCTCCGTTCGAGCCAATATTTTGGTAAGTCATTCCTTTAACATGTTACTTCTCCATATCTTGTTGTATAGTGTTGTTAACCAATCTAGGGGAATAGATTGGTTAACAACACTATTCAACAAGATATGGAGAAGTAACACAATGCCATTGGAGTGGAGAAAAAGTACCCTAATCCCTTTGTAGAAGAACAAAGGTGATGTCCAAAATTGTGCCAGCTATCGAGGGATCAAACTAATGAGCCATACTATGAAACTTTCGGAAAGAGTGATTGCACAACGGCTAAGAAAAATTGTGAATATTTTGGATAACCAATTTGGATTTATGCCCGGCAGATCGACTATGGAGCAATCTATCTTATGTGACAAATCATGGAGAAATATTGAGATAAAAAGAAAGATTTGCACATGGTTTTCATTGATTTGGATAAGGCGTATGATAAAGTGCCAAGAGAGGTACTTTGGTGGGCTTTAGTAAAGAAAGGTGTTTCAAAGAAATATATTGATATTATCAAGGACATGTATATGGAGTTAGTACTAGTGTACGGACAAGCGTTCGGAAGACAAAAGAGTTACCTATCACGATTGGAGTGCATCAAGGCTCTGCACTTGGTCCCTTTCTCTTTGCCCTGATAATGGACGAAATGACGAGGTCAATCCAAGATGATATTCCATGGTGTATGTTGTTCGCAGATGATATTGTGCTGATTGATGATATTGTGCTGATTGATGAGACAAAAGAAGGTGTTGAAAGTAAATTGGAGTTGTGGAGCCGCACTTTGGAATCTCGAGGTTTTAGGTTAAGCAGAAGCAAAACTGAATATATGGAGTGTAAATTTAGCAAAGTTGGAAGCAGAGAGGCATGAGTGATCACATTCGATGGAAAGATTGTCCAAGCTTCCGAGTTCTTTCGCTATCTTGGATCTATTATCCAAAAAGATGGAGAATTGGATGGAGATGTGGCTCATAGGATTAAAGCAGGTTGGTTGAAGTGGAAGAGTGCCACAGGGTTTCTTTGTGATCGTGGCATGCCAAATAGATTAAAGGGAAAATTCTATCGTACGGCAATTAGGCCTACACTGCTTTATGGCACTGAATGTTAGGCCGTGAAACAGTGTCATACTCATAAGATGAATGTAGCGGAGATGCGTATGCTATGATGGATGTGTGGGCATACAAGAAAAGATCGATTGAGAAATGAGGTAATCAGGGGTAAGGTAAGAGTTGCGCCCATTGAGGATAAAAAGAGGGAGCATCGTCTAAGGTGGTTTGGTCATGTGAGACGGAGACCGAGTGATGCACCGGTTAGGAGGCCTGAAGAGTGGAGAAGTGATTAAATGGCGAGGGGTAGGGGAAGACCCAAGCAAACTTGGATTAAGGTGATTGAAAATGATATGAGTTTACTCGGAGTGGATGAAGATGTGGCGTTGAAGAGGCCTGAAAATTCATGTGAATGATGGGGGTTGATCATACTTTTTATTATTATTATTTATTTTATTTTATTTTATTTTATTTTCTCCATCTTTTTCCTCTCTTTCTCTCTCTCTCTCTCTCTCTCTCTCTCTCTCTCTCTCTTCTCTTTCTCTCTCTCTCTTCCTTTTATCACGTTGACATATGAGGATTCATGTTAAGGCTTTGTTGTTGTTGTTGATGAGAGACCATAATGCGTGTACTAAACCCTTTGTCGAATCAGAAAATTTCATAAATGGTGATTTTCCCCATGAAAATAATCTCCATTCGAGCCAATATTTTGGTACGTTATTCATTTAACATGTTCTATTTTATTATTTGATAAAGGATAAAATTTAATTTTTGGTGCTCGAGAGACCAAAATGCGTGTACTAACCCCCCTTTGCCGAATCGGAAAATTTAATAAATGGTGATTTTCACCATGAAAATTATCACCGTTCGAGCCAATATTTTGGAACATCATTCCTTTAACATGTTCTATTTGATTATTTGATAAATGATAAAATTTAATTTTTGGTGCTCGAGAGACCATAATGCCTGTACAACCCCTTTACAGAATCGAAATTTTAATAATGGTGATTTTCACCATGAAAATTATCTCCGTTCGAGCCAATGTTTTGGTACATCATTACTTTAACATGTTCTATTTGATTAGTTGATAAATTATAAAATTTAATTTTTAGTGCTCGAGAGACCATAATGCGTGTACTAACCCCTTTCCCAAATCGGAAAATTTCATAAATGGTGATTTTCACCATGAAAGCTATCTCCATTCGAACCAATTTTTTGGTAATTCATTCCTTTATAATTTTCTATTTGATTAAGGATAAAATTTAGTTTTTGGTGCTCGAGAGACCATAATGCGTGTACTAACCTCTTTACCGAATCGTAAAATTTCATAAATGGTGATTTTCACCATGAAAATAATCTTTGTTCGAGAAAATAATTTGGTAATTCATTCTTTTAACATTCTCTATTTGGTTAGTTGAGAAAAGATAAAATTTAATTTTGGTGCTCGACAGACCATAATACGTGTACTTTACCTTTTGCCGAATAGGAAAATTTCATAAATGGTGATTTTCACCTAGAACGTTATCTCCGTTCGAGCCAATATTTTGGTACGTAATTCCTTTAACATGTTCTATTTGATTAGTTGAGAAAGGATAAAATCTAATTTTTGGTGCTCGCGAGAGCATAATGCGTGTATTAACCCCTTTGCCGAATCGAAATTTTTTATAAATGGTGATTTTCACCATGAAAATTATCTTCGTTCGAGCCAATATTTTGGTACGTCATTCCTTTAATATTTTCTATTTGATTAGTTTATAAAGGATAAAATTTAATTTTTAGTGCTCGAGAGACCATAATGCGTGTACTCCCCTTTGCTGAATCGGAAAATTTCATAAATGATGATTTTCACCATGAAAATCATCTCCATTCGAGCCAATATTTAAGTAATTCATTTATTTAACAGGTTCTAATTGATTAGTTTAGAAAGAATAAAATTTAATTTTTTGTGCTCGAGAGACCATAATGCGTGTACTAACCCCTTTGCCGAATCGGAAAATTTCATAAATGGTGATTTTCACCCTGAATATTATCTCCATTCGAGCTAATATTTTGGTACATCGTTCCTTTAACATGTTCTATTTGTTTAGTTGATTAAGGATAATATTTAATTTTTGATGCTCGAGAGACCATAATGAGTGTACTAACCCTTTGCCGAATCGGAAAATTTCATAAATGGTGATTTTTACCATGAAAATCATCTCCGTTCGAGCCAATATTTTGGTAAGTCATTCCTTTAATATGTTATATTTTATTAGTTAAGAAAGGATAAAATTTAATTGTTGGTGCTCGAGAGACCATAATACGTGTACTAACCCCTTTGTCGAATCGGAAAATTTCATAAATGGTGATTTTCACCGTAAAAATTATCTCCGTTCGAACCAATATTTTGGTACGTCATTCCTTTAAAATTTTCTATTTGATTAGTTTATAAAGGATAAAATTTAATTTTTGGTGCTCGAGAGACCAAAATGTGTGTCCTAACCCCTTTGCCGAATCGGAAAATTTCATAAAAGGTGATTTTCACCATGAAAATTATCTCCGTTTGAGAAAATATTTTTGTACATCATTCCTTGAACATGTTATATTTTATTAGTTTATAAAGGATAAAATTTAATTTTTGGAGCTCGAGAGACCAAAAAGCGTGTACTAATAACCCCCTTTGCCGAATCGGAAAATTTCATAAGTGGTGATTTTTACCATGAAAATTATCTCCGTTCGAGCTAATGTTTTGGTACATTATTATTTTAACATGTTCCATTTGATTATTTTATATTGGATAAAATTTAATTTTTGGTACTCGAGAGACCATAATGCGTTTACTAACCCCTTTCCCGAATCGGAAAATTTCATAAATTGTGATTTTCACCACGAAAACTATCTCCATTCGAACCAATTTTTTGGTAATTCATAACTTTATAGTGTTATATTATATTAGTTTATTAAGGATAAAATTTAATTTTTGATGCTCGAGAGACCATAATGCGTGTACTAACCCTTTTGCCGAATCGTAAAATTTCATAAATGGTGATTTTCACCAAGAAAATCATCTCCGTTTGAGCCAATATTTTGGTAATTCATACTTTTATCATTTTCTATTTGATTAGTTGAAAAAGGATAAAATTAAATTTTTGGTGCTCGAGAGACCATAATGCGTGTACTTAACCCTTTGCCGAATCGGAAATTTTCATAAATGGTGATTTTCACCATGAACGTTATCTCCGTTCGAGCCAATATTTTGGTATGTCCTTCCTTTAACATGTTCGATCTGATAAGTTGATAAAGGATAATAATTAATTTTTGGTACACGAGAGACCATAATGCGTGTATTAACCCTTTGCCGAATCGGAAAATTTCATAAATGGTGATTTTCACCATGAAAATTATCTCCGTTCGAGCCAGTATTTTGGTACGTCATTACTTTAACATTTTCTATTTGATTAGTTTATAAATGATAAAATTTCATTTTTAGTGCTCGAGACACCATAATGCGTGTACTCCCCTTTGCCGAATCGAAAATTTTTATAAATGGTGATTTTCACCATGAAAATCATCTCCGTTCGAGCCTATATTTTGGTAGGTCATTACTTTAATAGGTTCTATTTTATTAGTTAAGAAAGGTTAAAATTTAATTTTTAGTGCTCGAGAGACCATAATGAGTGTATTAACCCCTTTGCCGAATCGGAAAATTTCATAAATGGTGATTTTCACCATGAAAATTATCTCCGTTCGAGCCAATATTTTGGTACATCATTCCTTTATCATGTTCTATTTGATTAGTTGATAAAGGATAAAATTTAATTTTCAGTGCTCGAGAGACTATAATGCGTGCACTAACCCCTTTGCCGAATCAGAAAATTTCATAAATGGTGATTTTCACCATGAAAATCATCTCCGTTCAAGCTAATATTTTGGTAAGTCATTCCTTTAACATGTTATATTTTATTAGTTGAGAAAGGATAAAATTTAATTTTTGGTGCTCGAGAGACCATAATGCGTAACCCCTTTTCCGAATCGAAAAAATTCGTAAATGGTGATTTTCACCGTAAAAATTATCTCCGTTCGAGCCAATATTTTGGTGTAGATACCCCGGGGAACCACGGCTTGTCTATATCGTGTGAATTACTTAGGATGTCTACTTGATTTTAAGAGTCGCCACCCACGTTTTTGAGGAACGCGAGAAAACCTAACAAAAGCCAATTTTATGTACGATGACCAGAGATTCGAGGAGAGAAGGGTTCGGGGGTTAGGTGACGGAGTGGGAAGTACTTAAGCACCCACTCCGCCCCGCTTACGCGGGTCTTGCTACTTTTGGTGTTCTAATGTTAAATGTCCTTCAATTTGTTAATAAAAAGTGCTAATAATTACAATGGGAAGAAAGGGGACAATAAAAGAGAAATAAAAGAGAATTGTTTTATTTAATAATTTATGCTAAAGATTACATTAAAATAAGAATTGTATTAATTCATGCTAATAATTACATTAAGAAAATAATGGTAATTTAAAGTAGAGTTGGGATGTAGGGAGATAACCTTAACTAACTTCAATATGTGAAGTAGTTATGTTGGTCATGTTCCATTAATGGGGATTGCATACATTAACAAGACATAAATAAAATAAAAGATGAAGAATTTAAGTTGTACCTTAAGAAAGAAAGAAATAAGAACTTCAAACTTCAACTTGGAGATGGAGTTGTTGTAGAGAAAATGTTGTGTAACGCTCTGTGTAGTGTTTTTGTAGGGAAATGTTGTTGGGAGAGTTTGTGTAGAGTTTTGGTGTAGTGAAAGTTGAAGTCTAAAATTGAGGTCCTAAAAGTCTAGAGTTTTGGCTAGAGAGAAAATGTTGAGGTCCCCTCTAAGGTAGAAGAAGGTGGTTTTTATAGGTGAAAAAGAAATGGCTAGAAAATCAAATAATAATAAAAATGAATATTTTGTTTTAAAGAAATGGCTAGAAATGTGGGATTGGAATAAAAAGGCTTTAATGTTTGTGATCAAGAAAGGGATTTTGAATAAAGAAGATGTTGTAAATAAGAAAAGGGAGGGAAAACTGGTGGGAACCCGTGACAGTTATAATGGGACGCGCGCGGGTCCGGCCTTTTAGACCAAACGCGCGCGCGGCTCATAACTATTACGGGAGGCGCCCACCTCTGAGAATGACAGAAGGACAGAAATGACGCTAAAATTAATTCTGTTATGCAGTTTAGTCCAAAACTAACGAAATCAGTTAGGAACTTAACCGAAGTAACAGAAATTAACAAAAACAAGTTAAATAAAAATACTATGTATCCAATCGGGGTGAGAGGTCCAAGGCGGGGTGTCTACATTTGTACATCATTCCTTTAACATGTTCTATTTGATTAGTTGATAAAGTGCCTTGAGTTACAGATGCTATTGACCTTGTGGCGGTACCTGTTAAGTGTGTGCTTTGCAGGTATATGTGCTTGTGACATGTATGAGATGTGAAATGGCAGTTATGAGAGAAATTGGGTTTGTGGTGTGATGTGATTTGAAAGCAGTTTTGCATGAGAGAGAATTTTTTGTAAGAATGGAGAAACTGATTTTGTGTGCGGTGTGATTTGAGGAAAGCCTCGGATGTATTCATATCTTCACTTACCATTGCCGCTTGATTGGAGATGGATTTCTGATGTTCTGAGCTGAAGGATGTTGATGATTTTGATGAAGAATGTCCATGCTTTTGATGGAGTGTCGGTGAGATAGTATTCTGGGTGATGGTTGGTCGTGCCAAAAGACTGCCTACGTATCCCTTGGAGAGAATCAGATCAGCGTAGTTCAAGGATGATGGAGAATGCTGAGGGAGAAGCTAAGAGCAGAGAAAAAATGAAACACATACTTTTACGCAAGTAAGGAGAAAAGAAAAAGAAAAATCCTTTTTTTTTAGTTCATGGGTGAACCATTTTGACCATTGTGTGTTTGTAAAGCCAACCCAAGATTAAGTCATGTTCAATCGAAGTCCGGATTGCCTCGCTTGAATTCTGTCGTTGTCACCGTGGTGTCCAATGAAGTGTGATTTCTAGCCCCGAGAGATGTATCAATTATAAGGCTCCAAAAGACATTTGATGCCGAGATAAGGGGTTGCTGATTGTAAAGCCCTTAGAATGCCTTTGATGCCAAACTTTGAGAGACTTGCATAGCCCCAAGATGAATAAACTCTTGACCTTTTCAAATAAATCGCCTTTTGCTGTTGACGCGAGCAAGCTCCAAGAGAAGATCATTGATACCAATCTTCAAGAGATTACTAAGCCCCAAGTGTCGTGGGCTTGTTGTTTGCGAGCTTGTAGATGGCGGGATGTGAATACCTTTCGGTGTGAAGCCCCAAATTATCTTGGAATCGGCTTAGCATTATGTTGGTGTAGATGCGCTATTGGGTAGAATGTCCCTTTTGGTGGCTGGTACCCAAGTGGTGGAGGGTCCATGTTGAGAATGCAGTAGGGTCTTTGGGAAATGTCTCGTGGGAGATGGTGATGTTGTTGCGGATGATAGGGTCTTGACGTGATAAAGTCTCAAATGGTATGTTTGCTTGAGTCTTCTTGAGTTGAACTTATAACGGATCTTCGGATATAGCCCGTGATTTTGATCTTGGAGAAGGGGGTGCAGTACTTGCAGAAACATTGGGATCGGCCAAGGTATTTCCCGCTATAACCCAGTCACGTGAGTTTAGCATATTGAATCTTTTTCCTTTTCTCTAAGACTTCCTTCATAATCTCGCTTAAAGTTCTAACAAAAATCATCAAGTTTATTCATAACATCGGAGCCCTTATTCAAAGTCGTGGGAGATGGTGATGTTGTTGTGGAAGATAAGGCCTTGGCGTGATAAAATCTTAAACAGTATGTTTGCTTGAGTCTTCTTGAGTTGAACTAATAACGGATCTTCGGATGCAGCCCGTGCTTTTGATCTTGAAGAAGGGGGTGCAGTACTTGCAGAAACATTGGGATTGGCCGTAACTCTGGTCGACTCATCATATTGGCATTTCCTTGAATCCTTTTCCTTTTCTATAAGACTTCCTTCATGATCTCGTTGTAAGTTCTAACCAGAATCGTAAAATTCATTCATAACATCGGAGTCCTCATTTAAAACCAAGAGACCTTTGACTTGAGGTGTTGAGAGACCCTTGAAGCTTGATCTCTTTCATGGAGCCATAAGACTACTCCACATTGCATTGCCCGAGTATCGTTGTCAAAAGGACTGTTGGTTACGAAGCCCAATATTGCCCTTTGCTTGTATCACTGTAATGCTGTAGCCCAAAAGATTGTAGATTGCGAAGCCCCTTGAGGCCTTTGGTGCCAAAGTAACTGGGGAAACTTCTAATGTTGCATATGAATCGGCTGGGGACATTGAAGTGAATTTTTTCTTGCCGAAGGAGCCTTTAAAACTTGATCGTAGCCCCTAGAGTGACATCATTGATTGCAAGTAGAGCGAGAAAGGCCTATCCTTTATCGGGGGAATCATCATGAGCACATATGACAAGAAGGTGCTTCTCGACATTTCACATGTTTCTTGAGCGTAGCCCCAGGACTCATTAACTGTCAAGTGAAGCAAAAGAAACTCTCTCTCTCTCTCTCTTGAGTCACATAGCCCCTAGGGCATCATCACTTGTCGAGCAAAGTAAGAGACTCGTCCTCGGGTGGGGGAACAAACATAAGAGGACATGGTAAGAGCTACCATATTTCTAGGGAGTCCTTCGGCATACTTTAGAGGCACATGCTTATAGAAGATTGAATTACATGTTGTTGCTCGCTGCCCAAAGCAACTGACTAGCTGGGGATTATTTTGTGCAATCTCGTACCCTGTAATGCGTGGATATTGATTACCACGGGCCTTCTTTCACATGAGCCCAAAGATGTACATTGCAAGAACAATCTTTCCAATAACCCAAAATGACCTTTGATGGTGCCATATCTCATTAAGCCTTTTGCAATTCCAAAGTTGGCTCGGTGGGGATTGACTTGCTGAGGAGATCCAATGTAGAACTTGTGCAGTTGTCTTCTTTAGAGGCCGGAGATCTCCATTTCTCTTTCCCTTCTCTCTCTCACTCTCTCTTTTTTTTTATGACGCACCCTGTTTTTTTCCTAGACCGCCCTTTCGGGTTTTCAATCTAGCGGGCATCTCTTTTGCGTCTTCATTTTGACTCGATTAATGAGGAAGTGTGCATTGACTCTAGCAGAGGATGAGAGACATGTGATTTTGCGGTGAAGACCTCTTGTCACTAAAGATGAGTGACATTGACTCGACTAGGGACGTGTCCCTAGTATTGACTTCATGTATGTATAGATTTTTTTGAATGACTCACGAAGGCAAGTAAGTCATTAAGAGAGAAGAGAAAGAAAGCCCCAGTTTGATTGCAAGAAACTAGGAGTATCGCAAAAAGAAGAGAAACCCCAAGACTCGACAAGAAACGGAAAGCGATTCCAAATCTAAGAAAGTTGTTCAATCTTTTGGTGATTAATTCGTTGGCAAATGAATCGTACAAAGACGTCTTGACAAGTTCGAGATGAAGGCCGATCACCATAACGTGCTAGGGCTAAACATATCTTCTTTCTTGCGTGAGACCGGACCCGAAGGTTGCCTACGTTCCTCCAGTGTGGAGGCTCAGGTCACCATAGTTCTTGTTGATGCTCCTTTCATCGTGATATTTGTTGATGTCGCTTCGTCCTTCGTTGGTGGATGTTGATCTGAGGGGGAATTCTTTCACTTTTCATCATTTTTTTTTTGCTCTAACTTTTGCCTAGGTTGATTTGAGGATTTCAACCTAGCGAGCTTTTTTTTTTTTAATCCCCTTTTGAAAACTTTGCTTCATGATTGTTGCTCCACCTTTCTTTGTCTTGATTTCGTTGTTGTTGATGTCTTCGTTGTTGATGCCTTCGTTGATGTTTAGCCCCTAGGCGTTCAAGCGATGGCCTTCATTCCAAAACTTGTTTAGACATTTTTTCATCATTTTGCCAAGAATTAATTGAACAACTTGGAAGAGTGTATGAGGACAAGAACGACTTTTATTTGATGACTCAATGGACTCGAACATTTAACATAGGATGAGAGAAAACATTAATGCACACTTAAGAGGACTTTTGACTTTTTTTTTAATTCCTACTACTAGGTAGAGAAAGAGAAACGGAGATTGTTGTTGTCGGCCTTGTAGCATGATCTCTTGTTGAAACCCCATTTCAAATCTGAGTCTCTTCCTTGATGAGTTCTTGCATGTTGCCATTCTCTAACGATTGCTCTTCACCCACGGTAAACTCACCATTGTCAATCAAGTCTTGGATGATGTTGCGGAGGGAGAAGCAATCATCGGTAAGATGACCGCTGCATTGGTCATAGTCACACTACTTGTGGTGAGCATGGTTGCGACGCAATGGTTGTGGTTGCTTGTACCCTTGGAGAGGAGAAATTTTTCCCTTTGCTTTGAGATCTTCATAGGCCTTGGTGACGGTCATGCCTTAGAGGGGAGTGTAGACACGGACGTTGGTAGAACCTTTGTGACTTTTGAGAGGCGAGCCACTTGAACATGCCTTACCGTTGACCTTTGCCTTGTTGTCAGTGAACTCTTGTAAACGGGCCTTATGTTCGGACACTTCTTCCTTATGAATTATCCTCTCGAGATCAAGACGGGCTTGCCATAAATCATCCTTACGGCGGGCATCCTCGACAAGTCTATCCATTTGTTCCCCCATGTCTCTTATTATGTTGAAGAGCCTTTCGTTGGACACGGAAGTATTCTCACCCTTGTTGTTGTTGCCGCTTGAAGTCATTGGACCTATGGAGAGAACACGGTTGATCTTAGGTTGGCCCCACAAATACCTTTTGAATCAAATGATTTAACCCACGAACAAGAGAAAAGATTCAAACCACATAAAGAAAAATGATTTTTTTTTATTATTTTCAAAGTCGGAAGGACGTGGTCCTTTTTGAGGTTTCTAGAAAAATAGTGGAATCGTCACACTAGTATATAGACATTCTCGCGGTCCCATATACTCATCGGATTCCACCACGCTTGTGAATCCTATATGTGTCGGGATTAAACTAAATTAATGTAGTAAAGCATACATGCGGGGACGGATTTTTTATTTGCGTCCAAAATAACCACTTCGGGGACGGAGTTTTATTTCGTCCCTAGCAAAAAAATTGGCATGTATGTTTTGAAAACATTAGTTTAGAGAAATCTCGGCACATGGAAACCGACTTGGTCACGGAGTGTTAGACCCTAACTAGAATTGTGTGGTTGGTGCTCGGCTAAAGAGAGGCTTAAAGGTTACCCCCGGCATGTAGTCGTGAACTACGCCACAGGCTGAGGTTTACCGCTTCGAAAGAGTCAAGGTCGAGTGGAGCTTGAAACTTTCTAGGACGGGCCTCGACGGGTTTGGGGTTGGAATTGTGCGACTCGATTGTGAGCAGTTGATAAGAATTTTGCGCGTAGTGTGAGGTCTAACAAGTGACAAAAAAAAAATCAAAGAAAAGAAAAAAACAAATAAGCAAGTAAATACATATTTACAACTTTTGAATCACCCGTGTGACCGATAAAAATAAACAAAATGAATAAAATCAGTTATGTGCAGGCACGGTGCCCACACACTGTCATTCTGTCCATTCAGTTCTGTTTTTGTGCCGTTCTCAGTTCTGTTTCTAGGCACTGAATGATGTTCTGGGAATTTACCCAGAAGCGCGCGCCTCAGAGAATTGATATGGGAAGCGCGCGCATTACGCCATGAAGATAGGCGGCGCGCGCATCTGGGGTACCTGTCAGAATGTCAGAAACTGTGGACTTAGGGGATTGCCCTGGTCCCAAATTATGTAACTTTACCCTGCAGAAACTGTTAGAACAAAAACATGAAATTCGAAGAACATTATAGAAGGCGGGCGATTCTGGTAATAAGGGTCGGACGCGCGCGCTTCAGGCCAAGAAGGCCGGAGGCGCGCGCTTCCTACCCTTTTTACCAGAATGCCCAGAAAACAGAATAAAAGAACACCAAAAGCAGAAAATGCAAGTTTAACCCTCTATATCCCCAGCAGAGTCGCCACTGTAGATACCCCGGGGAACCACGACTTGGCTAGAGCGCGTGAATTACCTAGGATGTCTACTTGATTTTAAGAGTCGCCACCCACGTTTTAGAGGAACGCGAGAAAACCTAAGAAAAGCCAATTTTATGTACGAAGACCAGATATTCGAGAGAAGGGTTCGGGGGTTAGGTGACGGAGTGGGAAGTACTTAAACACCCACTCCGCCCCGCTTACGCGGGTCTTGCTACTTTTGGTGTTCTAATGTTAAATGTCCTTCAATTTTTTAATAAAAAGTGCTAATAATTACAATGGGAAGAAAGGGGAAAATAAAAGAGAATTGTCTTATTTATTAATTTATGCTAAAGATTACATTAAAAGAAGAATTGTTTTAATTCATGCTAATAATTACATTAATAAAATAATGGTAATTTAAAGTAGAGTTGGGATGTAGGGAGATAACCTTAACTAACTTCAATATGTGAAGTAGTTATGTTGGTCATGTCCCATTGATGGGGATTGCATACATTAACAAGACATAAATAAAATAAAAAATGAAGAATTTAAGTTGTACCTTAAGAAAGAAAGAAGAACTTCAAACTTCAACTTGGAGATGGAGTTGTTGTAGAGAAAATGTTGTGTAACGCTTTGTGTAGTGTTTTTGTAGGGAAATGTTGTTGGGAGAGTTTGTGTAGAGTTTTGGTGTAGTGAAAGATGAAGTCTAAAATTGAGGTCCTAAAAGTCTAGAGTTTTTGCTAGAGAGAAAATGTTGAGGTCCCCCTCTAAGGTAGAAGAAGGTGGTTTTTATAGGTGAAAAAGAGAGGAAATGTTGGAGGGAAATGATCAATCCATGTGAGATGGAGATGACCAATAAGAAATAAGATAAATAAAATAATAAATAAAAGAAAATCAAGTAAATAAAAGAAAATCAAATAATAATAAAAATAAATATGTTGTTTTAAAGAAATGGCTAGAAATGTGGGATTGGAATAAAAAGGCTTTAATGTTTGTGATCAAGAAAGGGATTTTGAAAAAAGAAGATGTTGTAAATAAGAAAAGGGAGGGAAAACTGGTGGGAACCCGTGACAGTTATTATGGGACGCGCGCGGGTCCGACCTTTTGGACCAAACGCGCGCGGGGCTCATAACTATTACGGGAGGCGCCCGTCTCTGAGAATGACAGAAGGATAGAAATGACTCTAAAATTAATTTTGTTATGCAATTTATTCCGAAACTAACGGAATCAGTTAGGAACTTAACCGAAGTAACAGAAATTAACAAAAACAAGTTAAATAAAAATACTATGTATGCAATCGGGGTGAGAGGTCCAAGGCGGGGTGTCTACATTTGATACATCATTCCTTTAACATGTTCTATTTGATTAGTTGATAAAGGATAAAATTTAATTTTTGGTGCTTGAGAGACCATAATGCGTGTACTAACCCCTTTGCCGAATTGAAAAATTTCATAAATGGTGATTTTCATCATGAAAATCATCTCCGTTCGAGCCAATATTTTGGTAAGTCATTCCTTTAACATGTTCTATTTGATTAGTTAAGAATGGATAAAATTTAATTTTTGGTGCTCGAGAGACCATAATGCGTGTACTAACCAACCCCTTTGCCGAATCGGAAAATTTCATAAATAGTTATTTTACCATTAAAATAATCTCCGTTCGAGCCAATATTTTGGTACGTCATTCCTTTAACATTTTATATTTTATTAGTTGATAAAGGATAAATTTTAATTTTTGGTGCTCGCGAGACCATAGTGCGTGTACTAACCCCATTGCCGAATCGGAAAATTTCATAAATGGTGATTTTCACTATGAAAATCATCTCCATTCGAGCCAATAATTTGGTAAGTCATTCCTTTAGCATGTTCTATTATATTAGTTGAGAATGGATAAAATTTAATTTTTGGTGCTCGAGAGACCATAATGCGTGTACTAACCCCTTTGCCGAATCAGAAAATTTCATAAATGGTGATTTTCACCATGAAAATTATCTCCGTTCGAGCAAATATTTTGGTACATTAGTCCTTTAACATGTTATATTTTATTAGTTGATAAAGGATAAAATTTAATTTTTGGTGCTTGAGAGACCATAATGCGTGTACTAACCCCTCTCCCGAATCGGAAAATTTCATAAATGGTGATTTTCACCATGAAAATCATCTCCGTTCAAGCCAATATTTTGGTAAGTAATTACTTTAACATGTTCTATTTGATTATTTGAGAAAAGATAAAATTTAATTTTTGGTCCTCGAGAGACCATAATGCGTGTACTAACCACTTTGCTGAATCGGAAAATTTCATAAAAGGTGATTTTCACCATGAAAATTATCTCCGTTCGGGCCAATATTTTGGTACATCATTCCTTTAACATGTTCTATTCGACTAGTTGATAAATGACAAAATTTAATTTTTGGTGCTCGAGAGACCATAATGCGTGTAATAACCCCTTTGCCGAATTGGAAAATTTCATAAATGGTGATTTTCACCATGAAAATTATCTCCGTTCGAGCCAATGTTTTGGTACATCATTCCTTTAACATGTTATATTTTATTATTTTATAAAGGATAAAATTTAATTTTTGGTGCTGGAGAGACCATATTGCGTGTACTAACCTAACCCCTTTCCCGAATCGGAAAATTTCATAAATGGTGATTTTCACCATGAAAACTATCTCCATTCAAACCAATTTTTTGGTAATTCATTCCTTTATCATGTTCTATTTTATTAGTTGATTAAGTATAAAATTTACTTTTTGGTGCTCGAGAGACCATAATGCGTGTACTAACCCGTTTGCCGAATCGTAAAATTTCATAAATGGTGATTTTCACCATGAAAATCATCTCGGTTCGATCCAATATTTTGGTAATTCATACTTTTATCATTTTCTATTTTATTGGTTGAGAAAGGATAAAATTTAATTTTTGGTGCTCGAGAGACCATAATGCATGTACTTTACCTTTGCCGAATCGGAAAATTTCATAAATGGTGATTTTCCCCATGAATGTTATCTCCGTTCGAGCCAATATTTTGGTATGTCATTCCATTAACATGTTCTATCTGATTAGTTTATAAAGGATAAAATTTAATTTTTGGTGCACGAGAGACCATTATGCGTGTATTAACCCCTTTGCTGAATCAGAAAATTTAATAGATGGTGATTTTCACCATGAAAATTATCTCCGTTCGAGCCAATATTTTGGTACGTCATTCCTTTAACATTTTATATTTGATTAGTTGATAAAGGATAAAATTTAATTTTTAGTGCTCGAGAGACCATAATGCATGTACTCCCCTTTGCCGAATCGAAAAATTTCATAAATGGTGATTTTCACCATGAAAATAATCTCTGTTCGAGCCAATATTTTGTTAAGTCATTCCTTTAACAGGTTCTATTTGATTAGTTGAGAAAGGATAAAATTTAATTTTTGGTGCACGAGAGACCATTATGCGTGTACTAACCCCTTTGCCAAAACGGAATATTTCATAAATGGTGATTTTCACCATGAAAATTATCTACGTTCGAGCCAAATTTTGGTACATCATTCCTTTAACATGTTCTATTTTAATAGTTGATAAAGGATAAAATTTAATTTTTGGTGCTCGAGAGACCATAATGCGTGTACTAACCCCTTTCCCGAATCGGAAAATTTCATAAATTGTGATTTTCAACATGAAAATCATCTTCGTTCGAGCCAATAATCCGTGTATTAACCACTTTGCCGAATTGCAAAATTTCATAAAGGGTGATTTTCACCATGAAAACCATCTCCGTTCGAGCCAATATTTTGGTACGTCATTCCTTTAACATTTTCTATTTGATTAGTTGATAAAGGATAAAATTTAATTTTTAGTGCTCAAGAGACCATAATGCGTGTACTCCCCTTTGCCGAATCAAAAAATTTCATAAATGGTGATTTTCACCATGAAAATCATCTCCGTTCGAGCCAATATTTTGGTAAGTCATTCGTTTAACAGGTTCTATTTGATTAGTTGGGAAAGGATAAAATTTAATTTTTGGTGCTCGAGAGACCATAATGCGTGTACTAACTAACCCCTTTCCGAATCGGAAAATTCCATAAATGGTGATTTTCACCATGAAAATTATCTCCGTTCGAGCCAAATTTTGGTACATCATTCCTTTAACATGTCTATTTGATTAGTTGATGAAGGATAAAATTTAATTTTTGGTGCTCGAGACACCATAATGCGTGTCCTAACCCCTTGCCGAATCGGAAAATTTCATAAATGGTGATTTTCACCATGAAAATCATCTCAGTTTGAGCCAATATTTTGGTACGTCATTCCTTTCACATGTTCTATTTGATTAGTTGATAAAGGATAAAATTTAATTTTTGGTGCTCGAGAGACCATAATGCGTGCACTAACCCCCACTGCCGAATCAGAAAATTTCATAAATGGTGATTTTCACCATGAAAATCATCTCCGTTCGAGCCAATATTTTAGAAAGTCTTTCCTTTAACATGTTCTATTTTATTAGTAGATAAAGGATAAATTTTAATTTTTGGTGCTCGAGAGACCATAATGCGTTGCCGAATTGGAAAATTTCATAAATGGTGATTTTCACCATGAAAATTATATCCGTTCGAGCCAATATTTTGGTACATCATTCCTTTAAAAAGTTCTAATTGATTTGTTGAGAAAGGATAAATTTTAATTTTCGCTGCTCGAGAGACCATTATGCGTGTACTAACCCCTTTCCCGAATCGAAAAATTCATAAATAGTGATTTTCACCATGAAAATTATATCCGTTCAAGCCAATATTTTGGTACCTCATTCCTTTAATATGTTCTATTTGATTAGTTTATAAAGGATAAAATTTAATTTTTGGTGCTCGAGATACCATAATGCGTGTACTTTACCCTTTGCCGAATAGGGAAATTTCATAAATTGTGATTTTCACTATGAAAATTATCTCCGTTCGAGCCAATATTTTGATATGTCATTCCTTTACCATGTTCTATTTGATTAGTTGATAAAGGATAAAATTTAATTTTTGGTACTCGAGAGACCATAATGCGTGTACTAACCCCCTTTGCCGAATCGAAAAATTTCATAAATGGTGATTTTCACCATGAAAATTATCTCCGTTCGAGCCTATATTGTGGTAGTCATTCCTTTAAAATTTTATATTTGATTAGTTGATAAAAGATAAAATTTAATTTTTGGTGCTCGAGAGACCATAATGCGTGTACTATCCGTGAAAATCGTCTCTGTTTGAGCCAATATTTTGGTTAGTAATTCCTTTAAGATGTTATATTTGATTAGTTGAGAAATGATAAAAATTAATTTTTGGTGCTTGAGAGACCATAATGCGTGTACTAACCCCTTTCCCGAATCGGAAAATTTCATAAATGGTGATTTTCACCATTAAAATCATCTCCGTTCGAGCCAATATTTTGGTAAGTAATTACTTTAACATGTTCTTTTTGATTAGTTTAGAGAGGATAAAATTTAATTGTTGGTGATCGAGAGACATAATGCGTGTACTTCCCGAATCGGAAAATTTCATAAAAGTGATTTTCACCATGAAAATTGTCTCCGTTCGAGCCAATATTTTGGTAAATCATTCC
Source organism: Campanula takesimana (assembly GCA_026119855.1). Lineage (NCBI taxonomy): Eukaryota > Viridiplantae > Streptophyta > Magnoliopsida > Asterales > Campanulaceae > Campanula > Campanula takesimana. The sequence goes on from JAOWBW010000113.1 coordinate 1,543,815, forward strand.
TTTAACATGTTCTATTTCATTAGTTGATAACGGATAAAAATTAATTTTTGGTGCTCGAGAGACCATAATGCGTGTACTAACCCCTTTGCCGAATCGGAAAATTTCATAAATGGTGATTTTCACCATGAAAATTATCTCCGTTCGAGCCAATGTTTTGGTACATAATTCCTTTAACATGTTCTATTTGATTATTTGATAAAGGATGAAATTTAATTTTTGGTGCTCGAGAGACCATAATGCGTGTACTAACCCTTTTCCCGAATCAGAAAATTTAATAAATGGTGATTTTCAACATGAAAACTATCTCTATTCGAACCAATTTTTTGGTAATGCATTCCTTTATCAGGTTCTATTTAATTAGTTGATTAAGGATAAAATTTAATTTTTGGTGCTCGAGAGACCATAATGCGTGTAATAACCCCTTTGCCGAATCGTAAAATTTCATAAATGGTGATTTTCACCATGAAAATCATCTCCGTTCGAGCCAATATTTTGGTAATTCATACTTTTATCATGTTATATATTATTAGTTGAGAAAAGATAAAATTTAATTTTTAATGCTCGAGAGACCATAATGCGTGTACTTTACCCTTTGCCGAATCGGAAAATTTCATAAATGGTGATTTTCACCATGATCGTTATCTCCGTTCAAGCCAATATTTTGGTACTTCATAACTTTAACGTGTTCTATATGATTAGTTGATAAAGAATAAAATTTAATTTTTGGTGCTCGAGAGACCATAATTCGTGTACACTAACCCATTGCCGAATCGGAAAATTTCATAAATGGTGATTTTCACCATGAAAATTATCTCCGTTCGAGCCAATATATTGGGAAATCATTACTTTAACATGTTATATTTGATTAGTTGATAAAGGATAAAATTTAATTTTTGATGCTCGAGAGACCATAATGCGTGTACGCCCCTTTGCCGAATCGGAAAATTTCATAAATCGTGATTTTGACATGAAAATTATCTCCGTTCGAGCCAATATTTTGGTACATCATTCCTTTAACATGTTCTATTTGATTATTTTATAAAGGATAAAATTTAATTTTTGGTGCTCGAGAGACCATAATGCGTGTACTAACCCCTTTGCTGAATCGGAAAATTTCATAAAAGGTGATTTTCAACATGAAAATTATATCCGTTCGAGCCAATATTCTGGTTCATCATTCCTTTAACATGTTCTATTTGATTAGTTGATAAACGATAAAATTTAATTTTTGGTGCTCGAGGGACCATAATGCGTGTACTAACCCCTTCGCCGAATGGAAAATTTCATAAATGTTGATTTTCACCATGAAAATTATCTCTGTTAGATCCAATGTTTTGGTACATCATTCCTATAACATGTTCTATTTTATTAGTTGATAAAGGATAAAATATAATTTTTGATGCTCGAGAGACCATAATGCGTGTGCTAACCCCTTTGTCGAATCGTAAAATTTCATAAATGGTGATTTTCACCATGAAAATCATCTCCGTTCGAGCTAATATTTTGGTAATTCATACTTTTAAAATGTTCTAATTGATTAGTTTATAAAGGATAAAATTTAATTTAATAGGTGCACGAGAGACCATAATGCGTGTACTTTATCCTTTGTCGAATCGAAAAATTTTATAAATGGTGATTTTCACCATGAACTTTATATCCGTTCGAGCCAATATTTTGGTACGTGATTCCTTTAACTTGTTATATTTTATTAGTTGATAAAGGTTAAAATTTAATTTTTGGTGCTCGAGAGACCATAATGCGTGTAGTAACCCCTTTGCCGAATCGGAAAATTTCATAAATTGATTTTCACCATGAAAATTATCTCCGTTCGAGCCAATATTTTGGTACATCATTCCTTTAACATGTTCTATTTGATTAGTTGATAAAGGATAAAATTTAATTTTTTCTGCTCGAGAGACCATAATGCGTGTACTAACCCCTTTGTCGAATCGAAAAATTTCATAAATGGTGAATTTCACCATGAAAATCATCTCCGTTCGAGGCAATATTTTAGTAAGTCATTCCTTTAACATATTCTATTTGATTAGTTGAGAAAGGACAAAATTTAATTTTTGGTACTCGAGAGACCTTAATGCGTGTAGTAACCCCTTTGCCGAATCGAAAATTTCTTAAATGGTGATTTTCACCATGAAAATCATCTCCGTTCGAGCCAATATTTTGGTAAGTCATTCCTTTAACAGGTTTTATTTGATTAGTTGAGAAAGGATAAAATTTAATTTTTGGTGCTCGAGAGACCATTATGCGTGTACTAACCCCTTTGCCGAAACGGAATATTTCATAAATAGTGATTTTCACCATGAAAATTATCTCCGTTCGAGCCAAATTTTGGTACATCATTCCTTTAACATGTTCTATTTTATTAGTTGATAAAGGATAAAATTTAATTTTTGGTGCTCGAGAGACCATAATGCGTGTACTAACCCCTTTCCCGAATCGGAAAATTTCATAAATGGTGATTTTCAACATGAATATCATCTTCGTTCGAGCCAATATTTTGGTAATTCATAATTTTATCATGTTCTATTTGTTTAGTTGAGAAAGGATAAAATTTAATTTTTGGTGCACGAGAGACCATAATGCGTGTATTAACCACTTCGCCGAATCGCAAAATTTCATATAGGGTGATTTTCACCATGAAAATCATCTCCGTTCGAGCCAATATTTTGCTACGTCATTCCTTTAGCATTTTCTATTTGATTAGTTGATAAAGGATAAAATTTAATTTTTAGTGCTCGAGAGACCATAATGCGTGTACTCCCCTTTGCCGAATCAAAAAATTTCATAAATGGTGATTTTCACCATGAAAATCATCTCCGTTCGAGCCAATATTTTGGTAAGTCATTCTTTTAATGTTCTATTTGATTAGTTGGAAAGGATAAAATTTAATTTTTGGTGCTCGAGAGACCATAATGCGTGTACTAACTAACCCCTTTCCGAATCGGAAGATTCCATAAATGGTGATTTTCACCATGAAAATTATCTCCGTTCGAGCCAAATTTTGGTACATCATTCCTTTAACATGTCTATTTGATTAGTTGATGAAAGATAAAATTTAATTTTTGGTGCTCGAGAGACCATAATGCGTGTACTAATCCCTTTGCCGAATTGGAAAATTTCATAAATGGTGATTTTCACCATAAAAATCATCTCCGTTTGAGCCAATATTTTGGTACGTCATTCCTTTCACATGTTCTATTTGATTAGTTGATAATGGATAAAATTTAATTTTTGGTGCTCGAGAGACCATAATGCGTGCACTAACCCCCATTGCCGAATCAGAAAATTTCATAAATGGTGATTTTCACCATGAAAATCATCTCCGTTCAAGCCAATATTTTCATAAGTCTTTCCTTTAACATGTTATATTTGATTACTAGATAAAGGATAAATTTTAATTTTTGGTGCTCGAGAGACCATAATGTGTTGTCGAATCGGAAAATTTCATAAATGGTGATTTTCACCATGAAAATTATCTCCGTTCGAGCCAATATTTTGGTACATCATTCCTTTAACATGTTCTAATTGATTAGTTGAGAAAGGATGAATTTTAATATTTGGTGCTCGAGAAACCATAATGCGTGTACGTGCCGAATCGAAAAATTCATAAATTGTGATTTTCACCATGAAAATTATATCCGTTAAAGCCAATATTTTGGTACCTCATTCCTTTAACATGTTCTATTTGATTAGTTGATAAAGGATAAAATTTAATTTTTGGTGCTCGAGAGACCATAATGCGTGTACTAACCCGTTTGCCGAATCGTAAAATTTCATAAATGGTGATTTTCACCATGAAAATCATCTCCGTTCGAGCCAATATTTTGGTAATTCATACTTTTAACATGTTCTAATTTATTATTTGATAAAGGATAAAATTTAATTTATGGTGCACGAGAGACCATAATGCGTGTACTTTACCCTTTGTCGAATCGGAAAATTTCATAAATGGTGATTTTCACCATGAACGTTATCTCCGTTCGAGCCAATATTTTGGTACGTCATTCCTTTAACATGTTCTATTTGACTATTTTATAAAGGTTAAAATTTAATTTTTGGTGCTCGAGAGACCATAATGCGTGTACTAACCCTTTTGCCGAATCGGAAAATTTCATAAATGGTGATTTTCACTATGAAAATCATCTCCGTTCTAGCAAATATTTTGGTACATCATTCCTTTATCATGTTATATTTGATTATTTGAAAAAGGATAAAATTTAATTTTTGGTGCTTGAGAGACCATAATGCGTGTACTAGCCCCTTTCCCGAATCGGAAAATTCATAAATGGTCATTTTCACCATGAAAATCATCTCCGTTCGAGCAAATATTTTGGTACATCATTCCTTTATCATGTTCTATTTGATTATTTTAAAAAGGATAAAATTTAATTTTTGGTGCTCGAGAGACCATAATGCGTGTACTAACCCCTTCGCCGAATCGGAAAATTTCATAAATGGTGATTTTCACCGTGAAAATCATCTCCGTTCGAGCCAATATTTTGGTAAATCATTCCTTTAACATGTTCAATTTGATTAGTTGAGACAGGATAAAATTTAATTTTTGGTGCTCGAGAGACTATAATACGTGTAACCCCTTTGCCGAATCGGAAAATTTCATAAATGGTGATTTTCACCATGAAAACTATCTCCGTTCGAGCCAATATTTTGGTACATCATTCCTTTAAAATTTTCTATGTGATTAGTTGAGAAAGGATAAAATTTAATTTTTGGTGCTCGAAGGACCATAATGCGTGTACACGTTTGTCGAATCGGAAAATTTCATAAATTGATTTACACCATGAAAATCATCTCCGTTCGAGCCAATATTTTGGTACATCATTACTTTAACATGTTTTATTTTATTAGTTGATAAAGGATAAAATTTAATTTTTGGTGCTCGAGAGACCATAATGCGTGTACTAACCCCTTTGCCGAATCGTAAAATTTCATAAATGGTGATTTTCGCCATGAAAATCATCTCCGTTCAAGACAATATTTTGGTAAGTCATTCCTTTAACATGTTCTATTTTATTAGTTGAGATAGGATAAATTTTAGGTGCTTGAGAGACCATAATGCGTGTACTAACCCTTTTTCGAATCGGAAAATTTCATAAATGGTGATTTTACCATGAAAATCATCTCGTTCAAGCCAATATTTTGGTAGGTCATTACTTTAACATGTTCTATTTGATTAGTTGAGAAAGGATAAAATTTAATTTTTGGTGCTCGAGAGACCATAATGCGTGTACTAACCCCTTTGCCGAATCGGAAAATTTCATAAATGGTGATTTTCACCATAAAATTATCTCCGTTAGAGCCAATATTTTGGTACATCATTCCTTTAACATGTTCTATTTGATTAGTTGATAAAGGATCAAATTTAATTTTTGGTGCTCGAGAGACCATAATGCGTGTACTACCCCCTTTGTCGAATCGGAAAATTTATAAATGGTGATTTTCACCATGAAAATTATCTCCGTTTGAGCCAATGTTTTGGAACATAATTCCTTTAACATGTTCTATTTGATTAGTTGATAATGGATAAAATTCAATTTTTGGTGCTCGAGAGACCATAATGTGTACTAACCTAACCCTTTTCTCGAATCGGAAAATTTCATAAATGGTGATTTTTACCATGAAAATTATCTCCGTTAGAGCCAATGTTTTGGAACATCATTACTTTAACATTTTCTATTTGATTAGAGTATAAAGGATAAAATTTAATTTTTGGTGCTCGAGAGACCATAATGCGTGTACTAACCCCTTTGCCGAATCGTAAAATTTCATAAATGGTGATTTTCACCATGAAAATCATCTCCGTTTGAGCCAATATTTTGGTAATTCATTATTTTAATATTCTCTATTTGATTAGTTGAGAAAGGATAAAATTTAATTTTTGGTGCTCGAGAGACCATAATGCGTGTACTTTATCCTTTGTAGAATCGGAAAATTTCATGAATGGTGATTTTCACCATGCACGTTATCTCCGTTCGAGCCAATATTTTGTTACATCATTCCTTTAACATGTTCTATTTTACTAGTGGAGAAAGGATAAAATTTAATGTTTGGTGCTCGAGAGACCATAATGCGTGTACTAACCCCTTTGCCGAATCGGAAAATTTCATAAATCGTGATTTTCCCCATGAACATCATCTCCGTTCAGCCAATATTTTGGTAAGTCATTCCTTTAACATTTTCTATATTATTAGTTGATAAAGGATAAAATTTAATTTTTGGTGCTCGAAGACCATAATGCGTGTACTAACAACCCCTTTGTCGAATCGGAAAATTTCATAAATTGATTTTCACCATGAAAATTATCTCCATTCGAGCCAATATTTTGGTACATCATTCCTTTAACATGTTATATTTGATTAGTTGATAAAGGATAAAATTTAATTTTTGGTACTCGAGAGACCATAATTTTTGCCGAATCGGGAAATTTCATAAATGGTGATTTTCCCCATGAAAATCATCTCCGTTCGAGCCAATATTTTGGTAAGTCGTTCCTTTAACATGTTATATTTGATTAGTTGATAAAGGATAAAATTTAATTTTTGGTGCTCGAGAGACCATAATGCGTGTACTAACCCCTTTGCCGAATCGGAAAATTTCATAAATGGTGATTTTCCCATGAAAATTATCTCCGTTTTATCCTGTATTTTGGTAAGTCATTCCTTTAACATTTTATATTTGATTTGTTGAGAAAGGATAAAATTTAATTTTTGGTGCTCGAGAGACCATAATGCGTGCCCCTTTGCCGAATCGTAAAATTTCATAAATGGTGATTTTAACCATGAAAATCATCTCCGTTCGAGCCAATATTTTGGAACATCATTCTTTTAACATGTTCTATTTGATTAGTTGTAAAGGATAAAATTTAATTTTTGTGCTCGAGAGACCATAATGCGTGTACTAACCCCTTTGCCGAATCGGAAATTTCATAAATGGTGATTTTCACCATGAAAATCATCTCCGTTCGAGCCAATATTTTGGTAAGTAATTCCTTTAACATGTTATATTTGATTATTTGAGAAAGGATAAAATTTAATTTATGGTGCTCGAGAGACCATAATGCGTGTACTAACCCCTTTGCCGAATCGGAAAATTTCATAAATGGTGATTTTACCATGAAAATAATCTCTGTTCGAGCCAATATTTTGGTACGTCATTCCTTTAACATTTTCTATTTTATTAGTTTATAAAGGATATAATTTAATTTTTGGTGCTCGAGAGACCATAATGCGTGTACTAACCTTTGCCGAATCGGAAAATTTCATAAATGGTGATTTTCACCATGAAAATCATCTCCGTTCGAGCCAATATTTTGGAAAGTAATTCCTGTAACATGTTCTATTTTCTTAGTTGAGAAAGGATAAAATTTAATTTTTGGTGCTCGAGAGACCATAATCCGTGTACCCCTTTGCCGAATCGGAAAATTTCATAAATGGTGATTTTCACCATGATCGTTATCTCCGTTCGAGCCAATAGTTTGTTACATAATTCCTTTAACATGTTCTATTCGATTAGTTTATATGGGATAAAATTTAATTTTTGGTGCTTGAGAGACCATAATGCGTGTACTAGCCCCTTTCCCGAATCGGAAAATTCATAAATGGTGATTTTCACCATGAAAATCATATCCGTTCGAGCAAATATTTTGGAACATCGTTCCTTTATCATGTTCTATTTGATTAGTTGAAAAAGGATAAAATTTAATTTTTGGTGCTCGAGTGACCATAATGCGTGTACTAACTAACCCCTTTACCGAATTGGAAAATTTCATAAATGGTGATTTTCCCATGAAAATCATCTCCGTTTGAGCCAATATTTTGGTAAGTCATTCCTTTAACATGTTATATTTGATTAGTTGAGAAAGTATAAAATTTAATTTTTGGTGCTCGAGAGACCATAATGCGTGTACTAACAACCCCTTTGTCGAATCGTAAAATTTCATAAATGGTGATTTTCACCATGAAAATCATCTCCGTTCGAGCCAATATTTTGGTACATCATTCTTTTAACATGTTCTATTTGATTAGGTTATAAAGGATAAAATTTAATTTTTAGTACTCGAGAGACCATAATGCGTGTACTAACCCCTTTGCCGAATCGGAAAATTTCATAAATGGTGATTTTCCCCATGAAAATCATCTCCGTTCGAGCCATTATTTTGGTAATTCGTTCCTTTAACATTTTCAATTTGATTAGTTGATAAAGGATAAAATTTAATTTTTGGTCCTCGAGAGACCATAATGCGTGTACTAACCCCTTTGCCGAATCGGAAAATTTCATAAATGGTGATTTTCCCCATGAAAATCATCTCCGTTTGAGCCAGTATTTTGGTAAGTCATTCCTTTAACATGTTATATTTTATTAGTTGAGAAAGGATAAAATTTAATTTTTGGTGCTCGAGAGACCATAATGCGTGTACGTTAACCCCTTTGCCGAATCGTAAAATTTCATAAATGGTGATTTTCACCATGAAAATCATCTCCGTATGAGCCATTATTTTGGTACATCATTCTTTTAACATGTTCTATTTGATTAGATTATAAAGGATAAAATTTAATTTTTAGTGCTCGAGAGACCATAATGCGTGTACTAACCCCTTTGCCGAATCGGAAAATTTCATAAACGGTGATTTTCACCATGAAAATCATCTCCGTTCGAGCCAATATTTTGGTAAGTCATTCCTTAAACATGTTATATTTGATTAGTTGAGAAAGGATAAAATTTAATTTTTGGTGCTTTAGAGACCATAATGCGTGTACTAACTAACCCCTTTGCCGAATCGGAAAATTTCATAAATGGTGATTTTAACCATGAAAATAATCTTTGTTCGAGCCAATATTTTGGTATGTCATTCCTTTAACATGTTCTATTTGATTAGTTGATAAAGGATATAATTTAATTTTTGGTGCTCGAGAGACCATAATGCGTGTACTAACCTTTGCCGAATCGGAAAATTTCATAAATGTGATTTTCACCATGAAAATCATCTCCGTTCGAGCCAATATTTTGGAAAGTAATTCCTTAACATGTTATATTTTATTATATGATAAAGGATAAAATTTAATTTTTGGTGCTCGAGAGACCATAATCCGTGTACCCCTTTGCCGAATCGGAAAATTTCATAAATGGTGATTTTCACCATGAAAATTATCTCCGTTCGAGCCAATAGTTTTGTTACATAATTCCTTTAAAATGTTCTATTTGATTAGTTTATATGGGATAAAATTTAATTTTTGGTGCTTGAGAGACCATAATGCGTGTACTACCCCTTTCCGAATCGGAAAATTCATAAATGGTGATTTTCACCATGAAAATCATCTCCGTTCGAGCAATATTTTGGAACATCATTCCTTTATCATGTTCTATTTTATTAGTTGAAAAAGGATAAAATTTTATTTTTGGTGCTCGAGAGACCATAATGCGTGTACTAACCCCTTTGTCGAATCGGAAAATTTCATAAATGGTGATTTTCACCATGAAAATCATCTCCGTTCGAGCAAATATTTTGGTAAGTCATTCCTTTAACATGTTATATTTTATTAGTTGAGAAAGGATAAAAATTAATTTTTGGTGCTCGAGAGACCATAATGCGTGTACTAACCCCTTTGCCGAATCGGAAAATTCCATAAATGGTGATTTTCACCATGAAAATCATCTCCGTTCGAGCCAATATTTTGGTAGGAAATTACTTTAACATGTTCTATTTGATTAGTTGAAAAAGGATAAAATTTAATTTTTGGTGCTCGAGAGACCATAATGCGTGTACCCCTTTGCCGAATCGGAAAATTTCATAAATGGTGATTTTCACCATGAAAATTATCTTTGTTCGAGCCAATCTTTTTGTACATCATTACTTTAACATGTTCTATTTTATTAGTTGATAAAGAATAAAATTTAATTTTTGGTGCTCGAGAGACCATAATGCGTGTACTAACAACCCCTTTGCCGAATCGGAAAATTTCATAAATGGTGATTTTCACCATAAAAATTATCTCCGTTCGAGCCAATACTTTTGGTACATCATTCCTTTAACATGTTCTATTTTATTAGTTGATAAAGGATAAAATTTAATTTTTTGTGCTCGAGAGACCATAATGCGTGTACTACCCCCTTTGTCGAATCGGAAAATTTATAAATGGTGATTTTCACCATGAAAATTATCTCCGTTCGAGCCAATATTTTGGAACATCATTCCTTTAACATGTTATATTTGATTAGTTGATATAGTATAAAATTTAATTTTTGGTGCTCGAGAGACCATAATGCGTGTACTTACCCCTTTGCCGAATCGTAAAATTTCATAAATGGTGATTTAACCATGAAAATCATCTCCGTTCGAGCCAATATTTTGGTAATTCATTCTTTTCATATGCTTTATTTGATTAGTTGAGAAAGGATAAAATTTAATTTTTGGTGCTCGAGAGACCATAATGCGTGTAACTTTACCCTTTGCCGAATCGGAAAATTTCATAAATGGTGATTTTCACCATGAATGTTATCTCCGTTCGAGCCAATATTTTGGTATATAATTCCTTTAACATGTTATATTAAATTATTTGAGAAAGGATAAAATTTAATTTTTGGTGCTCGAGAGACCATAATGCGTGTACTAACCCCTTTGCCGAATCGGAAAATTTCATAAATGGTGATTTTCACCATAAAAATTATCTCCGTTAGAGCCAATATTTTGGTACATCATTCCTTTAACATGTTCTATTTTATTAGTTGATAAAGGATAAAATTTAATTTTTGGTGCTCGAGAGACCATAATGCGTGTACTACCCCCTTTGTCGAATCGGAAAATTTATAAATGGTGATTTTCACCATGAAAATTATCTCCGTTCGAGCCAATGTTTTGGAACATCATTCCTTTAACATGTTCTATTTGATTAGTTGATAAAGGATAAAAATCAATTTTTGGTGCTCGAGAGACCATAATGTGTGTACTAACCTAACCCTTTTGTCGAATCGGAAAATTTCATAAATGGTGATTTTCACCATGAAAATTATCTCCGTTAGAGCCAATGTTTTGGAACATCATTCCTTTAACATTTTCTATTTGATTAGAGTATAAAGGATAAAATTTAATTTTTGGTGCTCGAGAGACCATAATATGTGTACTAACCCCTTTGCCGAATCGTAAAATTTCATAAATGGTGATTTTCACCATGAAAATCATCTCCGTTTGAGCCAATATTTTGGTAATTCATTCTTTTAATATTCTCTATTTGATTAGTTGAGAAAGGATAAAATTTAATTTTTGGTGCTCGAGAGACCATAATGCGTGTAACTTTATCCTTTGTAGAATCGGAAAATTTCATGAATGGAGATTTTCACCATGCACGTTATCTCCGTTCGAGCCAATATTTTGGTACATCATTCCTTTAACATGTTCTATTTGACTAGTGGAGAAAGGATAAAATTTAATGTTTGGTGCTCGAGAGACCATAATGCGTGTACTAACCCCTTTGCCGAATCGGAAAATTTCATAAATCGTGATTTTCCCCATGAACATCATCTCCGTTCGAGCCAGTATTTTGGTAAGTCATTCCTTTAACATTTTCTATATTATTAGTTGATAAAGGATAAAATTTAATTTTTGGTGCTCGAAGGACCATATTGCGTGTACTAACAACCCCTTTGTCGAATCGGAAAATTTCATAAATTGATTTTCACCATGAAAATTATCTCCATTCGAGCCAATATTTTGGTACATCATTCCTTTAACATGTTCTATTTGATTAGTTGATAAAGGATAAAATTTAATTTTTGGTACTCGAGAGACCATAATGCGTGTACTAACCCTTTGCCGAATCGGAAATTTCATAAATGTGATTTTCCCCATGAAAATCATCTCCGTTCGAGCCAGTATTTTGGTAAGTCGTTCCATTAACATGTTCTATTTTATTAGTTGATAAAGGATAAAATTTAATTTTTGGTCCTCGAGAGACCATAATGCGTGTACTAACCCCTTTGCCGAATCGGAAAATTTCATAAATGGTGATTTTCCCCATGAAAATTATCTCCGTTTTATCCTGTATTTTGGTAAGTCATTCCTGTAACATTTTATATTTGATTTGTTGAGAAAGGATAAAATTTAATTTTTGGTGCTCGAGAGACCATAATGCGTGCCCCTTTGCCGAATCGTAAAATTTCATAAATGGTGATTTTTACCATGAAAATCATCTCCGTTCGAGCCAATATTTTGGAACATCATTCTTTTAACATGTTCTATTTGATTAGGTTATAAAGGATAAAATTTAATTTTTAGTGCTCGAGAGATCATAATACGTGTACTAACCCCTTTGCTGAATCAGAAAATTTCATAAATGGTGATTTTCACAATGAAAATCATCTCCGTTCGAGCCAATATTTTGGTAAGTAATTCCTTTAACATATTATATTTGATTATTTGAGAAAGGATAAAATTTAATTTTTGGTGCTTTAGAGACCATAATGCGTGTACTAACCCCTTTGCCGAATCGGAAAATTTCATAAATGGTGATTTTAACCATGAAAATAATCTCTGTTCGAGCCAATATTTTGGTACGTCATTCCTTTAACATGTTCTATTTGATTAGTTGATAAAGGATATAATTTAATTTTTGGTGCTCGAGAGACCATAATGCGTGTACTAACCTTTGCCGAATCGGAAAATTTCATAAATGGTGATTTTCACCATGATCGTTATCTCCGTTCGAGCCAATAGTTTGTTACATAATTACTTTAACATGTTCTATTCGATTAGTTTATATGGGATAAAATTTAATTTTTGGTGCTTGAGAGACCATAATGCGTGTACTAGCCCCTTTGCCGAATCGGAAAATTTCATAAATGGTGATTTTCCCCATGAAAATCATCTCCGTTTGAGCCAGTATTTTGGTAAGTCATTCCTTTAGCATGTTATATTTGATTAGTTGAGAAAGGATAAAAATTAATTTTTGGTGCTCGAGAGACCATAATGCGTGTACTAACCCCTTTGCCGAATCGGAAAATTCATAAATGGTGATTTTCACATGAAAATCATCTCCGTTCGAGCCAATATTTTGGTAGGTAATTACTTTAACATGTTCTATTTGATTAGTTGAGAAAGGATAAAATTTAATTTTTGGTGCTCGAGAGACCATAATGCGTGTACTTAACCCCTTTTGCCGAATCGGAAAATTTCATAAATGGTGATTTTCACCATGAAAATTATCTTTGTTCGAGCCAATATTTTTGTACATCATTACTTTAACATGTTCAATTTTATTAGTTGATAAAGAATAAAATTTAATTTTTGGTGCTCGAGAGACCATAATGCGTGTACTAACAACCCGTTTGCCGAATCGGAAAATTTCATAAAAGGTGATTTTCACCTTAAAAATTATCTCCGTTAGAGCCAATATTTTGGTACATCATTCCTTTAACATGTTCTATTTGATTAGTTGATAAAGGATAAAATTTAATTTTTGGTGCTCGAGAGACCATAATGCGTGTACTACCCCCTTTGTCGAATCGGAAAATTTATAAATGGTGATTTTCACCTTGAAAATTATCTCCATTCGAGCCAATGTTTTGGAACATCATTCCTTTAACATGTTCTATTTGATTAGTTGATATAGGATAAAATTTAATTTTTGGTGCTCGAGAGACCATAATGCGTGTACTAACCCCTTTGCCGAATCGTATAATTTCATAAATGGTGATTTAACCATGAAAATCATCTCCGTTCGAGCCAATATTTTGGTAATTCATTCTTTTCATATGATTTATTTGATTAGTTGAGAAAGGATAAAATTTAATTTTTGGTGCTCGAGAGACCATAATGCGTGTAACTTTACCCTTTGCCGAATCGGAAAATTTCATAAATGGTGATTTTCACCATAAATGTTATCTCCGTTCGAGCCAATATTTTGGTACATAATTCCTTTAACATGTTATATTTGATTATTTGAGAAAGGATAAAATTTAATTTTTGGTGCTCGAGAGACCATAATGCGTGTACTAACAACCCCTTTGCTGAATCAGAAAATTTCATAAATGGTGATTTTCACCATGAAAATTATCTCCGTTCGAGCCAATATTTTAGTACATCATTCCTTTAACATTTTCAATTTGAATATTTGATAAAGGATAAAATTTAATTTTTAGCGCACGAGAGACCATAATGCGTGTACTCCCCTTTTACCGAATCGGAAAATTTCATAAATGGTGATTTTCACCATGAAAATCATCTTCGTTCGAGCCAATATTTTGATAAGTCATTCCTTTATCAGGTTCTATTTGATTAGTTGATAAAGGATAAACTTTAATTTTTTGGTAATTCATTTTTTTAACTTGTTCTATTTTATTAGTTGAGAAAGGATAAATTTTAATTTTTGGTGCTCGAGAGACCACAATGCGTGTACTTTACCCTTTGTCGAATCGGAAAATTTCATAAATGGTATTTTAACCATGAACGTTATCTCCGTTCTAGGCAATATTTTGGTACGACATTCCTTAAGCATGTTCTATTTGATTAGTTGAGAAAGGATAAAATTTAATTTTTGGTGCTCGAGAGACCATGATGCGTGTACCCCTTTGCCGAATCGGTAAATTTCTTAAATGGTGATTTTCACCATGAACGTTATCTGCGTTCGAACCAATATTTTGTTATATAATTCCTTTAACATGTTCTGTTTGATTAGTTTATAAGGGATAAAATTTAATTTTTGGTGCTTGAGAGACCATAATGCGTGTATTAGCCCCTTCCCGAATCGAAAAATTCATAAATGGTGATTTTCACCATGAAAATCATCTCCGTTCGAGCAAATATTTTGGTACATCATTCCTTTATCATGTTATATTTGATTAGGTGAAAAAGGATAAAATTTAATTTTTGGTGCTCGAGAGACCATAATGCGTGTACTAACTAACCCCTTTGCCGAATCGGAAAATTTCATAAATGGTGATTTTCACCATGAAAATCATCTCCGTTCGAGCCAATATTTTGGTAAGTCATTTATTTAACATGTTCTATTTGATTAGTTTAGAAAGGATAAAATTTAATTTTTGGTGCTCGAGAGACTATAATTAATAGTGTAACCCCTTTGCCGAATCGGAAAAATTTCATAAATGGTGATTTTCACCATGAAAATTATCTCCGTTCGAGCCAATATTTTGGTACATCATTCATTTAACATTTTCTATGTGATTAGTTGAGAAAGGATAAAATTTAATTTTTGGTGCTCGAAGGACCATAAGGCGTGTACTAATAACCCCTTTATCGAATCGGAAAATTTCATAAATTGATTTTCACCATGAAAATTATCTCCGTTCGAGCCAATATTTTGTTACATCATTCCTTTAACATGTTATATTTGATTAGTTGATAAAGGATAAAATTTAATTTTTGGTGCTCGAAATACCATAATGCGTGTACTAACCCCTTTGCCGAATCGGAAAATTTCATAAATCGTGATTTTCCCCATGAACATCATCTCCGTTCGATCCAATATTTTGGTAAGTCATTCCTTTAACATTTTCTATGCGATTAGTTGAAAAAGGATAAAATTTAATTTTTGGTGCTCGAAGGAATTTTCACCATGAAAATTATCTCCGTTCAAGCCAATATTTTGGTACATCATTCTTTTATCATGTTCTATTTTATTTGTTGATAAAGGATAAAATTTAATTTTTGGTGCTCGAGAGACCATAATGCGTGTACTAACCCTTTGCCGAATCGTAAAATTTCATAAATGGTGATTTACACCATGAAAATCATCTCCCTTCGGGCCAATATTTTGGTAATTCATTCTTTTCATATTATCTATTTGATTAGTTGATAAATGATACAAATTAATTTTTAGTGCTCGAGAGACAATAATGCGTGTAACTTTACCCTTTGTCGAATCGGAAAATTTCATAAATGGTGATTTTCACCATGAACGTTATCTCCGTTCGAGCCAATATTTTCTTACATCATTCTTTTAACATGTTATATTTGATTAGTTTAGAAAGGATAAAAATTAATTTTTGGTGCTCGAGAGACCATAATACTTGTAACCCCTTTGCCGAATCGGAAAATTTCATAAATGGTGATTTTCACCATGAAAATGATCTCCGTTCGAGCCAATATTTTGGTACATAATTCCTTTAACATTTTATATGTGATTAGGTGAGAAAGGATAAAATTTAATTTTTGGTGCTCGAAGGACCATAATGCGTGTACTACCCCTTGCCGAATCGAAAAATTTCATAAATTGATTTTCACCATGAAAATTATCTCCGTTCGAGCCAATATTTTGGAAAATCATTCCTTTAACATGTTCTATTTGATTAGTTGATAAAGGATAAAATTTAATTTTTGGTGCTCGAGAGACCATAATGCGTGTACTACCCCCTTTGCCGAATCGTAAAATTTCATAAATGGTGATTTACACCATGAAAATCATCTCCCTTCGGGCCAATATTTTGGTAATTCATTCTTTTCATATACTCTATTTGATTACTTGATAAATGATACAATTTAATTTTTAGTGCTCGAGAGACCATAATGCGTGTAACTTTACCCTTTGTCAAATCGGAAAATTTCATAAATGGTGATTTTCACCATGAACGTTATCTCCGTTCGAGACAATATTTTCTTGCATCGTTCTTTTAACATGTTATATTTGATTAGTTTAGAAAGGATAAAATTTAATTTTTGGTGCTCGAGCGACCATAATACTTGTAACCCCTTTGCCGAATCGGAAAATTTCATAAATGGTGATTTTCACCATGAAAATGATCTCCGTTCGAGCCAATATTTTGGTACATAATTCCTGTAACATTTTATATGTGATTAGGTGAGAAAGGATAAAATTTAATTTTTGGTGCTCGAAGGACCATAATGCGTGTACTACCCCTTGCCGAATCGAAAAATTTCATAAATTGATTTTCACCATGAAAAGTATCTCCGTTCGAGCCAATATTTTGGTACATCATTCCTTTAACATGTTATATTTTATTAGTTTATAAAGGATAAAATTTAATTTTTGGTACTCGAGAGACCATAATGCGAGTACACCCCTTTGCCGAATCGGAAAATTTCATAAATGGTGATTTTCCCCATGAAAATCATCTCTGTTTGATCCAGTATTTTGGTAAGTCATTCCTTTAACATGTTATATTTGATTAGTTGAGAAAGGATAAAATTTAATTTTTGGTGCTCGAGAGACCATAATGCGTGTAGTAACCCCTTTGCCGAATCGGAAAATTTTATAAATGGTAATTTTCACCATGAAAATCATCTCCGTTCGAGCTAATATTTTGGTAAGTCATTACTTTAACATGTTCTATTTGATTAGTTGAGAAAGGATAAAATTTAATTTTTGGTGCTTAAGAGACCATAATGCGTGTACTAACCCCTTTGCCGAATCGAAAAATTTCATAAATGGTGATTTTCACCATAAATTATCTCCGTTCGAGCCCATGTTTTGGTACATCATTACTTTAACATGTTCTATTTGATTAGTTGATAAAGAATAAAATTTAATTTTTGGTGCTCGAGAAACCATAATGCGTGTACTAACAACCCCTTTGCCGAATCGGAAAATTTCATAAAAGGTAATTTTCACGATGAAAATTATCTCCGTTCGAGCCAATATTTTGGTACATCATTCCTTTAACATGTTCTATTTGATTAGTTTATAAAGGATAAAATTTAATTTTTGGTGCCCGAGAGACCATAATGCATGTACTACCCCCTTTGTCGAATCTGAAAATTTCATAAATGGTGATTTTCACGATGAAAATTATCTCCGTTCGAGCCAATGTTTTGGTACATCATTCATTTAACATTTTCTATTTAATTAGTTGATAAAGGATAAAATTTAATTTTTGGTGCTCGAGAGACCATAATGCGTATACTAACCCCTTTGCCGAATCGTAAAATTTCATAAATGGTGATTTTCACCATGAAAATCATCTCCGTTCGATCCAATATTTTGGTAATTCATTCTTTTCATATGCTCTATTTGATTAGTTGATAAAGGATAAAATTTAATTTTTGGTGCTCGAGAGACCATAATGCGTGTAACTTTACCCTTTGCCGAATCGGAAAATTTCATAAATGGTGATTTTCACTATGAACGTTATCTCCGTTCGAGCTAATATTTTGGTAAATCATTCCTTTAACATGTTCTATTTGATTATTTGAGAAAGGATAAAATTTAATTTTTGGTGCTCGAGAGACCATAATGCGTGTACTAACCCCTTTGCCGAATCAGAAAATTTCATAAATGGTGATTTTCACCATGAAAATTATCTCCGTTCGAGCCAATATTTTAGTACATCATTCCTTTAACATTTTCAATTTGAATATTTGATAAAGGATAAAATTTAATTTTTAGTGCACGAGAGACCATAATGCGTGTATTCCCTTTTTACCGAATCGGAAAATTTCATAAATGGTGATTTTCACCATGAAAATCATCTCTGTTCGAGCAAATATATTGGTAAGTCATTCCTTTAACAGGTTCTATTTGATTAGTTGAGAAAGGATAAACTTTAATTTTTGGTGCTCGAGGGACCATAATGCGTGTACTAACCCCTTTACCGAATCGGAAAATTTCATAAATTGATTTTCACCATGAAAATTATCTCCGTTTGAGCCAATATTTTGGTACATCATTCCTTTATCATGTTCTATTTGATTAGTTGAGAAAGGATAAAATTTAATTTTTTGGTAATTCATTCTTTTAACTTGTTCTATTTTATTAGTTGAGAAAGGATAAAATTTAATTTTTGGTGCTCGAGAGACCATAATGCGTGTACTTTACCCTTTTTCGAATCGGAAAATTTCATAAATGGTGATTTTCACCATGAACGTTATCTCCGTTCGAGCCAATATTTTGGTACGTCATTCCTTTAACATGTTCTATATTATTAGTTGAGAAAGGATAAAATTTAATTTTTGGTGCTCGAGAGACCATAATGCGTGTATTAACCCTTTTGCCGAATCGGAAAATTTCTTAAATGGTGATTTTCACCATGAAAATTATCTCCGTTCGAGCCAATATTTTGGTACATCATTCCTTTAACATTTCCTATTTGATTATTTGATAAAGGACAAAATGTATTTTTTAGTGCTCGAGAGACCATAATGCGTGTACTCCCCTTTGCCGAATCGGAAAATTTCATAAATGGTGATTTTCACCATGAAAATCATCTCCGTTCGAGCCAATATTTTGTTAAGTCATTCCTTTAACAGGTTCTATTTGATTAGTAGAGAAAGGATAAAATTTAGTTTTTGGTGCTCGAGAGACCATAATGCGTGTACTAACCCCTTTGCCGAATCGGAAAATTTCATAAATTGATTTTCACCATGAAAATTATCTCCATTCGAGCCAATATTTTGGTACATCATTCCTTTAACATGTTATATTTGATTAGTTGATAAAGGATAAAATTTAATTTTTGGTACTCGAGAGACCATAATGCGTGTACTAACCCTTTGCCGAATCGGAAAATTTCATAAATGGTGATTTTCCCCATGAAAATCATCTCCGTTCGAGCCAGTATTTTGGTAAGTCATTCCTTTAACATGTTATATTTGATTAGTTGATAAAGGATAAAATCTAATTTTTGATACTCGAGAGACCATAATACGTGTACTAACCCCTTTGCCGAATCGGAAAATTTCATAAATGGTGATTTTCCCCATGAAAATCATCTCCGTTTGAGCCAATATTTTGGTAAGTCATTCGTTTAACATGTTCTATTTGATTAGTTGAGAAAGGATAAAATTTAATATTTGGTGCTCGAGAGACCATAATGCGTGTATTAACCCCTTTGCCGAATCGTAAAATTTCATAAATGGTGATTTTCACCATGAAAATCGTCTCCGTTCGAGCCAATATTTTGGTACATCATTACTTTAACATGTTCTATTTTATTAGTTGATAGAAGATAAAATTTAATTTTTGGTGCTCGAGAGACCATAATGCGTGTACTAACCCCTTTGCCGAATCGGAAAATTTCATAAACTGTGATTTTCACTATGAAAATCATCTCCGTTCGAGCCAATATTTTGGTAAGTCATTCCTTTAACATGTTCTATTTGATTAGTTGAGAAAGGAAAAAATTTAATTTTTGGTGCTTTAGAGACCATTATGCGTGTACTAACCCCTTTGTCGAATCGGAAAATTTCATAAATGGTGATTTTCACCACGAAAATAATCTCTGTTCGAGCCAATATTTTGGTACGTCATTCCTTTAACATGTTCTATTTGATTAGTTGATAAAGGATAAAATTTAATTTTTGGTGCTCCAGAGACCATAATGCGTGTACTAACTCCTTTGCCGAATCGGAAAATTTCATAAATGGTGATTTTCACCATGAAAATCATCTCCGTTCGAGCCAATATATTGGAAAGTAATTCCTATAACATGTTCTATTTGATTAGTTGAGAAAGGATAAAATTTAATTTTTGGTGCTCGAGAGACCATAATGCGTGTACCCCTTTGCCGAATCGGAAAATTTCATAAATGGTGATTTTCACCATGAACGTTATCTCCGTTCGAGCCAATATTTTGTTACATAATTCCTTTAACATGTTCTATTTGATTAGTTTATAAGGGATAAAATTTAATTTTTGGTGCTTGAGAGAGCATAATGCGTGTACTAGCCCCTTTCCCGAATCGGAAAATTCATAAATGGTGATTTTCACCATGAAAATCATCTCCGTTCGAGCCAATGTTTTGGTAAGTAATTACTTTAACGTGTTCTATTTGATTAGTTGAGAAAGGATAAAATTTAATTACTGTTCATAATTTTTTTTTCAATTGAAAAGGACATTGCGCTTTACTTTTTGTGATGAATGTAATACACAAATTTCATTTTCGAGAACAACTCTTTTGAAATAAAATGCTAACGAAAAATATTTTTATAAAATACTCCCTCCGTCCCAAAATGATCTTCCTATTTGTCATTTTTTATTGTCTCAAAAAGTTATTCTCATTTCTCCAATTTAAGCTTAAAAATGCATAAACAAAACATGACTAATAAAACAAGTGTTCATATCCTTAAAAAGTTTGAATAGTAAAACAAGAAGATCATTTTGGGACGGAGGGAGTACGTTTCTTTTCTTACAAATTTTAGAATGAGGTTGTTAGGTTGTTGTTGTTGTTGAACTGTCATTGACTCGTCCAAAGGAAGTTTAAGCCAAAAGGTGACCAACTAAGAGAAACTCTGGTTTTCTTGAGAGAAAAATAAATCATGTCCAAAAAATGAAATATATTCTATCCTAAAACCTATGCTGCATGAAGAAGCTACCCTTCAGAATTTAGGCAAAAATCCAGAAATGCCCTCCATAAATTATGAATAAATCCAGCAACATGGGTCCTATCATAATTTAAACACATCTTTTTTTGATGAAATAAAACAAGAACCAGTTTTCATGAATGTTTAAAAGGGCCTGCAGGTACATTGAGTTAGATAGCCTCATAAAAGATGGCTTCTTTAGCGTTGCTTTTGGAAGCTCTAGTTAGACGCCAAAAATACGTTACATCATCTGATCAGGACGGACGCAGGGTAGATGCAACCTTTCTTTTTTAGTCTGTCTCAGAGTATACGTCTACTTCCTAAAATAGCAAAGAATCTTTACTATTACTTCCATTCATTCTCTCTCCTACTTACTTTTATACTCACAACATCAATCAAATTAATATTCCCTCTCACTCATTCTCTCTCCTACTCTACTTTTACACTCACAACACATACATCACTTTTGATGTAAAGGTAATTTTGGTTGTCCCCGTTTCAAAATACATTTATTCTAGGAGTAGGTTTTGAAGAAATTTAATTTCTCCGTATGTTATAAAAAAATCTACTTTTTTTTATATGGTTTCACAATTAAAACAGTGAGTTTAGGCATTAAAACGCTAAGAAACTAAAAATAGCAAGTTTAGGCCTTAAAACACCAAGTACATATATTTAAAACATGACTTTTTATAACTTATCTGTTATTTTGGAAGTTAATTTTTGTTTAAAAATATTTAACGCATTACTATTACTAAAGATTATTTAGTCTTGTTTACGTACTATATTATTTGCATTTGTTAATATGTTCAAAAAAATGTCTTAACAACATGTCTTTTAAGGAGCACAAAAGTCTTTTAAATATATATTAATTGCATTTGTTAACATGTGCAAAAAAATGTCTTAACGACATACTCTCTCCGTCCCATTTCAAGTTCCGCAATACCGTTTTACACAAAAATTAAGGAAAAAGTGGAAAAGGTGATGTGTTGTGAGTGTAGATAGTTTGGTAGGAGAGAGAAAGTGGGGTAGATAATAGCTAGTGGGTTACTTGATATGAGTATGAAAGTGGCTAAAATCTTTCCGTTTTTGGATTTTGCAATTTCTATGGACAGCCAAAAATAGCAAATTTTGCTATTTGAAATAGGACGAAAGGAGTATATTTTAAAACAGAGGGAGCATAATGCTTACAAAAATAAATAAATTGTTATATATACATATATATATATGTGTGTGTGTATACAATTCTGATGATCCTATGCCTTGCGGACTGGGCTCCGAAATATGAACCAGGCCCAATCGGCCTATCTTATGAATAACCCCAGTCGAGCTCACTATCCCCACTCTCCTAAAGGACGCCAAGCCAGACAACGAGCCCCTAGGCTCCCGTCACGAGCTCCCTCACCCTGAGCTCACCATCGACGAGTCACCACCTCGGCGACCTCGGTAGCATGTTATAGAGACAAGCCGTAATATCGCATTAAATACCCGATGGCCTCCTCTAACGTTCCAACTCCATTCGGTACGACATCCGGTGGTTACCTACTGTCCCATCCAGAATGCTAACCAACCAGGAGCTAACACGTGTCTAGGGCGGACCAAGCCTTTATCCGGACAAGAGAATGAACAGCCAAGGTATCTCAGTCATATATAATGTCTCATTCTCTCTCATCAAGTATTATGCCTTAACCTACAAACACTGAACACACAGAGAACTCAGCCTTGACCTTAATGGTGTTATTTGTTGTGTTGTAATTGTAGGAATATAGGTACAAAGCCAGATATCCATTTGACCCATTGGGACCCAAATTTCGTGGCGTCATCAAATTCCCTCTTTGTTCTGAAAAGTTCTTCTATCTTTTTTCATTGTTATTACGAATGAACTTTGAATAATAATTTAGTCTATTTTTAATTATTTTAATGAAAATCTAAAAATTGATATTGATAGTATTTAAAATAGTGTATCATAACAAGTTTTAAATTTTTATTATAATAATTAAAATAACTGAAATTATCAAAGTTCATTCGTAATAATAATGAAAAAAGATTAACTCTCCAAGACAGAATAATAGCTGATGTCTGATGATTATTGATGGAGATGAAGGTTGGGGACGTATTTCTATTGTAGTTTTGAGCATAATTGTTGGTGGTTTTGGTGATGGTGGTGGTGAGTGCATTGGTGAATGAAGTATAACAAGTGTAACAAATGTTAGTCATATAAGGTCTATCATTACATTTTTAATAATTGTATTACATTTTTAATCAATTTGATGGAATGATAATATTTTAAATTGTTCAATAATGAAGTGAGGACAATTTAAAAATAAAGACTTGATTAAGATATTTAAAATGACTCTAAAGTTGAGTTACCACAATATGTTTAGAGAGAGTGGAAGTGGGCTTACCCGGCCTCACCCATAAAAGTATATCATTTACTCTCTCAACGAAACCTTAGATGACGTTTTTTGCCTCCAAATATTAACCGTGGAAGAAACAAATAAAGAGAGGTGAACTTTAGGGTAGGGGTGAGTATCTTGTGTCCCAAAAGAACATAACAATAAAATAGAATCACGTGCACTATCGTTGGAAATGGTAAAACATTCTACTACCTCTGTCCCTAAATGAGTGTCCAAATTTCATTTTAAGGGACACTGAAAATCTCAACTTTGTTGTACAATTTGGTAGCAAAGTTTCATATATAATCTTGTAATCTCCTTTCCAAACATTTAGTTTTATACGTATAAAGAAACCGGTGAAAAAAAATTCGAAAAAAAACATTTAGAGACAAAGTTATGTTAAAAAAAGACACTCATTTTGGGATAAATTTTTTTTAAAAATGGACACTCATTTAGGGACAGAGCTTTTTGGACGGGAGTTGAGGACACGATTCGTCCAACACGTCACAATTTTTATCCATCACCTCCTTTGTTGCATTCGCATTTTGCACCCATTCCTTCCATCGACCTAAAAATTTGGCTTGGAAAACCATTTGAGTAAAAACTTCATTAAACTCAAAAATTTAACTAGATGATTTCATACTGACGAGATTAGAAAAATCTCATCTAAAAAAAATGATACAATGAAAAATATGATTAATTTTTTTGACACAACAAACGGATGTTACTTATATAGAAAAGTAGGCTGAGGCAGGGCCTATAAAGTTAATAATTAATTGGTATGGTACATTTAACACCTAATAGTCATTAATTAATTCTTTGTATGAATAACAATCATATTATGATGCGTTAGAATTCCCATAAAACTCAATAATAAATCAAAGTAGTGTCAGGACCTCCAATCATGAAGCTACACACAACCCACCAATGTGCTTACTAGTTACTGGTTTCTCATTCCCACATGGACCAATCATGAAGCTACACACAACCCCTTCTAAACATCCAATCAGAAACCATCTGGGACAATTTGGCCACGTGTCATGCTTCAAAGGTAGTCAGGTGTATTCGGGTTGACATTAAATTTGGAATAATGCATCCACAAAAGCATGAAAAAGAACCCATCAATGAATGCCCTACTAGAAGAAGATTTTGTACAATGTGCCTAATCTCCAATTCGAGTCAAAATCAAATTATCAACGTCCACAAACCAAAAGAGACAGACCCCTCGTAATGCCCAAGGGCTCTCTAAAATCTGTAGGCTGATTCTTCTTTCGATAACCACGAAAAATGATTTGGCATCGCCATATCTAGATAAGAAGCTTGTAAACCAATGAATTGGGGACTCTGCAATCCAACTGTGTAAAGTTCAAATTAAACGTAACTCATGTTCCAAACGGTACTACATATATATGATATCTATCTCACGCGATAAAATGTAACACATGTACTACTATAAGATGTATTTCAATGTTACTATAAAATGTAACTGATGTTACAATGAAAATCAGACTCTTGTACAGTCTAAGTGCAAAGGCCCCAGATCCAGGTAGTTGACTCCAACACGCTAATCAAAGAGGACAGAAGTTAGTGGAACAACATTCTGGAGACGATTCAAACTGACCTCAAGAGCTTGATTCAATTTATAGCCCTATCCATACGAATAAATTCCTTTCATGAGAATCTTATAGTACGACTTGATCAAAGCACAAAACTCATTTGCTATTATATATATGGATCAACCTAGGAGCACAGCATCGACAGCGTTGCACTGGAGACATCTTACTCGTTAAGGAATTCAGAAGGGAGGTCAGGTCTTACATGACGATTAAGAGTCTATTTGGTAGCCAAGGATGACTTGCCTGCATCCCCTCAAAACGATTTCAGACCACGGCTCAAAACAGGCAGGTCTATTTAAGTTTGAAATCCTTTGTTTGGTTTGTAGGCAGTCACCTTGGCTAGTCTGATAGCCTCTTATCTTTCATGCTGGACCTGCTCTTCTTCACTCAAGTGTGTCTATTTGGGGCATCTAAAGGTACGTATTTCATTGGTATGGGATTAGTCCCAATGAGAGCACCATCTCAAC
The DNA here is from genome assembly GCA_026119855.1 of Campanula takesimana. Taxonomy (NCBI): domain Eukaryota; kingdom Viridiplantae; phylum Streptophyta; class Magnoliopsida; order Asterales; family Campanulaceae; genus Campanula; species Campanula takesimana. Next base: position 1,569,589 of record JAOWBW010000113.1, read on the forward strand.
TATGATGTGTCATTATTGTGTGCAATTGTGTGCATGAGGGAGTGTGTGTGAGTTTGTGCGCGGGGTTGAGTGCGAGTGTGTGTGTGTGTGTGTGTGTGTGTGTGTGTGTGTGTTGAGGGGGAGAGGGGGGGGGGTTATATTCACACAAGAAATGCTTTCTAAAAAGTGCTAAGTTGCACATGAAGTAGGAAATTATATAAACAGAGAATTTATAGTTTTCAATCTGCCACATTGTTAATAGTACTATTTCACAACATTGTTTGGATAATGAAAAGTAATAAACCCACATAGTTCTATTTAACATCACCAGGGAATACATGCAAACAATACACCATATACAATCCAAGCTGTAAGTACTTATCGGATATCATGTCAAGCAGGCAATGCATAGCTCTGGTGTGTCCAGTTTGGAGGATCCATCACAATACAAGGATCAGACTTCTCGAAATCAGCAACCTACAGAAAAAGTGCGGCTTATCAGGCTATCCCAATATTCAACATAATTGGTACAGAAAGCTGGACAATGATCAATTACTATAAAAGACTTTGTTACCTTCTCATTGCAGTGAGGACAATAGTGATATTTGTGCCAAAGGCAATCCATGGACGGACAAAGAAAACATATTCCAAGCATCATTGGCATCATGCAACCAACAACAGCTGCCAAACTTGGTTTTGATCTGTTTTACAGATAAAGTAAGTCACATGAAACATGATCAATGAACTTGGAAACAAGATCTTTTACCATTTAATATCAGGTCTAACTGTAGTGAATATTATTGTACTAAAATCTGTTATTAAATCTCCGAACAGTTCAGCAAACATCAAGCAACGACTAAGATGATAATACTATTACGAATTCTCCTGACTCCGACCTGTGATTGGATCCATAGAAGCTCAAGGAAAAACAAGTCAATGCAAGAACTTGACCATAGTTATTAAAGGCGAAAGGCGCGAGGCGGGCGAGAGGTTCCTAGAAAAAGCAAAAGGCGAGGCGGTTGAAAGGCGGCCGAAAGGCGAGCAAGGCGGTAATATAGAACAAAAAAAATATTATAATTATAAATATGTAACATATATTAAACAAGGCTTAAACATGTTATGAACTAGAATTTTGCATTAAATAAACGTCACAATTCCACACGTAATAGCAACTTAACACAACTAAAACTCCAAAAAAGAGAATTCTAACACTAAAGACACGTTTGATATTCAAAATAGCAAACAAGTAGTCTTTTAAAACCGCAAGCATAAATTTTAAAGCATTTTCGAAAAGAAATAATATATGAAATTAAGCTAATATATAATTTCAAACGTATTATTCCATATCTATATATGAATATAAGAGATGATTAAAACTTCAACAAAAGCAGGCCCAAAGTACAGGGAAAAAAAAAAAAAAAAAACAAATTAGTAACCATAATAAAATTGCAAACCTCCATTTAAATATTAGAATAAAGCAAGCTATCGGTACAGTTCTAGTCGAACTTCTTTGTCGTCGTTCTATTTAGTTGTTTATCGCATTTAGTTTCGTTCAATGACGGGAGATAATTAGGGCTATTTTGTTTCTTTCGCAAACCACAAGCTATCATTACCCCATGTTTTTCTAAAACAAAACGTTCTAAGTTAAAGCATTAAAACTAAACTTACAAAGTGACATAGTTTAACAGTACAAATACGCCTATTGTGTCTTTTGACTAAGGCAAATGCTTCACGCCTCTTGCCATAACCAAGAAAGGCGTCGCCTGAGAAAAAAAGGCGCACAGCAGCCGCCATAAAACCAAACGGCGGTCGCCACCTAAAGGCGCTCAAAAGGCGGCCGGGCAAGGAAGTCGCTAGTCTTTCGCAACTATGAACTTGATTGGTCAGCGTCTAGCTTTTACTTTAAAAAAAAAAAAAAAAAAAAAAAAAAGTTGGTAATCCATGAGACTTGCTCTATGAGAAGATAGGAAATGGTGATTTTATGGATATGAGAGTTTCCTATTGCCAATGCAAGTGATGTTCAGACTCTTTGGTTTACCTTGTTGTACCGTGTCGGACACTTGTACCCAAGTTGTATAGACACAAGCCCGATGGAGTAAACAAAAGAGTCTGAGCATCTCAGCCAATGTGAGTTTACTTAAATTCAATTAGTATTCCCTTCCACCCAAAATGATCTCCTCATTTGCCATTTCTCATTGTCCCAAAAAGTTCTTCCCATTTCTACACTTTGAGCTTAAAAGTGCATAAACAAAACATGGCTAGTGAAGCAAGTGTTCATATGCTAAAAAAGTTTGAGTAGTCAAATGGGAAGATCATTTTGGGACGGAGAAAGTATTCAATAAAGAATCAAAACGAAATTTGGTTGAAAAGTATAATATATCGTTGGTGCAGGTAATTCTTCTATATCTGATCAGTAATAAGAAACATGATAGTGCGTTGTTTCCATGTCCACGCAAATCCTTTGGATGTGATGCCCAAGAACTAAGAGACCCTTGTGATCAAGCCAGGTTATATCTTTTTTTCTCCCCATGCTATCTGAAGTTTATCATCACATCAACCAGCCGAAAAAGGCGGATGCTTCACGCCTCTTGCCATGACCAAGAAAGGCGTCGCCTGTGCCAAAAAGGCGTACAACAGCCCACCATAAAGAAAATAGGAAGAAAAACTAACAGCAAAATGGTCCCAATTCATAATGCACCATATACTATATTGAACAGGACATTCACCAGAGTCTTCTTCTCTAGGGAAGTTTTAATATACTCCCCCTATCCCAAAATGAATGTCAAAAAAAAAAAAAAATTGCTCTTGAACAAGAATAAATTTGAACAATTTTTTGGACATTTGTTTGGGACGGAGGGAGTATTACACAAGTAAAATACATATGTGATGACAAGAACTTCGTGGATAAAAATCCTAGCATAGCCTGGGAGGTAAAGCATTTACAACTCAGCATTAGCATGCATCAGTTACCTCTTCACGGCAAAACTCTTCTAGAAAGGTGCAGGAGTTCCATTAGATAGGTAAATCTTTCTTCTTTGTATTCTCTACATTAACTAACTCACTATAGAATCAACACATTAGTTCAGCTCCAGTCTGTCAAAATAAGCTTCATGCATCTACTTGGGTTATAAAGTAAAATCTTAATGAACATGAACCATACAGCCCAAGATAAACTCCACATCTCTAATACCTAAATTTTCTTCAATAAAATCAGAGCTACTCTCACCTAACCAACATACTTGGGTTCACCAATTTAATCAAAGCTAACACCACATAATCCTTTTCTATCCAAACGAGATCTAAGCTTTTAAAGCCCATTTCTATGCATATATTCTCAAATATCCTGACTAAAAGTTTTCTTTACTGCCAATTACGACATGAGATCCCAAACATGGTAGCCAAAAACCAAAACCAAATCAAATCAATTCAGGTACACCTTTCAATATAACCATGTCCTAACAGAAATGGAACCCATCATCGAGATTCCAACCATCTCACAACAGAAATGGAACACATAACTAACATTACACATAAGCTAGACTAAAGTTTTTATCTCCCTGGCATATACTGTATTTGAAATTAGGTAAAACTGTAACTGAAAAGTGATTGAAAAGATTAAAGTACCGGACGGTGGAGACGCCGGAGCTGCCGCAGAAGACACAGTTGATGGGAGCAGGTGTATCCCTGTAAATAGTCTGTTGAATCGGTATCCCCTTGGGATCACCGACAATTACGTTTGGAGGGATCGCGCCGGCTTGATATGGATTCTGTCCGACGTAATAGTGTTGATTAGGCGGCGGTTGCAAAGGAGCTTGATGATATTGCGCAGCGTAAGGGATACCCATCACCGGCTCATCCTGCTTCGTCGTCATATTCAATGTCTTCGGTTTCTGATTTGATTTTGCTAGGGATTTAGATTTTTCCGGTAACGGGAGAAAGAGGGCTTATTTACGACTGGTTCAAATGTCCCCAAACTTACGTCTGACGTGTTGAAATTTATTCGGAAATTTCGCGGTAACGACGACTATTTTGTTTTGGGTCACAAAAAAAAAAATTGCGCAAAATATTAGCATGTGTAATAATTTTTGACAAAAACTTGTGTGAGAACACTCCAACCCGTCTCATGGGTGAGACGGGTCATTTTTTTGACCCATTACCCGACCCACAACCCTGCTCCAGGACCCATGGGGGACCCTGACACGTGGCAGCCCCTCATTGGCCCAAAAAGAAAAAAAAAATATATATATTTGCTTTTTTTTATATTTTTATTTTTGGTTTTTTTTCGGTTTGTGAAAAGTAATAGTTACCATCTCTTAAAGTAATAGTTACCATCTCTTAAAGTAATAGTGTTATTCCTATGTTTTCTGCCAAAAGTAATACTGTACTTATTATAACTAAAATGTAACAAACGTGTTATTTATATGTAATAGTATTTGTACATAATTGTAATACATATGTATAGATATCTATATGTTTTCAAACAATAAGTTACAATGGGTCAAATTTATCATGATACATGTAAAAGTATTACATTATCTATAGAAATCTGTTACAATTTCGTCAATCAAGTGTTACATTTACTTGTATAAACTTACTATTACATTCATATACATAAGTTATTACTTTTCAAATGGGTAAAAACGAGCTTTTGTTTTTTTAAAACAAGTATTACGTTTACTTATGAACAATGTTACTTTAAGAGATGGTAACTATTATTTTTTGCTAAACCACTGGAAAAAAAAAAAAAAAAAAAAAAAAAAAAAAAAAAAACCGGCCAATGGTGGGTTGCCACGTGGCGGGTTCGGCCCATGGGTCATGGGGCGACCCGTCTCATGCATGAGACGGATCCCCTTGTTCTCATGGGAGACCACCTCATAATTTTATTGATATTTTAATTAAAGTACGTTTTTTTTTTTTTTGAAAGAAATTAAACTACGGTTGGTTTATTATTAATGCAACTAATAAAGTATCATCACTTTACTTTATGATTTATAAGTAAAATTTTGTGATTTTATTTTGTTCTCTTAGCATTTTTGTTGGCACTTAATTCTTTCACGTTCTTATTCCAATTTGATTTCTCTTTTTCTTTATTTTTCTTTTGGCACAAGATTTCTCATCTTTTTTACTTTTCTTGTTCTAGAATATTGACCAAATCGTTCAAAAAAAAAAAAAGAATATTGACAAACTAAAATAGATTATATGACCAGGGAACATGGTCATTGATCAGCTCAATGATCAATCGGTCAAATACCAATTTATATGGGCAAAATCAAGACCGTTAATGAGGTTTTTGTATGAAGATTAAGGGCTTGAATATTAATGTTAGAAATGAGAATATATCAGTTTTCTTAAAATATATAACGACATGGTTTAGAATTTTATATTTCAACTTAAAAATCAAAATTCACATTTTACTTCTCACAAATTAATAGAATGTCAAAAAATCTTCCGTTTACGAGCTATAACTCTAGTTGATTTGTTAAAATTTTCGATTTTCTCTACTTGGGAATGAACTTCTGGCTATTGTGGAGCGTCATTCTATTGAGTTTCCTTAATGAAAATTTGTATTGTTTGTTTCAAAAAAAAAAAAAAGACATAGAGGAGGACAACCAACTTTACCCTTTTAAATTAAAGGGGGCATGTAGAGAGCCTTTTTACCTCAAGATTAAAATTACAATATTAAAAACAAAATAAAATCTAGAGCCTAAACTATACATACAATACAAAAATACTGAAGAAAGAAGGAAAAAAACTTACCTTGAAATTTCACGGTATGGACCAGCATTCCTAACCCCCAGTTTGGTATAGATTTTCGGTTTAGAGGTGGTCTCCCATGAGAACAAGGGGATCCGTCTCATGCATGAGACGGGTCGCCCCATGACCCATGGGCCGAACCCGCCACGTGGCAACCCACCATTGACCGAAAAAAAAATTATTTTTTATTTTTTTTTTATTTTTTTTTTGGTTTTTTTTTGAGTTTTTATAAAAAAAAATCGGCTTTTCAGTGGTTTAGCAAAAAATAATAGTTACCATCTCTTAAAGTAACATTGTTCATAAGTAAACGTAATACTTGTTTTAAAAAAACAAAAGCTCGTTTTTACCCATTAGAAAAGTAATAACTTATGTATATGAATGTAATAGTAAGTTTATACAAGTAAATGCAACACTTTGATTGACGAAATTGTAACAGATTTCTATAGATAATGTAATACTTTTACATGTATCATGATAAATTTGACCCCATTGTAACTTATTGTTTGAAAACATATAGATATATATACATATGTATTACAATTATGTACAAATACTATTACATATAAATAACACGTTTGTTACATTTTAGTTATAATAAGTATTACTTTTGGCAAACGAAGAAAACATAGGAATAACACTATTACTTTAAGAGATGGTAACTATTACTTTAAGAGATGGTAACTATTACTTTTCACAAACCGAAAAAAAAAAAAACCAAATATAAAAAAAAAAAAAAAAAAAATTGGGCCAATGAGGGGCTGCCACGTGGCAGGATCCCCCATGGGTCCTGGAGCAGTGTTGTGGGTCGGGTAATGGGTCAAAAAATGACCCGTCTCACCCATGAGACGGGTTGGAGTGTTCTCACACAAGTTTTTGTCTTCGGTTTAATGTCAAATCTCCTATGAACTTTGAACCTTCCGTTCACGATCCATCAAGTTCGCCGATTTACTGTTTGACCAGTTATCATGTAACGACCCAGATTTTCATAAAGTAAACAAATTCATAAATCATGGAAATACCAATAGTTGTCTTACAAAATCCAACTTAAATATCCCAACGGCTAGTCTCAACCATCAATTCAACCATAAATGCGGAAGCGAAATTAAATGCTAAGTCTTCAAAGCCAGTACAACCACTAGCTAAACAAAATAAACCATAAAGTCTTAATATAACTGACACGGACAGCTTCATCTAGCGATCCGTCTACCTCTTTAAGTCGTTACCTGAAAAAGATTATTAGAGAAAGGGTGAGCGAACAATGCTCAGTAAGTTCATACGGACTTCTCTGATAGCTAAGGAGAAGTGACCGAAAGAACGTACTCAATTGATAATTTCAAAGATCGGACATTATTTAAAATACTAACTGCATGTAACGAATGCAGTTAACTATTCAAAGATTTGTGGTCCTAATTCCATTCCGTCAATTCCAAGTTTCAAACACCTTTTCAGGGTGTCACACCTTTTCAGGGTGTTAAGTGAATAAGAGACCTTACACCTTTTCAGGGTGCTCCCTTATTTAGAGTTATCATGATAATCTAAAGTTCCACAAAGTCTAAGTTACAAGTAGTTAACTAGACTTATTTGCATTAGTCCATTTCCTAGGACAATTTCCACATTAGTCCTTTTCAGGGACTAGTTAGTCCTTTTCAGGGACTATACTGCTACACCTGTTGCAATTTGATATAGCATAATTTCCAAAATAGTGTTCCCTAAACAAGAGCACATGCAAATTCAAATGTTCTAAGATTCCCTACGACCAAAACACGTCATAGGTAAGATATACAAAAGACGTTCATCAACGTAGAGTTCAAGTGCTATGGACCATATAGCATTTATGAAAGAATTATAGAGTTCCAATGAATAAAGAATTCAAGATACTTAGGAACGTAATCCCTTACCTTGCTAGCGTTGACTTCTAGCGGGTCCTTGCGTAGAATCTACAATCACGCAAAGATACTACTTTTAGGGCAAGAGCAATATTTAACCCCGTCCCCAATTCCATTTTCTATCTTTAACCTTATGAGTTTATTTCTTAAACTCCTTTTTAAGGTCTTTCTTTAGTTTAGGGTTTACATTACCATTTATAACTTTCCCAACATACCCTTAGGTTTTTCGTAAAAGTCTACTTTCAACCCAAGTGTCTTAAGTTGACTTAATTTCATGAAACCACTATTCACAGCGTTGACTTTTACTATTCCAGTATTGACTTTACTATTCACAGTTTGACTTTCACTATTCCAGTTGACTTCCAATATTCCAGTTGACTTTCACACATTGAAACACCTTGAACAACACACACAAAACCCTAATTTACAAACCCTAATTTGTGACACACACACATCACACACACACACACACACACACACGGCACATACACACACTGCACACACACACTGCACACTCGCATAACATACACACTGCACACACACGCACAAACACACACACAAGGACACACACACACACACTCCACAGCCGCCAGCCGTCGCCGTCGTCGTGGTGGTGGTGGTTCATGCATGCATGTCAATACCATTCCCAACTTTTCCATTAAAGAGGTTTTCAAATGTTAACAATAAACCCTAGTTTTATCAATTTAGGGTTAGGGTTCTAAGTTTCGTTTCATAATTCCTAGGTGATACCCAACCCAAGAATTAATATTTAGGGATGAGGGAATTACCTTCGAAGGGGGGGTAAATCTTCTTCTTCCTCCTTCTCTCTCTCTCGGTCTCTTCTCTCTCTCACCGCCTCCTCTCTATCTTTTCTCTAGGGTTTTTGATTGACACAAAATAATAGGGAGAGGGTTAAAGAGTTGTTTAAATACTTAGGGTTCCCCTTCTCCTATTCCAAAAAGTTTTCCAAAGTTTGACTAGATTAGGCCCTTCTTTATTAGCCCAACTCATTAATTATTTAATGAGCCCGATCGCAATATTTAATATAAAAGCACAATAATAATAATAATGGGCCAAAAAGGCCGGTTATTACACTCTTCCCTCCTTAAAAGGGTTTGGTCCTCCAAACTAAACGTACCTTAAGCAGCGAATAACTCGGGGTATGCTTCTCGCATCTCACTCTCGAGATCCCACGTCGCTTCCCTTTCCGAGTGATTGCTCCATTGAACTTTTACGTAAGGAATCACCCTCTTCCTCAGGGTTTGATCCTTGCGATCCACTATCTTTACCGGTGCTTCGTCATAACTCAGGTCGGCACGCATCCTCAGTTGCTTGTACTCAATTGCATGGCTTGGGTCAGGAATATACTTCCTCAGCATAGATACATGAAACACGTTATGAACTCCTACTAAAACAGGCGGTAAAGCTAACTTGTATGCCACGGTCCCAACTCATTCTAAGATTTCAAATGGTCCCACATATCTCGGACTCAGCTTCCCATGGATTCTGAATCTCATCACTCCCTTGGTTGGCGAAATCTTCAAAAAGACATGGTCGCCCAGTTGGAACTCTAAATCGCATCTTCGATGATCAGCATACGATTTCTGTCGGCTTTGCGCGGTTAATAACCATTTTCTAATTTGTTGAACCTTGTTGGCAGTTACTTGCACAAGTTCCGGTCCGGTTATCTTTCTCTCACCAACTTCGTCCCAACACGTCGGTGATCTACATTTCCTCCCGTACAGCGCTTCGTACGGTGCCATACCGATGCTAGCATGAAAGCTATTATTATAGGAGAACTCTACTAATGGAAAGTGTTCATCCCAAGTCCCTTGCCAATCCAATGACGTCGCTCTCAACATATCCTCCAGCGTTTGAATAGTTCTTTCTGATTGTCCATCGGTCTGCGGGTGGAAGGCTGTACTCATTGACAACTCGGTACCCAAAGCTCTTTGCAGACTCTTCCAAAATTTTGATGTGAACCTAGCGTCTCTGTCGGACACAATCGAGACTGGTATTCCATGTAATTTTACAATCTCATCTATGTAGAGTTTTGCCAACTTTTCCAGCGAATCGCTTACCTTTATTGCCAGGAAATGAGCAGATTTGGTGAGTCGGTCAACTATCACCCATATTGCGTTATACCCTTTCAGCGTCCTTGGCAAACCCACTACTAAATCCATCGCGATATGCTCCCACTTCCATTCGGGAATAGGCAGTGGCTGAAGCAATCCTGCCAGTCTCTGGTGTTCACTTTTCACTTTCTGGCATACTAAACATCTTGAAACAAACTCAGCTACTTCTCCCTTCATATTGTTCCACCAGAATGATTCCCTTAGATTCCTATACATCTTCGTGTTCCCAGGGTGTACAAAAAATCTCGAACAATGGGCTTCTTTCAAAATTTCCCTCTTGATATTCTCATTATCAGGTACACATACTCTAGACTGATACCTCAGGATTCCATCTTCTCCTACACGAAATTCCTTCGCCTTCCCATTAGCTATACTTTCCAGTACCTTCCTTAATTCTTCGTCTCCTCCTTGAGCTTCTTTAATCCTATCCATAAGCGTTGGCTGAACGCTCATTTGTGCCAAATACCCTTTAACTTCAACCTCCAGGTTAGTAATCTCCATAAGATCCCAGATACTCTTCTCCTTAGAAATCAGTGTTGCTAACGTCCCACTATTCTTTCTACTCAACGCGTCTGCTACCCTATTGGCCTTACCAGGGTGATATAAGATCGTACAATCATAGTCCTTCAGCAATTCCAACCATCTCCTCTGTCTCATGTTGAGTTCTTTCTGCGTAAAGATATACTTAAGGCTCTTATGATCCGTGAAAATTTTACATGTAACCCCATACAAGTAATGTCTCCAAATCTTCAGGGCAAATACCACGGCTGCTAATTCTAAGTCATGTGTAGGGTAATTCTTCTCGTGGCTTTTCAATTGCCTAGATGCATAAGCTATCACCTTATCATTTTGCATTAATACGCAACCTAATCCTTTAAGTGAAGCATCGCTATAAACCACGAATCCTTCGGTGCCTGATGGTAGTGCAAGAACTGGTGCAGATACCAAACGTCGTTTTAATTCCTCGAAACTTGTCTCACATTCATCAGACCAAACGAACTTGGCTCCTTTCTGCGTCAACTTGGTTAGTGGTAAGGACAACTTAGAGAATCCTTCCACGAATCTCCTATAATAACCTGCTAGTCCCAAGAAACTCCTTATCTCACTTACTGTAGTGGGTCTTTCCCACTTTACAATAGCCTCTATTTTTGTTGGATCCACAAAAATCCCATCTTTCGACACTACATGCCCTAGGAATGCCACTTCCTCCAACCAAAATTCACATTTTTCAAATTTGGCATACAACCTTTGTTCCCGTAGGATTTGTAACACTAACCTCAAATGTTCCTCATGTTCCTCCTTAGTCTTTGAGTACACCAAAATATCATCGATGAATACGATCACACATGTATCTAAGAACTCTTGAAATATTCTGTTCATTAGTTCCATAAACACTGCCGGTGCGTTAGTTAATCCGAACGACATCACTACAAATTCATAATGACCGTATCTAGTTCTAAAAGCTGTCTTTGCTACATCTTCCTTCTTCACCCTTAGCTGGTGATAACCAGATCTCAAATCTATCTTGGAGAAGTAACATGCTCCACGAAGCTGATCGAACAAGTCATCGATCCTTGGTAACGGATACTGGTTCCTCACCGTCACACGATTCAATTCCTTATAGTCGATGCACAACCTCATCGTCCCATCCTTCTTCTTTACGAATAGGACCGGTGCGCCCCATGGCGAAACACTTGGTCGAATCAATCCTTTGTCCAGTAATTCTTGTAGTTGCTCCTTCAATTCCTTCAGTTCTAGGGGATCCATTCTATACGGTGCCCTCGATATTGGTGTAGTTTCTGGTACCAAATCGATGGAAAACTCAACTTCTCTTTCAGGTGGTACCCCAGGCAAGTCTTCTGGAAATACATCCTTGAAGTCCTTGATCACTGAGAGCGACTCTATGGTTGCCTCCCTGGCATCAGTGGTACTCACATACGCCAGAAATCCTCCACATCCCTTTCTTAACATCCAACGCGCCTTCATGACTGAAATGATGTTAGATGGAGCCTTAGGTCTCGTACCTTTAAAGCAACACTCTTCTCCAGAAGGTAGCTTGAACTTAACCTCCTTTCTAAAGCAATCTATATGAGCATGATAGGCTGCTAACCAATCCATCCCTAGGATCACGTCAAACTCATCCATCTTCAAACTGATAAGGTCGACTTCGAATTTCCTACCATTCAATTCTAAAGGGCATCTCTTATACACTGAAGTAATAGAAATCGAGTCTTTAGTCAACGTGTCTACTACTAACGAATGCTCTGGCACTTCAGGGACCAATTTCATTTTATTTGCTAGCTGAGTGCTTATCACAGAATGAGTAGCACCAGAATCAATCAATGCACGAACATTACGAGAGTAGAGTCGTATCGTACCTGCCACGAGATCATTAGTGGCGCGTGCATCCTTAGCTGTCATAGTGAAGACACGTCCATTACCTCCACCTTTTCTTTTATTGTCGTCCTTTGCTCCTTTGGCCTTGTTGTCCCTCCTTGGTTCCGGGCACTTCCAATGGGGATGTCCCATCTTGTCACAATTGTAGCATTTCTTCTCCTTGTACCAGCACCCCTCAGTCTTATGCCTCCCGTCACATACTTGGCATTTCACATCTGAGCCTTGCCCTTTGGCATCTTCTCTTTTTCAATCTCTACGGCTTCCTTGACCTTTATTAGGGTACTTGTTAGCCGTGCCATCTTTCTCACGATCATCACTCGTCTTGCGCTTGTTATCCTCATTCTTATTCCAGCTTCCTTTGGTAGGTTCCCTTTCAGTCGTCTTCTTCTTTTCATCCTTTTTGTTCCGATAATTGTCCGCTTCAGTTTCCACGATCTTAGATCGGTCCAACACATGATCATACGTTGGAAACATCAGTGGGGTAATTCTGTAGCGGATTCGGTCACTCAGACCAAGTTCGAACTTCCGGGCCTTTTGCTCATCATTATCGAAGAACGCCGGAGCAAACTCTAGCAATTCTGTAAACTTCTCGCAATACTCGTCCACAGTCATCCTTCCTTGGGTTAGAGTCATGAATTCTGCCACCTTAGCGTTTCGAAGGCTAATTGAATAATACTATGCATAGAAGATGCGCTTGAATCCATCCCAAGTAAGTGCAGCATCACCACGAGCCGTAGCAGCTCTCTTCTCTCCTTCCCACCATTTCAGGGCTTGTCCCTTAAGCATGAATGTGGCGAACACCACCTTCCTTTCTGGAGTACAATCCAGAGTTTCGAAAACTTTCTCCATGTCTTTCACCCAGTCTTCTGGTTTCTCATTCTTAGAGCCCGAAAATGACTCCGGATTCCGTTTCTGAAAGATTTCTAGCGGATCCCTCATAGGAACTTGTGGGTTCTGCTGTGGTTGAGTCAATGCCGTCATAACTTGCCTGATGCCGGCCACGGTTTGATTCAAAGTTCTAAACAAATTCGCCATATCAGGGTCAACTCGTCCCTCGGCGTTAGCGTTTCTTCCGGATGCTCTTCCAGCCATCTGAATAAGATTATTCTTAGGTTAATATCGTAGGGGAGAACGCATTACTTACATTACACACGCATGGCTACTATGTCTAAATACTATCATACATAGGGCCGTCCCCAAAAGATAAAGTTTCCATATTAATTCTAGTTCTAGCCATTTACTAGGCTATATTCATTCATTAGAGGCCAATTCACTAGACCTTTTACCATACAAAACTGGTCATCAATCTATGCTAATTATTTCTACAGTTAACTACTACCATGAAGTCATTCACAGTTTTGTTTCAGTCATTCTACTAGACCAAAACTAATCCCACTTGGCCGCTTTCATGGCCATACTTTCTAATTAAGGTCTTTTCTCGACCTATATTTCTTGTTCTACTAGATTACACCCCATAATCAAACATAACAGATAATCAGGATCAATTATTAATGAATAACTTCAATACTTTTATTAAATAAAAACTTCCAGAATCCAATAGTTAAGAAAGAAAAATTCCAACTAAAATTCTAACTATAACTACTTACTAACACTTTGAAAGAAATAAAAGAATATCCAACTTCTACTCTTTATTCAAAGGTTTGCATTTTTCCTTGGCCTTCCCCTAAGTCTTCCACTAGGGACCTTGGGTGCCTTATTCGAACCTCTGGGCCTTCCTCTAGGCCTACGAACTGGTACCTCCACTATCTCTTCATTATCCTTAACAAGCATTGGGGCAGCTTCATTGCCCTCCATGTTAACCTCCATTTCCTCGGCTTCTTCCTTGATTACCACATGTTTCCTAATTAGCTTTCCTGCCCTCTTTCTACTCTCTTCCATTAAAGTTGTTGCCATTTGTGGGTCTACCTCCTTCAATGCAAAGTAGTAGCTTCGCACATCATCACATAATATATAAGCCCACTCTCTAAATCCCATTAGTTCTTCCTTTTTTTCCTTTAATTCCTTGCTAGTGTCTCTTAGTGCTTTTTCTGCAAGCAGCCACTTATTCAAAGTAATCCTTCCCTTAACTTGTTCCTTCTTCAGAGTCTTATTCAACTTCCTTATCCGAAGAGAGTACCTCTTAACCACTTTGGTCACGTTCTTTCCTAGCGAGTTCATCTTCAAGTTCATCTCAACTCCGTTCATGACCTACAACCATGACATTACCACAATTAGGGACCATAATCTTAAAGATACGAATGATTACCAAAACCTCTTTTAAACCCCAACAAAATGCATCAATGTAATACTTAAGGTTCACTCCTAAGTATTTCTTTGGACTCCTAAATTGATTTCAGATTCTTTCCCAAAATAGAAGGTTCCCAATTTAGAAAGTTTCCCGAAATAGAAAGTTTCCTAAAATAGAAGGTTTCCTAAAATAGAAAGTCCCACTTCAAGCAATCCTAGTATTCCTAGAATGCTCAATCAAGCCTATTTAATATCAGAGTTTCATATCCCTTAAGTTCTAAAACCTTCGCTCTGATACCAACTGTAACGACCCAGATTTTCATAAAGTAAACAAATCCATAAATCATGGAAATACCAACAGTTGTCTTACAAAATCCAACTTAAATATCCCAACGGCTAGTCTCAACCATCAATTCAACCATAAATGCGGAAGCGAAATTAAATGCTAAGTCTTCAAAGCCAGTACAACCACTAGCTAAACAAAATAAACCATAAAGTCTTAATATAACTGACACAGACAGCTTCATCTAGCGATCCGTCTACCTCTTTAAGTCGTTACCTGAAAAAGATTATTAGAGAAAGGGTGAGCGAACAATGCTCAGTAAGTTCATACGGACTTCTCTGATAGCTAAGGAGAAGTGACCGAAAGAACGGACTCAATTGATAATTTCAAAGATCGGACATTATTTAAAATACTAACTGCATGTAACGAATGCAGTTAACTATTCAAAGATTTGTGGTCCTAATTCCATTCCGTCAATTCCAAGTTCCAAACACCTTTTCAGGGTGTCACACCTTTTCAGGGTGTTAAGTGAATAAGAGACCTTACACCTTTTCAGGGTGCTCCCTTATTTAGAGTTATCATGATAATTTAGAGTTCCACAAAGTCTAAGTTACAAGTAGTTAACTAGACTTATTTCCATTAGTCCATTTCCTAGGACAATTTCCACATTAGTCCTTTTCAGGGACTAGTTAGTCCTTTTCAGGGACTATACTGATACACCTGTTGCAATTAGATATAGCATACTTTCCAAAATAGTGTTCCCTAAACGAGAGCACATGCAAATTCAAATGTTTTAAGATTCCCTACGACCAAAACACGTCATAGGTAAGATATACAAAAGACGTTCATCAACGTAGAGTTCAAGTGCTATGGACCATATAGCATTCATGAAAGAATTATAGAGTTCCAATGAATAAAGAATTCAAGATACTTAGGAACGTAATCCCTTACCTTGCTAGCGTTGACTTCTAGCGGGTCCTTGCGTAGAATCTACAATCACGCAAAGATACTACTTTTAGGGCAAGAGCAATATTTAACCCCGTCCCCAATTCCATTTTCTATCTTTAACCTTATGAGTTTATTTCTTAAACTCCTTTTTAAGGTCTTTCTATAATTTAGGGTTTACATTACCCTTTATAACTTTCCCAACATACCCTTAGGTTTTTCGTAAAAGTCTACTTTCAACCCAAGTGTCTTAAGTTGACTTAACTTCATGAAACCACTATTCACAACGTTGACTTTTACTATTCCAGCATTGACTTTACTATTCACATTTTGACTTTCACTATTCCAGTTGACTTCCAATATTCCATTTGACTTTCACACATTGAAACACCTTGAACAACACACACAAAACCCTAATTTACAAACCCTAATTCGTGACACACACACATCACACACACACACGGCACATACACACACTGCACACACACGAACACACACACTGCACACTCGCATAACATACACACTGCACACACACGCACAAACACACACACAAGGACACACACACACACTCCACAGCCGCCAGCCGCCGCCGCCGCCAGCTGCCGTCGCCGTCGTGGTGGTGGTGGTGGTTCATGCATGCATGTCAATACCATTCCCAACTTTTCCATTAAAGAGGTTTTCAAAGGTTAACAATAAACCCTAGTTTTATCAATTTAGGGTTAGGGTTCTAAGTTTCGTTTCATAATTCCTAGGTGATACCCAACCCAAAAATTAATATTTAGGGATCAGGGAATTACCTTCGAAGGGGGGGGGGGTGAATCTTCTTCTTCCTCCTTCTCTCTCTCTCGGTCTCTTCTCTCTCTCACCGCCTCCTCTCTATCTTTTCTCTAGGGTTTTTGATTGACACAAAATAATAGGGAGAGGGTTAAAGAGTTGTTTAAATACTTAGGGTTCCCCTTTTCCTATTCCAAAAAGGTTTTCCAAAGTTTGACTAGATTGAGCCCTTCTTTATTAGCCCAACTCATTAATTATTTAATGAGCCCGATCGCAATATTTAATATAAAAGCACAATAATAATAATAATGGGCCAAAAAGGCCGGTTATTACATATCAACAGTCTAAAAACTCTTTGATTTAAAAATAATTTAAAATGTGAGACTTAAAACATGATTATTTGATTTAAAAAATAATTTAAAATGTGAAACTTATCTTTTCACTCTTTGCACATTTGCTTGAGCAATAGGATGATGCCACATGGAATTTCACGTCATAATTCCATGTGGAGCAATGTGGAATGAAATAGAGGACTCTCTTTTTATTAGTATATATTTATAGATAGACTAGTATACACCTAAATTCATGCAATTTAGAGTCCAACCAAGCTTCACGACATGTCCTTTTGTAGTAATAAATCTTCTTTTCTTCTCAAATTAATACTCCATCCGTCTTAAAATAGATGTCGTTTTGGAGTGTTTTACACATATTAAAAAATGTCATTAATGCATATGAAGAAGACACAAATACCCCTAAAGTTATTCAACTACCTAGGTAATTAAATGGTTAGGTAAGAGATAGTTCACTATCATTATTAAGGGTATAATTGATGTAGAGCAATAAAAAAACTTTGAAATTACTGAAACGACAAGTATTTTGAGACAAAATTTAACTCCCAAAATGACATCTATTTTGAGACCCATTACTTATTTTTGTTTGAGCGCCTCATATTACTAATGAATACTTACTCAAAATGTTCAGTTTTCTCTCTTACCACTATCTTATTTTTTCTCTCTTATCCACTCATAAGTCACAACACATAATTTTTCAACATTTTTTAATCTTTGTGCATTCAATATCAGTAATGATTAGTTTGGAATTAAGGAATTTTTTAAAGCAAATTGGAGTAATAAATATGTTCAGTTATGTTCATGAAAAAAAAACTGTGAAGAATGTTTATAGTACTAGTATAAAAGACGAGAGAATTAAGAAAAAGAAGCATGCGAATATCCACTAACATTTGTCCCCCTTGTTGCAATAATTTAAATTAAAAGAATCGTCCAATTTGTAGGGAATGAGTATAAGAAAGTCCACTTCCACAAACTACTAGTACAGTATTATGTTAATTCCTTTTTACCATTTTATAATCTTTTTTTCTTATGTGACATAAGAAAATTATTCTCCTTTCTATTCTAAAATAATGTGATACTAATTTTCATTTTATTTTAAATAAATTTTAATCAAATTTTATAAATTTAGCAATTTTAAAAAAATTATAAAAATAGACGTTGTTGACAGTTTTTGTAATGGTGTATTGATATAAATATTTCCAATTTCAAAAAAATTAAAAACATGGGACTTTCATTTAAATCAAAATTTAATTAAATTGATAAAAGAAATATGAAATTTATTTGAACACTGGAGATTAGGGATGGGCAAACGGAACCGGAACCGGAGCAAACCTGCGAATAAACCGGAACAGCCATTCATCCGGGCCGGTTACGGATCACATAAATGGCGAACCGGAACAGAACCGGAACCAGACCGAAAATCCCTTGTTTTTCAAGGAAAAAGACCGGAACCGAAACCGTACCGAAACCGGATTGTGCCATCCGGAACCGGAATCGGGGTAAGCACGGGGCGGTTCAGGGTAACATATATACCGAACCGGAACCGGTTTTGGCCATCCATACTGGAGATAATACTCTCTCCATTCCACCTCACTTGAGACTCAAGAGGTCGGCACAAGAATCAAGGAAAAGTGATTTATGTGGTAGAAAATGAGGAAAGAGAATGGGTGGGGGTATACTCTTTCCGTCTCTATTTACTTTACAAAAATGAGACTTTGCACAAAAATTAAGAAAATGATTGTAAAGTTGATGTGTTGTGAGTGTAGATAGTTGAGTGGGAGAGAGAAAGTGGGGTAGAGAAAAGTAAGTGGATAGTTGTTGTGAGTATGACAAGTGGGTCCCACTATTTAAAATGTAATAAAAAGTTTCCTTTTTGGGATTTTATAATGTAAATAGGGACACCCAAAATGGCAATTTTTGTAAAGTAAATAGGGACGGAGGGAGTATATTAGTGTTGTTTGAAAAAATTGAGTGATTAAAAATAAAGAAAGAAAATAAGTGATGAATTAAATTAAATATAAAATTATAAACAAATTGCTATTTTAGGCGGTCTCAAGTTGGTTAGGTACATAGGTCGGCAGGGAAGAAGTTGAAAACACAGAGATTGAGAGAGAGGTGTCAGGGGGAAGAAGGAAAGTTGTTCAGATTAGATTCTCTTTATCACTAACAAAGCTTCCCTAAATAATTCGAACATTATGGAAAATACCGTTTTATATTCTTGTTGTAAATTTATGAAATACTACCTCCATCCCACAACAATGTTTATAAAATGGGAAATGTATGGGAATTAAGGGATGAATAGTGATAGGTAGTATAGAATATGGATGGACAAAACCGGTTCCGGGCCAGGTTCCGGTTCGGAACCGTCAATTCCGGTTCGGCATATATGTGACCCTGAACTGGCCCGTGCTTACCCCGATTCCGGTTGGCACAATCCGGTTAGGTCCGGTACGGTTCTTGTCCGGTTCCGGTCCCCCCTTTAAATTATTGAAAAACAAGGGATTCGGTCTGGTTCCGGTCCGGTTCGCTATTTATGTGAACCGTAACCGGCCCGGATGAATGGCGGTTCCGGTTACTCCGGTTCCGGTTTATTCGCCGGTTTGCTCTGGTTTCATGCTTTTCCGATCCGGTTCCGGTCCGGTTTCCGGTTCCGGTTTCATTTGGTCATCCGTAATAGGTAGTTGTTGTGAGTGTGAAAAATTAATTAGGAGAGAGAAAGTGGGGGTAGGGAATAATATGTTGATTGGTGTTGTGAGTATAAAAGTAAAGTAAGAGGGAGAATGAGTGGGATGAATAGTAAAGATTTTTTGTCACTTTAGGAAAGTGTGACTTATCAATGGGACACCTAATATGACAATTTGTGCACATTGTTATGAGACGGAGGGAATAATGGAGTAAATTTTACGTGACAAAAACTCAAATACGGCGGCCGCACCACGTGCGGCGGGTATGCCCACGGGTCGTCCCGCCCGCTCCATGGAAAACCTGCCCGGTTCCAGCTCCTCCCCCTCTCCCGTTGTAACACGTGTCATTTTAACAAAAAAACCCATTAACTTAAAAATGCTATATCTTGAGATTTGTAACTCAGAAAAAAAATTAAAAAATACCGTTGTATTCGTCTCGACGAGACGAATTAAACTACATAGGTCATGATATGGTTTGATTTTTTTTTTTTTTTTAAAAACATTTTTTTACACACAAAAAGTTTGAGTTGCTTGTCAGCTGAGATGTAACAATCTGTTCTAATAAAAGTAACAGTTTCATATTCAAAAAGTAACACTTTTTACGGTCAAATGTAACAGCAATTTTACAAAAAAAAAATTAGGTTAACATTTCAATTGTTACTTTCTCAATAAAAAATTGTTACATTTCAGATATAATGTTATATTTAAGAATATAAACTGTTACAATTAAGAAAAAAATGTTACATTCATTTTTTATAAAATGTAACATTAGTTTAGTTTGTCAATCTTATGTTAATTTTGAAAAAAAAAGTGTTATATTTTGAAAAAAAAGAGTGTTACATTCCTTTATAAAAAGTGTGAGATTAGTTTAGTTGTCAATTTTTATGTTATCTTTTAATCTATTGCAGCAAAAATGTGGTACATTTTTTTTAAAAAAAATGTTACATTTGAAAGAAAAAAATGTTACATTTCGTTATAATAAGTGTTACTTTTGTTGGGAGGAAAAAAAGTTATGAGTGACAAAAAAAAAATGAAAAAAAAAAAGAAAAAAGTCGCCTGACCCCATCGCAGAGCGTGCTGCAAGTGTACATGAGACTACCTCATTTTACGTAGGCGTACGCAGTTGCTGCCTGCTGGGCTGCATCTCCCCAATATATTCTGCTTGTCTTACTTTCTCTTCCTTACCTTGCCTCCCTCTCTGTCTTCTTTTAACTCTCCTGTGGAATAAATAATTAGATTGAGAAATTGAGATGGTGTCGGCTTTCTATGAATTAATTTATGAAAATTCGATTGAATATTAATATGCTAACAGAACAGGCTAGTAGAGCATAGAACATGTTAATGTTACGCTTTAGGCTCCGTTTGTTTCGCGTAAAATAACTTCCAAAAAATGTTTTCCTCATTTTCCGGTGTTTGTTACGCACTAGAAAATGAGGAAAATATTTTTCGAAAAATGGTTTTCCCTCTTTTCTAAGTAAATTGACTTACGGATTTTTACTAAGTAAATCATTTTCCGAAAAATGTTAACTCTCTCACTCACACCCAACTCTCCATAAAACCCCACCCTACCCACTACACATCTAACACCACCCTCTTCATCCATCCTATCCACCACCCCCATCACCCCAGCACCCACCCCCACCCTACCCCACCACCCCACCCCACCCCCACCCTACCCCCCACCCCACCCAAAAAAAAAAAAAAAAACTTTTCAATCATATTAAAAAAAAAAAAAAACTTTTCACGCATAGAATAGAACATGTTACACTTTAGTTTAGGCTACAAATAGAGGTCAACTATGCATTCCTAGCTTGAAAACCTTAGTCTAGAACAAACTAAAAAAGAAAGTAAGAACCTTAGTTTGAGACAAAGGAGTATAAACTTAAATTTATACCCTTCCAAAATAAATGTTTGCCTTTTAAATTTTTGTAATGCATGTTTTTTTTTTTTTTTTTTAAAGAACTGTAACTTTCTGTATTAATTATATTTGATTATTTTTTTGAGCAAATATTTTTATTAACTTTTAAGAAGTTGATAACAATAGGACTGTTTCGTTTATTGTCAATAAATTTAAAAAATATATATATATATTTTTTAGAAAAAAAAAAGTAGACATTTTAAAAATGTTATTTGCTTTAAAAGAATATACAACCCAGATCCATGACCCACGGGCATTTTTTTTTATATATATTTTTTAGTTTTTATATTTTTTTTGTATTTTTTCTGTTTGCCAAAGGTAATAGTTACTATAACTAAATGAGTTGGTTTTGGGGAAACTAGTTCCTCTATAAGTTATAAAAAGTCATGTTTTTGTTAACCCTTCTTAAACCCTAAAATGCCTAAAACGCCTAAACACTAAACTTTAACCCCTATAAAAACAGGATTTTTTATAACTTATGGAGAAATTAGTTTCCCCCAAAATTTTCTCTAACTAAATGTAACAAACTTGTTACTATATGTAACAGTTTGTATACATAAAAGTAATACATATATACAGAAAAGTAATAGTGTTTTTTTTATGTTTTCTTCATTTGCCAAAAGTAATACTTATTATAACCAAAATGTAACAAACGTGTTACTTATATGTAACAGTGTTTATACATAATTATAACACCTATGTATACAAAAGTAATAATTCAACCATTTACACTTTAGAACTAAAAACACTTATGTTGGTAACATTGTAAAAATAAGAAAATAACAATTTTTATAAGAGAATGCTACATTTTACTTGTATAATAACATTGTAAAACAGTTACGTTTACTTGTATAATAGTATATCCATATGTATTCAAATAATAAGATACAATGGTTTGAATTATATCATGATACATGTAAAAACAAAATACTATTGTCAGTGTTACACGTATTTATAGTTAGTGTTACAGTTGAAAGATGAGTAAAATGAGGTTTTTTTTTTTAAAAAAAAAAAAACTGGTGTTATGGTACGTTTACTTATAAACAATGTTACTTTATAAGTAATACAGTTGTTACATTTAATTATACTAAGTATTACTTTTGAGTAGAGCATGAGTTGGGATCCTACGCTTCGCGGAGAATGTTGTACACTGGTCATGGGTTGACCCGTCTTTTCTATGAGACGAGTTTAGGTATTCTCATAAGAGCCCACCTCTAAAAGGGAAAACCATTACTCTCTTAAAGGGACCCGTCTGAGAGTCTCACACAAGTTTTTATCTTTATTTTCAGCAAGAAAAAATCCAATTCAAATTAGAATTGTGAAAAATCGAAATTGGTTGTGTGGTAGCAACAGGATCAGGTCTGTACTGTACCAAAACCTGCGAGAATTCATCCGTAAAAGATTCCCCCGCTTCTCTCTCTCTACTTTTACATTCTTTTTCTCTCCCCACATACTCTCTCTAAAGTTACAACAAACTCACAAATTCTTCGCTCAATTCAGGTACTTGAACCCCAATTATTCTTTCTTTCTCATTAACCACCCTTCATAATCTCTTTCTTCTTTCTTTCTTTCTTTCTTTCTTTCTTTTTCTTTCTTTCTTTTGTGTTTGGGGGCATATTTGGTATACTGGCTTCACGGCGGAGTTCGTAATTATGACGGCACCGAACATGGCGGCGATTACTGCCTCGCTTGAGAGATCTCTTCAAAACTTTTCTCTTACCCGCCACCACCACCACCAGACCAGCGGCACTGGAAGCAGCTCCGGTTTTGGCTTTGGCAAGTCAGCAACTTCCGATTCGCCGCCACCGGAAATTCATAACTCCGACGCCACCTTGGACCTCAATTCCCAAATTTCACTACCTTATCATTGGGAACAATGCCTAGATTTAAAGGTCTGTTACTCCCTCTCTCCTCGTTCCCTACCTTCCAACTATTACTTTCATTTAATGATAATGAAATCCCCCTATTTCATGTCATTTTTCACATTTATTACGCAAGATCTCGCAATGCTCCTGTACTCTGTTTCTCAAACGTGTTTCTCCTCGATTCAATACACTGTGTTTCCACATTTTAAGCCGTCATGAAATTAAATTAAAGTTAAACGAATTGATAACTTTATTTAGAGATGGGGAATGAAATCGACACCAATTCTGATAAATCTTTGGTTAATGCAGACTGGCGAGGTGTATTACATAAACTGGAGAACAGGGATGAAGGCCAAAGATGATCCAAGAACAAGTAATGAGTTCAGTGGTGAGGTTTACAGTGAAGATGACGATGATGATGATGATAGCACATACGATAGTGACGATGAAGATTCATCCACCGAATCATCTCCTTCATCTTCATCAAAATTTCAGTTTCAAAACCAAGTCAAACAAATTAGAAAGGAAAAGGAACAAACAGGGGTACTAGTTGTGGCTGGTTGCAAGAGCTGTTTGATGTATGTCATGGTGCCTAAACAGGTTGAGGATTGCCCCAAATGTGCAGGTCAACTCCTTCTCTTTGACCGATCTGATGATACTGCCTACCCTTGATTATATTTTCATTTCTTTCTCTCCCACTTTTTTTTTTTTTTGAAAATCATTTCTGTATTTTGGGTAGGGTTTTGCATTTGTTGTGTGGATTATTTGATGAAATGAGACAAAGAGGATTAATGTTATTCTTAATCTTAGGTTACTCTGGCATATTGAACCATTCACTTTCTTTTTTCTTTTAAATATCCCTTCATATCAATAAATTGTGTATTGTGGGTGCTAAACTTTGTTTTTCATTTGTGATTGTGATTAATATCCGGTCCCTATATTGATGTCTATTAATTTAGTTCTCATCAGATTTGATAAGTACTAATTTAGTTCCTCTCGTTTACAACCATAATCATAATTGATTAATAGCTTATCGAACCGAACTCTAGCTTTTAACGAGCTAAACGAGTCGAACACCGTCGGCTCGATAACTTAACGAGCTTGAAATTCGGTTCGAATCGAGTTACAACACGAGCCCACTCTCAAGCATTTTCGAGCTGATCCCGAGCCGAGCTCAAGCCGGCTCGCTTCACATAAAGGACAGCCCTAGGTATGATCCCACAGCCAATGAAGCTCTCTTTCCCAAGTTTAAAGCATTAATTCCTCCAACTTAAACTCAAAACCCTTGATTAAATTAAAATACCCTTTAAAATGTACTCCCTCCGTCCCAGCGCAAGGTTATTACTTTCCTTTTTAGTTTGTCCCAGCACAAGGTTCTTATTTGTTTTATTACCTAAAATGGACAATGGGACTCACTTGTCATTCTCACAACAAAAACTCCCTACCAACTTTATCTCTCCTACTTTCTCTTACTTACTTTTTCATACTCACAACATTTACTTTTTCTTAATCTCCGTAAAAAATCAAACTAAGAACCTTTTGCTGGGTCGGAGAGAGTAACTTTTACATTGTACTCCCAAACAATTACACTCTAATAATCTTGCTTTTAAAATGTGCATCTTTATTCATTTAGAGATACAAAAATGAAGGTGTGGTTTTTTATAGGAGTAGATGAGTAAGTAATTACTAATTTCATCTTAAAATGAATGTTTAATTTTTTTATTTTTTTTAAAAAAAACTTACTCTTATAAAACAAAAAAAAAATAAAAAAAAAATTGGACATTCTTTTATTAAGAGTGATGGAGCACTTTAATAATGTAGTTGGTGAGGTGATTGGCCAAGGTACAAGAAGCTAGGTCAAACACTCAACATGATAGAAGGTTAGTATTTGGTAATGACTAGGACGTGTTTGCTTATATTAGGAGCACCACAAAAATTATTAAGTTGAATTGAAATGGAGTTTGAACTATTATTGGAGTGTTGGCTAAAAAAAAAAAAAAAACACTCCAAAATTGGAGTGTTAAAAGTATGGAGCCTCGGGCAAATCATGTCAATAGGTAAATTGGGAAATACTCCCTCCGTCCCAGCTCACTTGAGACCTTTTGATCAAAACTGGTCAACTTAAGGTCGGTTTGACCAAAACTTTATAGAAATATTTATGTTCCAAAAAACTTTTTAAAAATTGTTATTGAGAGGACTTTAAATGGTGGTCATTTTAGATTTTTTTAAATTTTTGTTCGGATTATAAATATTTCTATAAAGTGTTGGTCAAACCGACCTTAAGTTGATCAGTTTTGGTCAAAAAGTCTCAAGTGAGCTGGGACAGAGGGAGTATATAATGAAATTCAACTCACTTATGACATTATGGAATGGGAAGAGAGTGTTATTTTCCATACCCATTTCTAATTATGTCACTCAAGTAATTTCTTGCTAACATATACTCCATCCGTTCCAAATTACAAATTAATTGTCCTATTTGACTTCTCAAATATTATAAATTTAGATAGTAAATTTAAATAATTCAGTGATTTTGAATGCTTAGTTTTGAAAATGTGAGTAAATTTTAGAGAAAAAAATGAGACTAACATTTTGATACGGAGTGAGTACTTCTGTGTTTCTACTTAAAGGAGTATAATTTAATTGATGCAGGTGATTTTAACTTAATCAGATATGTCCTTTAAAAAAAAAACTTAATCAGATATGTCGTACTCTTTTCATGCAATTGCACTGTTTGTTTCTATTAAAATGAATGGAAGATATCGAACTTTATATATTATTTTTAAACATAAGATATTTTATTTTGATATAAATTAAAATGAAAAGTAAGACATTTGTCCATCGAGAAAGTATATAAATATTGAACCCGGTAGAGATTAAAGACGGGGGAAATAATAAAGTTATAAAAGATGGCCACGAAATGTGGTCTACAAAATGATGTGTCATAATTGTGTTGGTGTTTTTAATTGGTGTATGTCGGATTCACTAACGATGTGACCAATGAAATATCGTCATCACATCTTTTATCCTTAATTTTGTGGGGACGGATAAAAAGTGAATTAAGTAGAAAGTTTGATTAGTCCATCATGTGATACTGTAGAATTAGATTCGTTTGGAGAAAGAGAGAAAGAGACGGGAAGAAGGTTAGTAGAGTAGTTGGTGAATACTCCTACCAAAGTGTTGGTCCACATTACAAACCATCTGCCTCAATCCAAATGTGACAGTGATACGAGAGAGAGTGGTTATATAAACCCCCTTTCTGTTTAGATTCCTTCCTGTTTCCTCCTGCTATTTTTTTCCCCTCACCAGCTACGTACTTTTTTAAAAAAACAAAGGTTCCTTTCTTCTCTTCTCTTCTCTTCTCCTCTCTGGCCTTCGGCCTTCGCCCAAACCCGGAATGGAACCGCTGCTCCTCGAACCCGAACCAGAATGTTGAACTGAGCCATGTACAGAGTTGATGTGATCAAGACTGGCGTTTAAACGATGGTTACAAAATGAATGATACAAGATGTAGGGGTGATATTTCATTTGCTACATTGATAGTGGACCCGACACACTCTAATTAAAAACACCAATACAATTATAACACCTCATTTTGTAGCCATCTTTTGTAACTTTATTATTACCTGTATAAGATGGATTGTTGAAATGAGTAAAGTCAAAAGCGTATGACTGATAGGCTTAATATTTAATAAACTTACATTACTTTAATCAATTTTGACTGCGCAACTAATTTTTTTTTTTTAATTACAAATAAGGTTCAAAATTACAGTGCTGTTTGTGGCGACCCCGAACCCCGCGGGCCCGAGACCGCGAGCTGGACGTCGACTTAAAACCAAAACTATGAAATACCGAAGTTAAAAATTCCATTTTGAACCAAAAGATGATAACACAAGATTTTACAAATCCAAGATTAAATCAACAATGTACATCCAACATAAGCTCCACAGCTTATACTCAAAGGAATAAAATATACAATTCTTAATGACGTCAATAATGGTAAAACTATCCCTAAAAGGTTATACATTTAAATAATGTAAACCGATCCATAACAACCTGCCCCAAAATCTCAATCCTCTCGACGTCCTCCTTGAACCGCGAATCCTAATCCTTTTCCTCCTGGGGGGGGGGGGGGGGGTTAAGGAAAAAGAAAGATGAAAATAAACGGGGTGAGATAAAATCTCAGTAAGATACTAATGCAACTACATGACATGCTAATATGCAATGACCAATAGCAATTAACATAAGACAGATAGCAGCGGAATAATAAGTGACATGCTGACGAACGGTAACATCCAATAATCAGTCATATAAATAAACATATAACAACAAATGAGAGGCTCCCTATCGCCAACCGTCCCATACCGGTTGGAAATAACGACCAGCTCATCATGCAACACATAAAGCTGAAATAAACACTCATAAGTGGATACATAGCCAAGGTTTCACCCAACTGAAGAACCAAATAAAGGTCGCTGCGCAGCTTCAATGATCAACCAATCAACATCTTCATAATAGCATGAAAGCCGAAGAGAAAACCCCGGTACCGGAACCAATAACCATAAGAGTGTCACAAAGGACAAGGACCATGACACAAAGTCATGCCCGCTAGCTAGATACATTCACAGAGGAACGCTAACTTGACTTTTCCAAGGCCAATCTGGAAAAGGGTATAGAAGGGGGCAAAACAATGGTCAACATTATAATGGACTTGGCTTTGCCATCATAATGTTTCGCATCGCCCAAACACACACAAAATACCAGCTGGACTTTCAAGTAAAGGCTAAGTAATAAAATACTAGCACAATAAACAACCATTGATTCCAAAGTAGGGAATCATACCAATTAATCACCATAAAAGATGCAAACGATTACTCAAGAAGAGTTCAACAACAATAGCACAAGGAGTTTCTCATAAAAGAGTCCAACAACATTGACCATTAAAACATAATGATTCCAAGATAAGGCACGTACCAAATACATCCTAAATATGATACCCACAGGTTAATCACAAAGAGCGCAACCCAAACGGTCGCTCACCAATGGCACAATGACTATTACCAAAATGATCATAAACATTTACTCAGAAGATATACTAGGACTATGAACTCAACCATCTCGTCACACCTGGAATTCCAAATAAGAAATCCGAATGAATACATCTTAAGGTTAATCAAACCGTAGGTACCCAATTGCCAATTCACGCTTTATCTCCGTTCATAACGAACCCATTCTAAACACCCCAAACTAATCCAAAAGGTTACACTTATTAGAACATGATCACGACTGGACTAAACCCTACACTTTGGTGTTCAGTAACCACCCTCTAGGTACTATAGGACATCGCCTAAAACCTAGACCAAGGCTCACTCGAAAATCAATTCGATCGGAACAATCACGAACATATCATAAGATGCCCAAACATATACCAAATGATCATCACAAAGATAAGTCAAACCAACAATATCTCAATAAGATGTTCCAAATCCCAATTAACACTTAATTAATTTCAAACACAAACTTGATCACAAAAGACCCAATTCTATCACTAGAGTGTACTACAATGTTCACTAAGGTTGACTAGAAGGACACCCAAGATTTGGATCAAAGCGCATTCTTCAACCACACAAAATAACAAATGAAAACTTTCAGAGGTTCTGTGCGGCCGCCCAAACTCAACTGTGCGGTCGCCCAAAAAGCCATCAAACAAGAACAAAACCTTTCAGATAGATGTGCGGTCGCCCAGACATTTTTGGGCGGTCGCCCAATACTCTGGTCTGCCGGAATTCGGGAAGAACAAACTGGGTTCTTCCATTTTTAACCCAAAACAAAACTAAACCAAAATCCAACACTCTTAACTAGCATACTAAGGTACTAGAGCAACTTATGGGTCTAAGAGAACTCATATAACAACATTTAACAACCAAAATCAAAAATCAAACCCAACATTCATAAATCACCATTTTTGACCCAAAATCCAAATAAATTCCAAATAAATTGCAACCTCATCCAAACTTCAAATATAACAACAAAAGCATTATATGAACATGATATGAACATTTTAACATCAAAATTGGGGAAAAGTAACTTACTTGGATTTTTTCAAAGTTGATGGATTTCAAATATTTTTGATTCTACGCGATCCTATCGACGATCTAAACACATTTCGAGTTTTAAGAAATGAGAGATTATGAGAGGAAGAGGAAGATAATGAAGAGAGAAGGAAGAGAAGAAAAACTCACCTTTTGCTTGGAGAGAGAGAGAAAAGAGCTGGGAATGAATTTTGTGAGGGAGAAGGAGAAGAAGGAAGGAGGTGAAGTAAAATCGAAGTTACACTTAGGCCCCTTCCCCATCTACTAACACAATACTACACTCCCTGCTAACAACTAAGACCCAATATTTCTACACTAGCACAAATAACTCAAATAAAATGCTAGGCATATATATTATAACACATAAAACGCACACATAAATTTTTAAATAAATAATAATTTAAATAAATAAATAAGCAAATAAATAAATAATTATTATTTATTACAAATAAAATAGAGCCTAGTTTTCGGGTCGTGACATTCACTCTCCCTTAAAGAAAATTCGACCCGGATTTTAACGAGACCTACCCGAAAGGCCAAATAGGTACGGATACGGTAGTTCCCCCATTTCTCAAATTCCTCAATTGTCCAATCTAACCCACTACAAGGTAACCTCAAATGATGCTTACGATAACACTACCTCATGAACCGAATCGTTCCATCATTAACTTTTTTACTAATCAAAATCCGTACTCAAAATCGAAGAATCCAAATTATTTCCATACATAATTCTCGAGATATCTCAAGCTCGCCTTATTCATAGCCTTAACTACACCGCAAAGGTACTTCCATTTGTAAATCGCATGCTTAGTATTATTCCCCAGAATTTTCAAAACATTACCATCTCGAGCTTAATTAGATTTTAAAATATAAAAAGGCTAAAGAAATTTCTATTTCCACAATATTCATCAAAGGCTATATCTCTAAGGATTCCCATTATAGTGCTCTCGCTCTAGGTAGCACTTTAAACTAAATGGGTAATGTAAACCCAAAATTTTAATACAAAATGTTCACTTAAATTTACGCCATAATGTCATCGTCATAACACACCAATCCTTGAAAGCCTAAAATAATTACGAATACTCAGTAGTCCGAAAATGATCTAAATTTTATCTTCACGGTATTTCCTCTAACTCCCTTTTTAGTTATTAATCTGTGCTCATATATCCAAGGAAGTCACTAAATCTCAAATCCTCAATAGCTAAGCCACGTTAATCTTTCACGCATACATTTATTAACCTAATGATACTTAGGCTCAATAGTACTACCATCGTAATAACCCAATTAGCTAGTAACGTTCCAACTGACCCAAGACCAATTCATGATATTCCTTAATTATGCCCAAGTATTGATAATCAACTTCCTTCACATACCCTTGATCCAATTCGGGAAACACCACCAAGAAGGGATTTAGAACCATAGAACCACTATCTACCCAAAATTTCGAAATGCCTTTAACATCGATTGAGAAATTATTACTCTCCCAAAATGTACTTAGTCCTTTCTAACTTAACACGCTTACCACCATTAATGATCATAACTCCTACAACAAACTCATCATCCATAACAAATCGTACACCTCTCCATACTAATCCATTTCGATGCATTCACGGAGATGTACTAAAAGTGACTAAAATTTTCCTCAAAAGATCCTCATTGAATCCTCAACTCCTATAACCAAACCGATACAATATGGATATTGATCTAAATATTAGCATTACAACCTTGTACCACAACAACCCAATTTAACCCAAGCTTCTCCTCAAACACTAGGTACTATTTAGAAGAAAGTAGAAACCTTACAATGATAATTACACCCAACAATTTGACCGAAGCTAAATACTCGGATTTCAATAAAAAAAATTAGGTGTAACTCTACGCAAAGGAACGGTCTCAAATAATTTTAAGAAATCAGGAATGGAGAATATAACCATCTTCCTACAACAATCAACTAAAGTAAGAGTAACATCAAAATCTTGTAATAGCAACATGGCTAATTTAGCAGGTAAGGCATAACCATACTTAAGCACATCATAAGCAGATAAGACTTCATCAGATACCCTAAACTCCTCCATAGGAGTAGACACCTACAACACATAGTCAAAGACTCAGAAGAAATAAATGCAACTAATGCATAGAAACACATAAATGCGATGATCCTAAAATGCACGCGCTCGCTCTCACGACGCAAAATAATACCTCCTGAAATTTATCCGTTACCTGGTGAGTGATGATTGGTAGCAAATACCCTACCCTGAACTTTTAGGGTTTCCCGAAGCATCCCTCTTCTGACCCTGTGGTATTCCAGTTCCTGCCCCCGATGACTGAACTCTAAACCTCGAACAATCTTTGACGAAGTGTCCCAACAGACCACACTTCACACATTTTCCTTGCTTCTTCCAACACTTGTCTTCTGAGTGTCCTTTCCTCTGACAGTAGCTGCAGACTTTCCCATTTCGTGTCCCCTTATTAGAACCTCGATTTCCTACTGTTGGTTGCCCTTGAAGTTGCCTTCTGAATCGAGTTTGCACTCCAGAATTACCTCTGTTATCTGAATGTTGCTGTTGTGGCTCACTCTGCCCTCCTTGCTTACCCAGGTTAACCCTCTCAGTCTTCCTTTTGTGTTCCCCAATATCCTGCTCAATCAAGTAGGCTCGATCCACCGCATCCTGATAAGTCTGAATCCGCTGTGCTATAAACTGAGTCCGGATGGATGTCTTCAAACCCCTGATTAATCTCATCGCTTTCTGCTCCTCGGTCCGCACAAGGTATTCACAACACCTGACTAATTCTGTGAACTTAGCTGAGTACTGTGCTACTGACATCATGCCTTGCTCCAAGCTGAGGAACTCGATCTCTTTCCGGTTTTGATTCACTAGAGAGATAAAATGATCCTTGAATTTCCTCACGAACCACTCCCAAGGATATGGTACAAGAGTCGCATCCCAACTGGTCTTCAGTGCCTTCCACCAATGTTCCGCAGCCCCCACGAGCTTATAAGCTGAAAACAGAACCCCATCCTCATCAGTGCAACCAAAGATCTCGTAGATTTTCTCCATTGATTCTATCCATAGCTCGGCCTTCTTCACATCAGGCTCACTGTCGTACTCACTTGGTTTCAACTTCAAGAACTGCTCCAACCCATATCGCGGAGGTGCTACATGTTCCTCTCTCGGCCCTTGGTCATGAATTGCTTTCACTGCCGCTTCAAACCTGTCCTGAAACATTACACGGTTTTCTTCCCGTAGACCATTCTGATTCTGAGTCCTACTGATGCCTTCACCAGCTCTTCTTCTAGCCATCACAAACAAATACCTGCATAAAATACTCATCGTTACTCACTCCGAACACAACTACCCTCCTAGGTCATACTAATCCACCTAGACTTATACTTAGAGCCAAACCATGGCTCTGATACCAACTGTCGCGACCCCGAACCCCGCGGGCCCGAGACCGCGAGCTGGACGTCGACTTAAAACCAAAACTATGAAATACCGAAGTTAAAAATTCTATTTTGAACCAAAAGATGATAACACAAGATTTTACAAATCCAAGATTAAATCAACAATGTACATCCAACATAAGCTCCACAGCTTATACTCAAAGGAATAAAATATACAATTCTTAATGACGTCAATAATGGTAAAACTATCCCCAAAAGGTTATACATTTAAATAATGTAAACCGATCCATAACAACCTGCCCCAAAATCTCAATCCTCTCGACGTCCTCCTTGAACCGCGAATCCTAATCCTTTTCCTCCTTGGGGGGGGTTAAGGAAAAAGAAAGATGGAAATAAACGGGGTGAGATAAAATCTCAGTAAGATACTAATGCAACTACATGACATGCTAATATGCAATGACCAATAGCAATTAACATAAGACAGATAGCAGCGGAATAATAAGTGACATGCTGACGAACGGTAACATCCAATAATCAGTCATATAAATAAACATATAACAACAAATGAGAGGCTCCCTATCGCCAACCGTCCCATACCGGTTGGAAATAACGACCAGCTCATCATGCAACACATAAAGCTGAAATAAACACTCATAAGTGGATACATAGCCAAGGTTTCACCCAACTGAAGAACCAAATAAAGGTCGCTGCGCAGCTTCAATGATCAACCAATCAACATCTTCATAATAGCATGAAAGCCGAAGAGAAAACCCCGGTACCGGAACCAATAACCATAAGAGTGTCACAAAGGACAAGGACCATGACACAAAGTCATGCCCGCTAGCTAGATACATTCACAGAGGAACGCTAACTTGACTTTTCCAAGGCCAATCTGGAAAAGGGTATAGAAGGGGGCAAAACAATGGTCAACATTATAATGGACTTGGCTTTGCCATCATAATGTTTCGCATCGCCCAAACACACACAAAATACCAGCTGGACTTTCAAGTAAAGGCTAAGTAATAAAATACTAGCACAATAAACAACCATTGATTCCAAAGTAGGGAATCATACCAATTAATCACCATAAAAGATGCAAACGATTACTCAAGAAGAGTTCAACAACAATAGCACAAGGAGTTTCTCATAAAAGAGTCCAACAACATTGACCATTAAAACATAATGATTCCAAGATAAGGCACGTACCAAATACATCCTAAATATGATACCCACAGGTTAATCACAAAGAGCGCAACCCAAACGGTCGCTCACCAATGGCACAATGACTATTACCAAAATGATCATAAACATTTACTCAGAAGATATACTAGGACTATGAACTCAACCATCTCGTCACACCTGGAATTCCAAATAAGAAATCCGAATGAATACATCTTAAGGTTAATCAAACCGTAGGTACCCAATTGCCAATTCACGCTTTATCTCCGTTCATAACGAACCCATTCTAAACACCCCAAACTAATCCAAAAGGTTACACTTATTAGAACATGATCACGACTGGACTAAACCCTACACTTTGGTGTTCAGTAACCACCCTCTAGGTACTATAGGACATCGCCTAAAACCTAGACCAAGGCTCACTCGAAAATCAATTCGATCGGAACAATCACGAACATATCATAAGATGCCCAAACATATACCAAATGATCATCACAAAGATAAGTCAAACCAACAATATCTCAATAAGATGTTCCAAATCCCAATTAACACTTAATTAATTTCAAACACAAACTTGATCACAAAAGACCCAATTCTATCACTAGAGTGTACTACAATGTTCACTAAGGTTGACTAGAAGGACACCCAAGATTTGGATCAAAGCGCATTCTTCAACCACACAAAATAACAAATGAAAACTTTCAGAGGTTCTGTGCGGCCGCCCAAACTCAACTGTGCGGTCGCCCAAAAAGCCATCAAACAAGAACAAAACCTTTCAGATAGATGTGCGGTCGCCCAGACATTTTTGGGCGGTCGCCCAATACTCTGGTCTGCCGGAATTCGGGAAGAACAAACTGGGTTCTTCCATTTTTAACCCAAAACAAAACTAAACCAAAATCCAACACTCTTAACTAGCATACTAAGGTACTAGAGCAACTTATGGGTCTAAGAGAACTCATATAACAACATTTAACAACCAAAATCAAAAATCAAACCCAACATTCATAAATCACCATTTTTGACCCAAAATCCAAATAAATTCCAAATAAATTGCAACCTCATCCAAACTTCAAATATAACAACAAAAGCATTATATGAACATGATATGAACATTTTAACATCAAAATGGGGGAAAAGTAACTTACTTGGATTTTCTCAAAGTTGATGGATTTCAAATATTTTTGATTCTACGCGATCCTATCGACGATCTAAACACATTTCGAGTTTTAAGAAATGAGAGATTATGAGAGGAAGAGGAAGATAATGAAGAGAGAAGGAAGAGAAGAAAAACTCACCTTTTGCTTGGAGAGAGAGAGAAAAGAGCTGGGAATGAATTTTGTGAGGGAGAAGGAGAAGAAGGAAGGAGGTGAAGTAAAATCGAAGTTACACTTAGGCCCCTTCCCCATCTACTAACACAATACTACACTCCCTGCTAACAACTAAGACCCAATATTTCTACACTAGCACAAATAACTCAAATAAAATGCTAGGCATAAATATTATAACACATAAAACGCACACATAAATTTTTAAATAAATAATAATTTAAATAAATAAATAAGCAAATAAATAAATAATTATTATTTATTACAAATAAAATAGAGCCTAGTTTTCGGGTCGTGACATTCACTCCCCCTTAAAGAAAATTCGACCCGGATTTTAACGAGACCTACCCGAAAGGCCAAATAGGTACGGATACGGTAGTTCCGCCATTTCTCAAATTCCTCAATTGTCCAATCTAACCCACTACAAGGTAACCTCAAATGATGCTTACGATAACACTACCTCATGAACCGAATCGTTCCATCATTAACTTTTTTACTAATCAAAATCCGTACTCAAAATCGAAGAATCCAAATTATTTCCATACATAATTCTCGAGATATCTCAAGCTCGCCTTATTCATAGCCTTAACTACACCGCAAAGGTACTTCCATTTGTAAATCGCATGCTTAGTATTATTCCCCAGAATTTTCAAAACATTACCATCTCGAGCTTAATTAGATTTTAAAATATAAAAAGGCTAAAGATATTTCTATTTCCACAATATTCATCAAAGGCTATATCTCTAAGGATTCCCATTATAGTGCTCTCGCTCTAGGTAGCACTTTAAACTAAATGGGTAATGTAAACCCAAAATTTTAATACAAAATGTTCACTTAAATTTACGCCATAATGTCATCGTCATAACACACCAATCCTTGAAAGCCTAAAATAATTACGAATACTCAGTAGTCCGAAAATGATCTAAATTTTATCTTCACGGTATTTCCTCTAACTCCCTTTTTAGTTATTAATCTGTGCTCATATATCCAAGGAAGTCACCAAATCTCAAATCCTCAATAGCTAAGCCACGTTAATCTTTCACGCATACATTTATTAACCTAATGATACTTAGGCTCAATAGTACTACCATCGTAATAACCCAATTAGCTAGTAACGTTCCAACTGACCCAAGACCAATTCATGATATTCCTTAATTATGCCCAAGTATTGATAATCAACTTCCTTCACATACCCTTGATCCAATTCGGGAAACGCCACCAAGAAGGGATTTAGAACCATAGAACCACTATCTACCCAAAATTTCGAAATGCCTTTAACATCGATTGAGAAATTATTACTCTCCCAAAATGTACTTAGTCCTTTCTAACTTAACACACTTACCACCATTAATGATCATAACTCCTACAACAAACTCATCATCCATAACAAATCGTACACCTCTCCATACTAATCCATTTCGATGCATTCACGGAGATGTACTAAAAGTGACTAAAATTTTCCTCAAAAGATCCTCATTGAATCCTCAACTCCTATAACCAAACCGATACAATATGGATATTGATCTAAATATTAGCATTACAATCTTGTACCACAACAACCCAATTTAACCCAAGCTTCTCCTCAAACACTAGGTACTATTTAGAAGAAAGTAGAAACCTTACAATGATAATTACACCCAACAATTTGACCGAAGCTAAATACTCGGATTTCAATAAAAAAAATTAGGTGTAACTCTACGCAAAGGAACGGTCTCAAATAATTTTAAGAAATCAGGAATGGAGAATATAACCATCTTCCTACAACAATCAACTAAAGTAAGAGTAACATCAAAATCTTGTAATAGCAACATGGCTAATTTAGCAGGTAAGGCATAACCATACTTAAGCACATCATAAGCAGATAAGACTTCATCAGATACCCTAAACTCCTCCATAGGAGTAGACACCTACAACACATAGTCAAAGACTCAGAAGAAATAAATGCAACTAATGCATAGAAACACATAAATGCGATGATCCTAAAATGCACGCGCTCGCTCTCACGACGCAAAATAATACCTCCTGAAATTTATCCGTTACCTGGTGAGTGATGATTGGTAGCAAATACCCTACCCTGAACTTTTAGGGTTTCCCGAAGCATCCCTCTTCTGACCCTGTGGTATTCCAGTTCCTGCCCCCGATGACTGAACTCTAAACCTCGAACAATCTTTGACGAAGTGTCCCAACAGACCACACTTCACACATTTTCCTTGCTTCTTCCAACACTTGTCTTCTGAGTGTCCTTTCCTCTGACAGTAGCTGCAGACTTTCCCATTTCGTGTCCCCTTATTAGAACCTCGATTTCCTACTGTTGGTTGCCCTTGAAGTTGCCTTCTGAATCGAGTTTGCACTCCAGAATTACCTCTGTTATCTGAATGTTGCTGTTGTGGCTCACTCTGCCCTCCTTGCTTACCCGGGTTAACCCTCCCAGTCTTCCTTTTGTGTTCCCCAATATCCTGCTCAATCAAGTAGGCTCGATCCACCGCATCCTGATAAGTCTGAATCCGCTGTGCTATAAACTGAGTCCGGATGGATGTCTTCAAACCCCTGATTAATCTCATCGCTTTCTGCTCCTCGGTCCGCACAAGGTATTCACAACACCTGACTAATTCTGTGAACTTAGCTGAGTACTGTGCTACTGACATCATGCCTTGCTCCAAGCTGAGGAACTCGATCTCTTTCCGGTTTTGATTCACTAGAGAGATAAAATGATCCTTGAATTTCCTCACGAACCACTCCCAAGGATATGGTACAAGAGTCGCATCCCAACTGGTCTTCAG
Source organism: Campanula takesimana (assembly GCA_026119855.1). NCBI lineage: Eukaryota > Viridiplantae > Streptophyta > Magnoliopsida > Asterales > Campanulaceae > Campanula > Campanula takesimana. The sequence continues at coordinate 1,607,582 of JAOWBW010000113.1, forward strand.
TGCCTTCCACCAATGTTCCGCAGCCCCCACGAGCTTATAAGCTGAAAACAGAACCCCATCCTCATCAGTGCAACCAAAGATCTCGTAGATTTTCTCCATTGATTCTATCCATAGCTCGGCCTTCTTCACATCAGGCTCACTGTCGTACTCACTTGGTTTCAACTTCAAGAACTGCTCCAACCCATATCGCGGAGGTGCTACATGTTCCTCTCTCGGCCCTTGGTCATGAATTGCTTTCACTGCCGCTTCAAACCTGTCCTGAAACATTACACGGTTTTCTTCCCGTAGACCATTCTGATTCTGAGTCCTACTGATGCCTTCACCAGCTCTTCTTCTAGCCATCACAAACAAATACCTGCATAAAATACTCATCGTTACTCACTCCGAACACAACTACCCTCCTAGGTCATACTAATCCACCTAGACTTATACTTAGAGCCAAACCATGGCTCTGATACCAACTGTCGCGACCCCGAACCCCGCGGGCCCGAGACCGCGAGCTGGACGTCGACTTAAAACCAAAACTATGAAATACCGAAGTTAAAAATTCTATTTTGAACCAAAAGATGATAACACAAGATTTTACAAATCCAAGATTAAATCAACAATGTACATCCAACATAAGCTCCACAGCTTATACTCAAAGGAATAAAATATACAATTCTTAATGACGTCAATAATGGTAAAACTATCCCCAAAAGGTTATACATTTAAATAATGTAAACCGATCCATAACAACCTGCCCCAAAATCTCAATCCTCTCGACGTCCTCCTTGAACCGCGAATCCTAATCCTTTTCCTCCTTGGGGGGGGTTAAGGAAAAAGAAAGATGGAAATAAACGGGGTGAGATAAAATCTCAGTAAGATACTAATGCAACTACATGACATGCTAATATGCAATGACCAATAGCAATTAACATAAGACAGATAGCAGCGGAATAATAAGTGACATGCTGACGAACGGTAACATCCAATAATCAGTCATATAAATAAACATATAACAACAAATGAGAGGCTCCCTATCGCCAACCGTCCCATACCGGTTGGAAATAACGACCAGCTCATCATGCAACACATAAAGCTGAAATAAACACTCATAAGTGGATACATAGCCAAGGTTTCACCCAACTGAAGAACCAAATAAAGGTCGCTGCGCAGCTTCAATGATCAACCAATCAACATCTTCATAATAGCATGAAAGCCGAAGAGAAAACCCCGGTACCGGAACCAATAACCATAAGAGTGTCACAAAGGACAAGGACCATGACACAAAGTCATGCCCGCTAGCTAGATACATTCACAGAGGAACGCTAACTTGACTTTTCCAAGGCCAATCTGGAAAAGGGTATAGAAGGGGGCAAAACAATGGTCAACATTATAATGGACTTGGCTTTGCCATCATAATGTTTCGCATCGCCCAAACACACACAAAATACCAGCTGGACTTTCAAGTAAAGGCTAAGTAATAAAATACTAGCACAATAAACAACCATTGATTCCAAAGTAGGGAATCATACCAATTAATCACCATAAAAGATGCAAACGATTACTCAAGAAGAGTTCAACAACAATAGCACAAGGAGTTTCTCATAAAAGAGTCCAACAACATTGACCATTAAAACATAATGATTCCAAGATAAGGCACGTACCAAATACATCCTAAATATGATACCCACAGGTTAATCACAAAGAGCGCAACCCAAACGGTCGCTCACCAATGGCACAATGACTATTACCAAAATGATCATAAACATTTACTCAGAAGATATACTAGGACTATGAACTCAACCATCTCGTCACACCTGGAATTCCAAATAAGAAATCCGAATGAATACATCTTAAGGTTAATCAAACCGTAGGTACCCAATTGCCAATTCACGCTTTATCTCCGTTCATAACGAACCCATTCTAAACACCCCAAACTAATCCAAAAGGTTACACTTATTAGAACATGATCACGACTGGACTAAACCCTACACTTTGGTGTTCAGTAACCACCCTCTAGGTACTATAGGACATCGCCTAAAACCTAGACCAAGGCTCACTCGAAAATCAATTCGATCGGAACAATCACGAACATATCATAAGATGCCCAAACATATACCAAATGATCATCACAAAGATAAGTCAAACCAACAATATCTCAATAAGATGTTCCAAATCCCAATTAACACTTAATTAATTTCAAACACAAACTTGATCACAAAAGACCCAATTCTATCACTAGAGTGTACTACAATGTTCACTAAGGTTGACTAGAAGGACACCCAAGATTTGGATCAAAGCGCATTCTTCAACCACACAAAATAACAAATGAAAACTTTCAGAGGTTCTGTGCGGCCGCCCAAACTCAACTGTGCGGTCGCCCAAAAAGCCATCAAACAAGAACAAAACCTTTCAGATAGATGTGCGGTCGCCCAGACATTTTTGGGCGGTCGCCCAATACTCTGGTCTGCCGGAATTCGGGAAGAACAAACTGGGTTCTTCCATTTTTAACCCAAAACAAAACTAAATCAAAATCCAACACTCTTAACTAGCATACTAAGGTACTAGAGCAACTTATGGGTCTAAGAGAACTCATATAACAACATTTAACAACCAAAATCAAAAATCAAACCCAACATTCATAAATCACCATTTTTGACCCAAAATCCAAATAAATTCCAAATAAATTGCAACCTCATCCAAACTTCAAATATAACAACAAAAGCATTATATGAACATGATATGAACATTTTAACATCAAAATGGGGAAAAGTAACTTACTTGGATTTTCTCAAAGTTGATGGATTTCAAATATTTTTGATTCTACGCGATCCTATCGACGATCTAAACACATTTCGAGTTTTAAGAAATGAGAGATTATGAGAGGAAGAGGAAGATAATGAAGAGAGAAGGAAGAGAAGAAAAACTCACCTTTTGCTTGGAGAGAGAGAGAAAAGAGCTGGGAATGAATTTTGTGAGGGAGAAGGAGAAGAAGGAAGGAGGTGAAGTAAAATCGAAGTTACACTTAGGCCCCTTCCCCATCTACTAACACAATACTACACTCCCTGCTAACAACTAAGACCCAATATTTCTACACTAGCACAAATAACTCAAATAAAATGCTAGCATAAATATTATAACACATAAAACGCACACATAAATTTTTAAATAAATAATAATTTAAATAAATAAATAAGCAAATAAATAAATAATTATTATTTATTACAAATAAAATAGAGCCTAGTTTTCGGGTCGTGACATTCACTCCCCCTTAAAGAAAATTCGACCCGGATTTTAACGAGACCTACCCGAAAGGCCAAATAGGTACGGATACGGTAGTTCCGCCATTTCTCAAATTCCTCAATTGTCCAATCTAACCCACTACAAGGTAACCTCAAATGATGCTTACGATAACACTACCTCATGAACCGAATCGTTCCATCATTAACTTTTTTACTAATCAAAATCCGTACTCAAAATCGAAGAATCCAAATTATTTCCATACATAATTCTCGAGATATCTCAAGCTCGCCTTATTCATAGCCTTAACTACACCGCAAAGGTACTTCCATTTGTAAATCGCATGCTTAGTATTATTCCCCAGAATTTTCAAAACATTACCATCTCGAGCTTAATTAGATTTTAAAATATAAAAAGGCTAAAGAAATTTCTATTTCCACAATATTCATCAAAGGCTATATCTCTAAGGATTCCCATTATAGTGCTCTCGCTCTAGGTAGCACTTTAAACTAAATGGGTAATGTAAACCCAAAATTTTAATACAAAATGTTCACTTAAATTTACGCCATAATGTCATCGTCATAACACACCAATCCTTGAAAGCCTAAAATAATTACGAATACTCAGTAGTCCGAAAATGATCTAAATTTTATCTTCACGGTATTTCCTCTAACTCCCTTTTTAGTTATTAATCTGTGCTCATATATCCAAGGAAGTCACCAAATCTCAAATCCTCAATAGCTAAGCCACGTTAATCTTTCACGCATACATTTATTAACCTAATGATACTTAGGCTCAATAGTACTACCATCGTAATAACCCAATTAGCTAGTAACGTTCCAACTGACCCAAGACCAATTCATGATATTCCTTAATTATGCCCAAGTATTGATAATCAACTTCCTTCACATACCCTTGATCCAATTCGGGAAACGCCACCAAGAAGGGATTTAGAACCATAGAACCACTATCTACCCAAAATTTCGAAATGCCTTTAACATCGATTGAGAAATTATTACTCTCCCAAAATGTACTTAGTCCTTTCTAACTTAACACGCTTACCACCATTAATGATCATAACTCCTACAACAAACTCATCATCCATAACAAATCGTACACCTCTCCATACTAATCCATTTCGATGCATTCACGGAGATGTACTAAAAGTGACTAAAATTTTCCTCAAAAGATCCTCATTGAATCCTCAACTCCTATAACCAAACCGATACAATATGGATATTGATCTAAATATTAGCATTACAACCTTGTACCACAACAACCCAATTTAACCCAAGCTTCTCCTCAAACACTAGGTACTATTTAGAAGAAAGTAGAAACCTTACAATGATAATTACACCCAACAATTTGACCGAAGCTAAATACTCGGATTTCAATAAAAAAAATTAGGTGTAACTCTACGCAAAGGAACGGTCTCAAATAATTTTAAGAAATCAGGAATGGAGAATATAACCATCTTCCTACAACAATCAACTAAAGTATGTGAGAGAATAGTGAATTGATTGGTGTTGTGAGTATAAAAGTAAAATAGGAGAGAGAATGAGTGGGGTGAATAGTAAAGATTCTTTGTCATTTTAGGAATAGGACTTTACTCTGGGACGTATCAAAATGGAAAGTATGACTCTTACTCTGGGTCGGAGGGAGTATTGATTACCAAGAGGTCAAACGAAAGTTTTAAACTTTTGATGTATTCAAAATTTAAATTAATTTCCCCGATTATCAATATAAAAAACACGGCAAATACTTGAGTGAGACCGTCTCAAATTGTGAGACGGATCCACCATGGAATTTACCCATGCCCGCCCACTCCAGCCCCTCCTCCTCCCAAATCGTGACACATGCGGGTAAAAAAAAAAACTTCAACAACTTTAAAATGTTATATCTTGAGATTTTGAAGTCGAAAAAAATTATAAAAATACTTTTGTGTTCGTCTCGACGAGATGAATAAAACTAGATAGGTCATGATATGGTTTTATTTTTATTACTCCCTCTGTGCCTAAATATTTATTTTGATCCGGAGAGAATTTTTTTTTGATAAGAAACATGTTTCAACTATATTTCAACAACTTATAACTAATACTCTCTCCGTCTAACTCGAATTAGTATAAATTTTATTTTGGGTGTCTCATTCGAATTAAGACAACTCAAAAATGAAAGTGTTCTATATAATGAGACCCACATTCACACTCACAATAACTTTTCACTCATTATTCTCTACCCCACTTTTTCTCTCCTACTTCACTTTTTATACTCACAACAGCTACTCCACTACAATTTTTTCCTTAATCCTTGTAACCAACCCAAATTTTTAAATTCGGGTGGGACGGAGGGAGTAATTAATAAGGGAGAGAATGGCTCATAAGCTGTATGGATTAGGGGTGGAGTTTAAAAGACAGTAGTACACAATTTTAGCAATTTTGTCTTGTTCATTGGCTGCAAATGAATAAAAATATATCATGATTTGTGGATTTTGATAAGATTAAATAAAATATCTAGGAAAGTACATGGAATTTAAATTTTGATAAAGATGAAAGAAGGAATGTGGGGAAAGCCATCGCAGATAGTACCCCTACATGTACACCTTTCAATTAGGCAGAAAACTTGCCACTAAGATAATTTAGTGGAATGGCTCTTTAAGCAGAGAATCTCTTGTCTCGTTTATTACAACTGTCTAGTCTCTACCTTACATGTTTATGTACATGTGGTGTGCCCACCCTCTTTTTATTTGTTCTTTTCTTCTTCACTTCCATCCTTTTCAATTTTCCTTCCCTTTACCGTCTGCTCCCTCCGTCCCAATTTAAAGTTTTTAGTTTGACTTTACACGGAGATTAAGAAAAAATAAATGTTGTGAGTATGAAAAGTAAAGTGGGAGAGATAAATTGGGTAGTGAGTTTTTGTTGTGAGAATGACAAAAGGGTCCCACTTTCCATTTTAGGTAATAAAGCAAAGTAAGAACTTTAAATTGGGACAGACAAAAAAGGAAAGTAAGAACCTTAAAGCGGGACAGAGGGAGTATCATATATCAAAACTTTATTCGCCCTTGAGCCAATTTTCTTATATAAATAAAAATATATTTTAAACCAATAATAATTTTTTTTGCAAAATTCTTTCATTTTATTCATCGCAAAATACATTTTATTTTTTATGTGTATCAAATATTTTGTTTGTAGTTCAGTATGTTCAAAAATTATAACTCCATCAAATATCTAGTGGGTCGCAACTTGGTACTGTAGACAAAAATTGAAATTAAATACTGTGTTGAGCAAAATGCAAACATAGAAAATAACACTTATTTTTATTACTCCCTCTGTGCCTAAATGAGTGTCAATTTTCAAGAATTTTTTGTCCCAAAATGAGCGTTTTTTTTTTAACATAACTTTGTCCCTGAATGTTTTTTTCCGAAATTTTTTTCACCGGTTTTTTTATACGTGCAAAACTAAATGTTTGGAAAGGAGATTACAAGATTATATATAAATCTTTGCTACAAAACTGTACACAAAGTTGAGATTTTCAGTGTCCTTTAAAATAAAATTTAGATATTCATTTAGAGTCAGAGGTAGAGGTAGTACTTTTTGTGTGTGTGTGTGTGTGTGTGTGTGTGTGTGTGTGGTTGTGGTGGGGAGGGGGGCTAACGAGTGCCCATTTATTCTTAATTAACGCGAAAAGAAAAAAGGGGTGAAGACTACAAGAAGAAAAAGGAGTAGATGGTCAAAGGCTAGCAGTGCTTATTTGGTGAAGAGGAGGCATATCAAGCCCAAATGCCCAAGGTTGATTTGGGCTTTTTGCCGTCTAAGAGAAATACATTTGGTTTGGAAACTTCATATTGATTTATTATAGTTCATTCGTTGGGCTTTGCTGTGGGCCCATAAATTAACCAGAACATGTTCATTATAAAACTAAGCTCTCTTTAAGGTTCTAAAAAGCGCTAGGCCGGCCCTAGGTGCCGCAGCAGGGTCTAGGGCCTAGGCGGGGGTCTAAACTGACTTAGGTGGGACCGAGAATTCAGAAATAGTTATAATACCTTAGGCGGGACTTAGGCGCTTCATGAATGCCTAGCGCCTCCTAGACGGACGTCTTTTAGAACACTGGTCTCTACATCCACTTTCTAAACATAACCATATACTCCCTCTGTTCATGGACACAATTATTTTAGCGTCTCAAATATCCCACTCACTCTCTCATACTTTACTTTTATACTTATAACACTTACACTTTTTCTTTCCTACTCACTTTTTATACTTATAACACTTACACTTCCTTAATTCCCATGCTAGAAATATTTTGTACCCATTGGTCTGGGACGGAGAGAGTATTCTTAATATTTAATAACAGACAAAAATAAAAATTTGTGTGGCACGATCTCAAGACCGGTCTCGTTGAAAGATTAAATGGTTTGCCCCTATGGCCGGGGCGGGGCAAGCTCATTTTCTCTTTCATTTTCATTGAGACCCGGGTTATTTGTAAGACCGCCTCACAAAACTTCCTTTCAGTAATAAATGTTTGCATTAAATTTGCCAATTTTTATTTTTAAAAATGCGCTTTGGTTGTTTATAAATTGTTTGTATTATGGGGAGATACCACAAAAAAAAAATGCGCCATTTTTAATTGGGAAAGCACTAAAGCTTCAAAATACCAATAAATTAATACACTAGTATTATATATGGGGCAAAAAATAATACTAATGTGGTTTGCATGAAATCATTAATCAACCATCAACTCCTGAACAACTTGGCAAAGTAAATGAACAAGATTGCAAGTGAATGATGTTGGAAATGGGTTGTGAAAACATAGCTTGATCAAGTTTTGACCTAACTTTTAACTGTGTTTATATTAAATGTGTTAAGCTTTAGTGGGGCCCAGTGCCGAAACACGAGTAGGAGGCCCTCAAAATTTAATAATTTACACCAAAACATATACTCCACTGTATGTTACTTTACATACTCCTTTCGTCCTAAAATGATCGTGAATACTTACATCACTAGGAGTACATATTACAGTTTGATGTAGCGTTGTTGTGGAATTGAACCTCCAACACCCAACACCCCAAACAAATCGCAAGAAAATCCGGCACCACAAACAAGCACAAGAAATAAAAAACCCAAAGCAAAAGACAAAACGAACACAAGAAATTGTTTACCCAATTCGTCAATATGTTTGACTACGTCTGGGGGCACTACCAAGCCAGGATCTTGCACTATAATATGTAAATATGGAGTTACAATGAGTTATGGGGCGGAACCCTACTTAAATACACAACCTAGAAAGAGTCCTAAACCTAGACATATAAGAAATCCCGAAAATCTGCACAAATCCGGATTCCTGGCCCGACGACCGAGCGCCCGCTTACCTCCCTCGCCAAGACCAAACCAACTGATTAACACCGAGCTCCCGCCTGGTAGACCCCGAGCGTCCGCTCGCTCTCCTGTGCCAGATTTTCTTCTTTTGTCTCCTCTAAGATCTCTACTCCAACAATTTCCCACCTAGAGATCAACCCGTGTATTCAAGCCCCGTATCCGTCTTCAACTCATCCTTGGTGTCATAATGCTCACCTCGATCATGGTAGTGCCTTCCTCCTTCCCTATTCTCCAAGCCCCGTTGAAGCTATGCCCAGCTTCAACTTCACCTTGCTTGAGAAACCTGGAGCCTTTGCCTCCGATCTACACTCACCGTTAGATCTGCGCAGCAGAATATCCGGTCCTGGGGTATGTGGTTCATCTTCAGTGACCCCTTGACCTTGGTCATCATGAACCGTGCCGCTCCCACCCAAGTCTAGAATATCCATGCTAATCTCCCTCGCATCACCGTATTCCTTAAACTCCTTGAGCTTATACTCCCCACCATTAATAGACCTCAAGCATTTAGCTTTGAGTCCAATCCGATTCTCCACCAAGGCCTTCCACTTCTTATACATCCTGAAAGATTCATCTTTCCCTTTTAAGAAGTAATCCCGGACCTTCCTTGTCGAATCATCAATGAAGGTCATGTAATATGACACACCACCCTGAGAAGTTACCGGGGATACCCCCTTCTCACCCATGTGACCCAATCGACAGTGCCACAAATCCGTATCACCCTTGGCTGACGCCACCGCGATACTATTCTTGGTGTTTGTCAAATACAATCTTCCTTCCCTATTACCCCGAGCGATCTCACAATCCTCCTTGGTAATAACCCAGTTCCTGCAGTTAAAAGTTACCGTGTAACCTTCTTCACCTAGCTGCCCAACTGAAATCAGGTTCTTTTTTAAACCCGGAATGTGTCTGACCCCGTGTAGATGTAAGACATTCCCGTCCGATGCTCCTATTCTGACATCCCCCTTCCCCTTGTTTCCAAAGGCTCGTCATCCGCCAGATAGACCTTACCGAAATCACCAGAAGTGTAATTTTCCATCGCCTCTGCATGCCCGCATGAGTGGAATGATTCCCCCGAATCCAGCACCCATGATTCTAGCGCACTACTAACACTCAGAATCAGTGCATCGCCACCTTCGATTATCACATTCACCGATTTATCCCTTCGCATGGGACAATCCCTCTTGTAGTGTCCTAACTCTTTACAATGATAGCACTCTACCGATCCTCTTGAAACCCTTTGTCTTTCTTTGTTCTCCACAGACTGATCCCCACCCCCGATTACACTTTCCCTTGTCCCTGTTCTTCCTTTATTGCTAGAACCCGGCCTTCCCCTGCTAGTTGTAGCCAAGACCGATCCCGAAGTAGACGGTGTCCCCAACTTCTTTATGCGATTTTCTTCGCCCAAGAGGAAGTCCTTAACATCATCATACTTCAATTTGTTCTTACCTACTAAAGCATTTAACGCTGTCACCGTTCCGCTCCAACTTCCTGGTAAAGACGCTAGCAATAAACACTCATGAACCTCGTCACCGAAAGTAATCTCCAACGCAGCCAATGAGTCTATAACATCCATAAACTCATCGATGTGTTTAGCTATGGATCCTCCCTCTTACATCTTGAGACTACCCATCTTGCGTATCAAATCAACCTTATTTGCAGCAGCTGGAGTTTCAAATCTCTCAGTAAGATAATCCAATAGCTCCTTGGTGGTTTTCGCCTTCTTGGTAGTCTTCGCGATCCACTTCGACAAAGTAGATCGAACGACCCCTAAGGCTTTCTGATCCATGAGATCCCAGTCTTCCTGTTTTTCGCTTTCCGGCTTGACTCCTGTTAGAGGCTTATAGAGATCTTTATTATACAAGACATCCTCTATTTGCATCCTCCAATATCCATAGTCAGACCCATCAAATTTCTCCACCGCTTGTTTATCCTTGCCCATTCTTGATTGCTTGATAAAACCCCTTTGATCGTCCAACCAAAGCTCTTGATACCAGTTGTGTGGAATTGACCGTCCAACACCCAACACCCCAAACAAATCGCAAGAAAATCCGGCACCACAAACAAGCACAAGAAATAAGAAACCCAAAGCAAAAGACAAAACGAACACAAGAAATTGTTTACCCAATTCGTCAATATGTTTGACTACGTCTGGGGGCACTACCAAGCCAGGATCTTGCACTATAATATGTAAATATGGAGTTACAATGAGTTATGGGGCGGAACCCTACTTAAATACACAACCTAGAAAGAGTCCTAAACCTAGACATATAAGAAATCCCGAAAATCTGCACAAATCCGGATTCCTGGCCCGACGACCGAGCGCCCGCTTACCTCCCTCGCCAAGACCAAACCAACTGATTAACACCGAGCGCCCTCCTGGTAGACCCCGAGCGCCCGCTCGCTCTCCTGTGCCAGATTTTCTTCTTTTGTCTCCTTTAAGATCTCTACTCCAACAAGCGTATGTTAACACGTTGCAAATTAGTACCTTGTTTAAAGAAAGTATAAGAAAGCTAATTTTAAGGGCTTTTGAATCAACCATTAGGGGACACTTAAACAGACCAAAGATTAAAAAACAAAAGTGATTGAGAATCTGACTTAATATCCAAATAACGATTCCAAAACATATCAGTAGTGGAAGAGGTAAGCTCAATACCTAAATTCAACTTTTCCCAAAGTCCAAAATTGGTGCTTCAATTTCATATTAGAATTTTCATATTTAGGGCTTTAAGATTGAATTTTTAATTTGAAATTAAATCCCTAAATTTGGAATCCACAAAAAAGAAAGATGAGAGTTAAAAGTCTTGAACTTCACCACTCATTAGTCATAAATCACGACCTTGGCAAGTTGGACGCCTGACGATGGCGATAACGCTAGATTTCTACTCTTCTCGCTGTGGAAATGGTGATGGCGAGTGGGCTGGGCAAGAACAAAAAGCAATAGCAAAAACAAGTGACAATAGCGAGAACAACGGCAATGGAATTGGAGTCTCTCAGGTAACGAAGCGGCGGCCTGAGTCGTTTAACGGAGAGGATTGGAAAAGAGCGAGAATCAAGAAAGTCGTCGAGAAGAGAACCGAGAACATCTAATATACCTGGTAGATTAAGAGTTATGGGCCCCCCAATTATTTGGGGCCCTGTGCTGTTGAGCCGGATGAACGGGCTTATCACCGGGCCTGGTGTTAAGTTGCAAAATTAAAATTTATATTTAGTGTAAATTAAATATAGTTATTTTTTCAAAGGGGTGAATGAGTAATTAATGGCTAAAGAGTGAAACTTGAATGGTAAATGATGTGAACAGAGTTGCAACGGAATAAAAATAAAAATAAAATGATAACAATTAATCGAATCAACGAATTAATTGACCCAATTCGAATTCACGAATTAGGGTTTGGCAAGAAAAACACCAAGATGATGAGATTCTTGAATAAACGAAGGAATCCACCTTCACGAAGGAATTCACCTTCAACAAGATAAAAAGCTTCAAGGGATTAAACCCACAAAGATGCAAGAAGCAAACTTTAATAAAATATCAAAATCAAAATGTCTTCAATACAATGAAAGAAAGGAATATTTAAAGGCTAGGAAATACTAAAAAACTAATCTAAAAAGGACTCATAAAACAATACCAAAAATACCCAAATAATAAACCAAAAAGGAGTTCTGTAATTAATTATTATTCTGGCCGACTTGCCGAACACGGCCGTGCCCTAAAATCTGGCACGGTCGTGCCATTGTTGTCGAGGCTGCCTTTCCTTTGCGTTAATTCGTGCAAGGCCGAGTCTTGACATTTGCACGGCTGAGCAAAGCTGGATCCGGCCGGGTTTGTTCCTTGGTCCGGGCGGATCTATGGAGCTGGGCTACTTCTTTCTCCCTCGAGCTACATCATACACCCCCTCTTCAAAACGATCCATCCCCGAATCATGTACCATAAAATAACATCCCTTGATCAACTTCGTAGGCAATGAATCTGAAACAAAATGTTTAGAAATACAAAGAGAACTAATATGTTTGTCGTTGCCTTTGCACCTACGACCCTCCTTGTCTTGCAATGGATACAAAACAAACCAATGTCCATGCGTAGCCAAACGGATCACATTAGTACGCCCACAATGCATGGAACCAACATCAAAATGCCACGGCCTACCAAGCAATAACTGACAAGCACTCATATCCACAACATCACATGTAATCAAATCCGTATATTTGCCAATCAAAAAAGGAATGAGACATTGATGTGTTACCTTCACCGAGCCATTAGCATTGATCCAACCAACAACATACGGAGATGGATGGTCACGTACCTCAAGCTTAAGCTTAGTACCAAACCGCGAGCCACCAAGTTTTCACTGCTGCAACTATCAATGATGATGCAAACCGCCATATCATTGACCTCGCCCATTGTGCGAAAAATGTTATGACGTGCCGGGTCAACCTTCCCTGAGGGAGTAGGTAACTTACGAACCATACACGCGTGATGTTCGTCTCCGTCCTCATCTTCCACATTAGGATCGTATACATACTCCTCGCCCTTACTATCATCAGGATCATCATCTCGAGCCACCATATTAATATTCTTGCGATGAGGGCAACCACTAGAAATATGTCCCACTTCCCCACATTTAAAACACTTGGTTCCATAACTCTTGTCATAGGGATTCTTCTTCTGTTGAGCACCAGTAGTAGGGGCCGTTGTCGGGGCGGGGGTCACATGTTTACCATCGTCGTTCTTAGAACCCACAGCTGCAGTTTGTGTATTATTCGTAGCAGGAAAAGTCGCAGAAGGTTGACTCTTGCTACTGTCCGAAGTTCCCTCTCCAAATTTGCTATATGGGGCCGGGGAACGAAACGTAGAGGACAACTGGCTTTCCACCTTTTTCGCCCTAGTGATGGCTTCACTGAGTGAGTGGGTAACAAACAAGTCTACCTGATTTTGGATGGGAGGATGAAGACCTTCGATGAATCGTGCTACTTGAAGAGATTATGTTTCATTCACATCCGTGCGGACGGAACGGGCATAAAAATCGCGAGCATATTCATCGACTGTCCGGTTACCCTGTTGACACTTCAAAAATTGACGATAAATTTCCTGATCAAAATCGTCGGGTAGAAAACGGTCTTTCAGTGCAGTCTTCATATCTATCCAACGACGAATCGGAGGCCAATTGTTACGAATTCGCTGTCGAGTCACTTGTGTCCACCACGCAGAAGCACCCCCACGTAATTTATAGGCAACATAAGGAACCTTACGATCCTCCTCAGTTTGCATCAAATCAAAGATTTTTTCAACTTCAGAAAGCCAATCCATAAATTCTTCAGTATTCAACTCACCAGAGAAAAATTGAATGTCAGCCCGAATCTTGGGTCGTTGATCTGCAGGAGGCACTACCCTGGCCTCATAAAAACCACCATCTTGGAAAGCCCCTTGAACCGGATCTTCGCGGCGGAGGTGTTCCCCACGAGGATCTGCCCGATTTCTAGGGTTTTCATTGTTACGCCCACCAAAACCATTCGCTATTGCTGTCAGAAGTTCAGTATGCCGCGGGGCTGCTTCTTGGGACGCGGTAGCAGTCGCCTGTGTCAACCGTTCCATACCTGCTGTCAACGTGGCGATGAGGTCTTGCATATCGTTGGCCATCTTCCAAGGATCGAACCTTTTCTGATACCAATTGATGTGAACAGAGTTGCAGCGGAATTAAAATAAAATAAAATGATAACAAATAATCGAATCAACGAATTAATTGACCCAATTCGAATCCACGAATTAGGGTTTGGCAAGAAAAACACCAAGATAATGAGATTCTTGAATAAACGAAGGAATCCACCTTCACGAAGGAATCTACCTTCAACAAACTAAAAAGCTTCAAGGGATTAAACCCACAAAGATGCAAGAAACAAACTTTAATAAAATATCAAAATCACAATGTCTTCAATACAATGAAAGAAAGGAATATTTAAAGGCTAGGAAATACTAAAAACCCTAATCTAAAAAGGACTCATAAAACAATACCAAAAATACCCAAATAATAAACCAAAAAGGAGTTCTGCAATTAATTATTATTCTGGCTGACTTGCCGAGCACGGCCGTGCCCTAAATCTGGCACGGTCGTGCCATTGTTGTCGAGGCTGCCTTTCCTTTGCGTTAATTCGTGCACGGCCGAGTTTTGACATCTGCACGGCCGAGCAAAGCTGGATCCGGCCGGGTCTGTTCCTTGGTCCGGGCGGATCTATGGAGCTGGGCTGCTTCTTCTCCCTCGAGCTACATCAGTTAATAATTCACCATTGGACCCATAAACATTAATTCATTATCCGTTTGTCCGATTAATCACGTGTTTTAAATTATCTAGCAATTCGTTTAAAAAAAAAAAAACTATTAATAGACCGCTTAAAAGTCAAATACCAAATCTATCAAATTCGTTAAGAAAATATCAAAGTAAGGAAAATTTGAAAAGTAAAATCAAAAGTATAGGCGGACTGGTTGTTGATGTTTATTGAAAAAAACACGTTTTTTAAATTAATTTTTACATTCTAAAAAAGACCCTATTTTCAGTAGTGGCAAACAGGCAGACAGCAGCCCAAATATGTGCAAACTTCGACACGGGTCCCGTTGGCGCACAAAAATATCAGCTCTTTCGTAGTCACGGCTAATAATCCGCCAACCACAAATTAAAATGATAAATTGAAATCCAGATAATGAACTCAAGTTGATAAATCAAGTATATGGGTCAATTTAAATAGCTGAAAATTAAAGTTAAGTTTTATTTACGAATTTCTAATACAATAATGCTGATTTTTTTTTTATATACATGTCATTGAGTCTAGTTTAAAATGAATGTTTAAATTTTTTAAATTAAAAATAAATTTGAATATTGATTTTAATACGGAGGTAGTATTTATTTTTATTAAATAATACTACAAAATGTGCTTTGATCATAAATTGATGGTCTCAAATTATGAGTTAATTTCTAATCAATCAGTTAAAACTTCCAATTTATTAATTAAAATTATATAATTAAGGGTAAATTACATAATAGGGCCTAAAGTCTTCGGAGTGGTGCCAGTTTGGGGTCTGACGTGCAAAATTTAGCGAAATAGGGCCTGACTTGATACTTTGGTTGCGGAATGCGGCCTTTTTAACGTTTTTTGTTAAGAAAGTTAGGCCCTATTTTGTAATTTACCCTATAATTAATTTAGAAATACAACAGTAATTTTCAAATTGAGCAAGTAAAAAATATGAAATGTTTCCCTCCTAAAAGTAATGGTAATAATAGTCATTTAAAGAGTGGAATGGGATAGCATTAAGCCGTAAATGTAAGAACATGGCTTGCAACACAAGTCGTTTAGACTTCCATTCATAAAGTTATGATTATAATATTAATTTATAAAGTATAGTTGATAATAAAATGTGTAGAATTCCTGGATATATATTACCTAATTGTGATGGGCAAAAGGGTAATTTATTATCATAAAGCTTGAAAGGGTGTGGTCCCTAAATGAAATGTCACCAAGTCT
This sequence comes from Campanula takesimana, assembly GCA_026119855.1. Taxonomy (NCBI): domain Eukaryota; kingdom Viridiplantae; phylum Streptophyta; class Magnoliopsida; order Asterales; family Campanulaceae; genus Campanula; species Campanula takesimana. Next base: position 1,623,688 of record JAOWBW010000113.1, read on the forward strand.
ACTATATAAATGGGCACTCCATTTTTCATTAGTACTCTCTCCATAAATCTTCATTAAGTGTTAAAGAAGTAAAGAGGAAAGACATTCATCATTTAGAAGATCATTCTCCTATTTGTTCTTCATCTTCATTTCTCCCTACTTCATAATGGATTCAACAGGTATTTGTTCTTAACGCTTCCGCTTCATCTTTCCTCTCTCTCTTACTTAAATATGAGTGTGGCATTCAGGGTTTAAAATTGTTCTAACAATTGGTATCAGAGCCCCGCTCATTATTTAGTTTGAGTTTGAGTTCTTGTATTAAGAAAAAGCTTTCATGCTTTACTTTGATTCATTTTCTCTGTTGAATCATAAGGTTTTTGATGTCGATTAGGGACTCTAATTCGTTAATAGAGTGCTGATGATCTTCATCTAAAATTAAGAAAAATGGTTTGAAAGTTTTGTTCATTAAAAGGTTCAAGTGAGACTATCCCTTCATAACATGGTTTATGTTTTTTTTTTTTGTGCATACCATGTGGATCTACTCACTTGATTCCATTAATTTTAAAAGGCAAGATTATCCTAAATAACATGGTTTTATGTTTTAAGTACATACCATGCGGATCTACTTGCAATTCATTTGATTTTGAGGAAAATTTAGACAAAAATTCAGAAGTGCAGATTGTTTGGCACGGTCGTGCTCTTTTGTTTGGCACGGCCGTGCGCCTCAATTACCTTGAACCGGTGCGTATGAATAGTGCTGGTCCGGACGGGTGTCTTGTTTGAACCGGTCGGATCGGTTCGTTTGGCACGGTCGTGTCCTTTGTTTGGCACGGCCGTGCTCATTGTACCGTGAGAACATGCTTTGTCTGATAATTTTGGCACGGTCGTGCATCATTTTTTAGCACGGTCGTGCAAAGTGTGCCGCGAGAACATGCATTTCTGTAAATTGTTGCACGGTCGTGCAGCTTTCTATGCTCGACCGTGCAGCTACTGTTCATCAGAATTGAATTTTGCACAATTTTGTTTTCCTCTTGAACAAAACATACATTTTTTCAAACCTTAAAGCCCTGATTAATTATATGCTTAAATAATTTTATTCATTGTTTAAATAATATTATCACCCAAGTGATTAACGTTATTTAAATGCAAAATTATTAAAGTGTTGAATGTTTAAGTTAATATGTGAATGACTTGAATTTTCCAAAGAAGATCTTGACATTTGACTAAACTTAGGCATTCATGTGGTAACAAATAAAATGAACATTAGGATATTTTTTTAGGTACTTATGTCGGCCCAAAGGAAGATTAAGTATTTATTAAAATGTAAGTTCAAATTGCTTGTTACCTAAGGCAATCATTTATGAGTTAACTCGCAATCCAAAGATTAGTTTTGATGTCATGTTGATTGTCTTATTGATGGATTTCGTTGATATAATTAATCATTTTTCATTTGTAGTTTCTTATTCATGTTTTGTTTTCATTCCTTTTTTGTTCTCAAAACCCAACAGATTTACTTATTGCTTCATCCGTGATTACTGCTATGAGTACTTTATCGATGCTTAATGGAACTAATTTTAAAACTTGGAAAAATAAAATGATTATAATCTTAGGCTATATGGACCTAGAACTCGCATTAAGGGATTCGTTTTCTCTTCTTATTGCTTAAGTGCTGAGAAGTGAAAATAATCTAACCGCGTGAGCCTAATGATAATAAATAATGTTGTCCCGGAGACATTTTGGATAGAGTCTCCGAGGATGTTGATGCTGAAACGTTCCTTGATACCCTTAAAGAAGCTTGTTTTCTTAAGGAATAAGGGTACCGGAAATTTAAGGGAGTACATTTAGAAAGAGATCACCTATCAACAAAACTAAAAGCACTTAAGTCCGGGATATCCAAAGATATTCTTATGCTTTTAGTTTTGATCTTTCTTCCTTCTCAGTTTGGTCACTTTGAGGTGACCTATAATTGTCAAATGATAAGTGAAATATTAATGAATTATTTTCACTTATGATACAAGAGGAAGATAGGTTAAAAGTGATTTAGAACTAAATGTGTTCATTTAGCATCTATCTTTTCTCATGGGACAAGAGAAGAGGGAAAGAAACTGTGGTTGCAAGTAATGAGAAGTCTAAAGGATCATCTAATGATCATAAAGAAATGCTTCTTTTGCAAGGACCTTACTAATATGAAGTTCGATTACCCTAAGTATCACGCTTGGCGTGAAAGGTATATCATTTGGTCTTGTTTGTATTGTATTGAGGTTAATTTGGTTTCAATTCCTACATATACATGGTGATTGGATTTTGGTGCGACCACTCACATAAAGATGTTTAAGTAGGATTGCCTAAATTACCGAAGACCTAAGTAAAGATGAAGAAATTCATCTATATGGAAACTAGGAATCCGGTTGAAGTTATAGGCATAAGGATCCTTTAGGTTATTGTTAAAGTACTAAGTATTATTTGTATTAATACATTCATTGTACCATCATTTGAACGGAATTTAATATATATATCACAATATTGAATAAAGAAGGTTATTTTGTTCATTTTTTGTGACCTTTATTTTAAATTCCAAGGTTGTTGGTACTAGTACTTTGTCAAGTGTTCTTTATTTACTTGACATTATTCAAACAATAAATGTGTCCCTTAATGATGAAATCAAAACTAGAAAGCAAAAGTTATCAAGTAAATTTTATTTCATTAAGACATAGGCATTTGGGTCATATTTCCAAGAGGAAAATTGATAAGCTTATGTTAAAAGAAATCTTAAACAAACTTGATATTTTGGAAAATACTTTTGCATTAAATGCCTTAAAGTAAATTTACAAACATTGTAGTATTCTCGAGAGCATCAAGTGTCTCAATGAACTAATGCATTCGGATATTTGTAGGCCATTAATTATTCCTTCATGGAAAAGGTCAACAATAGTTATTATGTTCAAAATGACTAAACTCTTAGTTTGAATACATTTATTTGCTTCATAAAATATTGAGTTTGGACGTTGTAAAAGTCTTATAAAGACAAAGTTGGAAATCAACTTTGAAAGACTATTAAGAACATTAGGTCCAATCATGATAGTGTATATCATAGTTGGATTAATTGTTAAAAGAAACAACGTCTAGGTCCTTTTTACTCGCTATTTTGAAAGAGTGTGGGATTATCTCTCTTTACATTTGAGCCGGGTACGCCTAGCATGAATATTGTAATAGAGACATATTGAAATCCTTAAGGATATGGTAATAAGTATGTTTTATACTTCTCTTACCTCACTCATTATGTGCGATACGTTAAAACCGCAACATTTATTCTCATTAAAGCTCCCTCTAAGGCTACTAATATAAACCCTTAATGATTTAAGGACGCGTTCCTTATTCGTCCTTAAATCATATTCATTTATGGGGTTGTCTAGTATATGGATAGACTTTATAAGTCTACTAAGGGAAAGTTAGACGTAAGATTATTAGTAGTTATTCATGGGGTAAGCCGAGAGAACTAGGGGATATATAAATTTTACAACCCGAAAGTTAGAACGTTTTGAAAAACGAGAAATGCTAGGTTCTTTTAAGGATGTTGGGAGAATTTGGAGTAATATTTTGAATTTGAAAAGGAAGAGGAATTCATTTATATGAAATCTATTTATATACCACTTCCTATAGTTCCAATTGGATATCAAGTTTTGAACTTGACATTCAAGAAGAGCATATAATTCAAAATAAATATGATTTCCCTATAAGGAAATTCAACAACCTCAAAATTAGTAAGAACCGGTGCCCTTATAGAGATCAAATAGAGTAAGAAGGAATGCAATTCCGGATATTCATTAAGTGTATCTTGTCGAGAATAAGGGACACTTAGGTATAGTGGGAGATAATCTATTTATCTTCCATAAAACCATCAATAGTCCTAATTCTCATAAGAAGATTAATGCCATTAATAAAGAGTTACAATCTTTTGAAAGATGACAACGTTTGGGATCTTATTTCATTACATAAGGATTCACAAAGTAATGTTGAAAGATATAAAGCCCATCCAGTTGCTAAAGATTTTAACTCATAAGAAAGGTATTGATTATAAAGAAAGAAACACTTTTCCGGTATCTTCTAAAAGCTTCTTAGGATCATTATGGCACTAATAGCACATTTGATCTTAAGCTTCATTAAATGGATATTAGAGAAAACTTTTCTTAATGGAGACATTAAGGAAACTATCTATATGGAGAAATTCATTTATGAACTTAAGTAAAACTTCTCATTAATGGTATTTAGAATTTAACCAAGTTATTCTTTCATTTGTTTTGAAATGAATCTTGGTAAATATTAAGTATACCATAAGTTCAGTGGGAGTAAATTTATAATTTTGGTCTTATATGTGGATGATATTTTGCTTGCTAGTAATGATATGAACCTTATTAAGGAAACTAAGAAATTTCTTATTTGAAATGAAAAATCTTGGTAAGGCATCTTTGTATTAAGAATCCAAATTCACCGTGATCGCTCATGAAATGTTTTAGGATTATCACAAAAGGCCATATGGAAATGTATTACAAAAGGTTTAGCATGCAAAAATGTAAACCACATGACACCCCTAATTTTAAAGGAGACATTCTTAGTCTCAAACAGTGTCCTAAAGGTAAATTTTGAATCCAAGTATATGGAAAATTCCCTCTTTGCATCAGCAGTAGGAAGCTTAATGTATACGTAAATCTTACATTTAACGTTGGGATGCTTTGTCAATACCAAAGCAATCCGGAAAGAACATTAAGTAGCAGCCAAAAGAATGATAGAAGTATTTACAAAAACACTAAAGAACTGCATGCCTATGTTTTGAAGTCGGATCATCTTGAGATCATTAGGTATTCCGACATTAGTTAAATATATGGCTGCATATGTTTTAATGGACTGTAATTTGTCAAAACAAGTGTCGAAAGACCAATTAAGAAATGACTATCAGGTAGCAGTTCTGTACTCTAACAAGAGTTTATGGATTTAGACATTAATTATCTTGTTATAAAGAAAAGAGTACAAAAAGAACGAAAGGGATACAACTTATAGAAACAAACTCTATTTAAAGGATCCATTTATGAAAAAGTTATCATCTTCAGTGTTTCACGAGCATGTTGCTCATATGGGTGTAACAAATTTTGATAACATTTAGTATAGTGGGAGTTTGTGTTGTTCTTTCATTAGTTGTTCTATTTAAAGTTTTGATCTCATTTGGTTAAGTTGGACTAGTTGGAAGAATATGTATATATTCATTATGATTCCATGCTACACATCTATACTTTTGATCTATGTCATTTAGTTGGATTTGTATACGTGATTATTGTGGGTTTAGTTGCGAATCAATTACAACGACTGCCCCTTTAGTCCTATACTTGTATGGCTAATGGACGAGATTGTTATAAATGACAATAAAGTGCGCACATAAGGGTTGTCATTTGTGTTATGTTCATAATTTAAAGGAAGTACTTTGTTTTGCAACCCAAGTGGGAGATTGTAAGAACATGGCTTGCAACACAAGTCGTTTAGACTTCCATTCATAAAGTTATGATTATAATATTAATTTATAAAGTATAGTTGATAATAAAATGTGTAGAATTCCTGGATATATATTACCTAATTGTGATGGGCAAAAGGGTAATTTATTATCATAAAGCTTGAAAGGGTGTGGTCCCTAAATGAAATGTCACCAAGTCTACTATATAAAGGGCATTCCATCAACCCTTTAGACTACTCCATTTTTCATTAGTACTCTCTCCATAAATCTTCATTAAGTGTTAAAGAAGTAAAAGAGGAAAAACATTCATCATTTAGAAGATCATTCTCCTATTTGTTCTTCATCTTCATTTCTCCCTACTTCATAATGGATTCAACAGGTATTTGTTCTTAACGCTTCCGCTTCATCTCTCTCTCTTACTTAAATATGAGTGTGGCATTCAGGGTTTAAAATTGTTTTAACAGTAAACCCCAATCCATCCGCCATGATTCCATAAATCCCGCCTCACAAAACCCTTGCCGCTTTAACTCATTACACCTTTGTGAGAAAGATAAATACTCCATCTGGCTCCCACAACCACCCTTCTCATATTTAACTCGTGCCTCCCTTCATATTGACGGAGGTGTATACATTACTATAATTTAAATTCTCCCTAGCTCATCTTCCTTCACACCCAAACTCTGTACCAAATCTCTCGACAATGTCGCGATCCGCCGTCGAATTCGACTTCTTCCGCCTGGAAAAGGATTCCCTCGCTTCTCCTCAACCTCCCCTCAATAAGATTTCCGATCGCCGCCACAAATTTCGCGGTTAGTTCTCATTTCTATTATCCTGTAACATAATTCTCTTCCTTTTTTTTTTTTTTTTACATTTTCTTGACATTTACTATGTGTGTTTTTTCCAGATATCCAAAGTGTCATTTCGAAGCTCAATCCGGAGCTTCTGAGGACGGTGATTGCTTCCGGTTCTGCTAAAGCATTTTCAAACGCCGACGTTTTTGCTCCTAATTCGGTTCCCTCCACTCCCAAGGAGGGACAATTCTCTTTTCCCGCCTTACCCGCGGTTTCTAATCCTATCTATAGGTACCATTTGTTTTTCAAATTTTCATTTCCTTAATTGTCATGGTTCGTTTCTCCTCACCTCCTTATGGCATGGACATTGTCAAAAAAAAAAAAAAAAAAAGTTGTCATGGTTCGTTTTTATTTTTAATTCTATTTTGGAACGCTTTAAAAGGAATCATGTAGCCTACGACTGAATATTTTGTACAAAGGAGGAATCAAGTAGTATGATTCTGCGATTTAAATTTTATCTATTTCTGGAATTTTCAGGAATGTTAGTGCCGAGCAAAACGGCGCCGGATCTGCTCCGTTGACGATTTTTTATAACGGAACTGTCGCCACGTTTGATGTCTCTCAAGATCAGGCCAGTTGCATTTAGTCACGTTTTTATTCTTCCCTGCAAAATAAAAAACCAAATTAAATGACATACGTGCTTGTACAGTTCAACTGATTTAAAATGTTGTGTTTTTTAATCGATTTGTTAATTGTTTATTATTTAGGCGGAAAATATTCTAAAACTTGCTCAGGATGAAGGCTCTAAAGCCATAGATTCCAAGCTTGCTTCTTCTACAGCCAGTGAACATGTGCTGGCCAATTTTAAAGGAGGTTTGTTCTTTTCATTTGCTATTTATTACTATAATATTGTTTTAACTCAATACAAATGTATTTGTAGATTATGATGATGTTAAAATTAACAAAAATTGACTCATCTGTTTCCTCAGATCTACCAATTGCTCGGAAGAAGTCACTACTGAGGTTTTTGGAGAAGCGAAAGGAGAGGTGTGTTAAATTTTAAACTAGCATTTTAATACCTCCTTTAGTTTGTTCAATTCCATTTACTTGTGTTCCCCCTTTTTCCTATTTAATTTTTATTCTAACTCATCTTTGAATGCTCTTTCATTAGTCTTTGACATTATCTTTGAGCTTTACTTTTATTGTTTCCAACAAGGTTCTAAAAAGCGCTAGGCGGAGTCTATACGGGACTTAGGCAGGGCCGAGAATTCATGAATAGTTATAATATCCTAGGCGGGACTTAGGCGTTTCATGAACGCCTAGCGCCTAGGCGGCCTAGACAGGCGTCTTTTAGAACACTGGTTTCCAATTCAAGTGTTAAACTTGTTTGTCTCCATGTCTTTACCTAAGATAAAATGCCTTGGGGAAAAGGGACATTTTTTTGGTGGCTTTATGGTTTCGTCTGTGGTTTTAGGTTACACTGCGTTTTAACTTTCGGTTATGGATCGCTGAATGGTAATAGAATATACCAAAGGGTTGCTAGAGGCGGCAATATACACTCAATTTCACCTCAACTTTAAGTGTGGTCATATGTGTTAGTTCTTTGAAACATCACTTCAAAATTATCTCCCTGGTAGGTAAGTTGTAGCCAAGTTTTTTTCTGTATCTAAGCCGACAAGGGTGGTAACCAAGTTATTTTCTGTATTTGAGGTGGAAATGAGCGGGACCTCATTCGTAAGAAAGTACTTTTGGGGATCAAATATCACCTAACCATTAACATGGGCCTAAATCGTGCTGGCAGTTCCAATTTCTGATATACAGTATATACGGAGTATCATTTTGCTCTACTTGTATGTTGTTTGAACATGGCATTGCTTGCTTAGAGTTTTGCATATTCCACAACAATTTCACCTAATCATGCAGCAAGCTTTCGTAGCAGGAAATTTATAATTGCGGAAAGTATTTAAATAAAGTAAAATCCTAGCACCATTGTCACATGGCATTACTTTCAACAACATATATAGTCCTAATCCTATCACAAAGTGAGATCCGTGTTAGGTAACCAAATCAAGTTCACCAACTTTTTGTTCCTAAACAAATCACAATCTTTATGCTTTTGCTTACTTTTGAGGTTCTAGTTCTACAAATGAAGAATTAACACGGCTTCTTTTGTGATTGTTTGCAGGCTGATTTCCGCATCTCCTTATGTTTGTCGGTTGCTTGCCGACAACGCGTCGACGTCTTCCTATTATTAGAATAATTGATTTCAATTAATAGAAGTAAATGAAGGACATGAAGTACAAGAGTGTTTTTTTCTTTCTTTATTTATCGTGGCTTAGTTGAATTGATTATGTTGACAATGACTAAGTGGGATTATATACTTATACTGGTAGGTGATGGTGAAGGGCACGTTTTAGATGATAGGAAAAGAAAAGTTTTTTTTTTTTTTGAAAGAGGAAAAGAAAAGTTGGAATGCGACATTTGCCAGTTTGAATAGGGCCTCCTTTTTCTTAGCAGTTTTCTACTCTATTTCTTGACCCTGTTTTTCTTTTTCTTTTTTCCGGCGTGCCTGGGACAAATGTTCTTTTATTCATAGTTTTATAATTTCATTGAGACATGTTTAAAAGTATCTTTTGAGTACTGTATAGTATACTGTACGGAGTATTGTTTTACCACTTCCATCCCAAATTAAATTTCAATTTTTTTTTAGTTTTAGGTAAATTTAAGGAAGTTGTGACATATAAGCATTTTTTTAGCATATACTTCATGTACTGTATACCTTTATTGATCTCACTATATAATACAGTATTATTGTGAGACATAATCTTTTATCAAAATGAGCACTTACTTTAGGATAGAAAGAGTCGTTTTTTTTTTAAAAAAAAAAAATGTTTTTGACACAGTACAGCTGGCTAATTAAACATCCCGTGTACCATATGGCAACGGGTAGCCAATTTGGACCAATTTATTTGAGCACATGTAGTGTATGTTAATTGATTAAAGTGTGGTGAGGAAGGAAATTTTCAAAGTCTTTGCATTATACATTTCCAAAGAAAAAGTTTTCCATGTTTTTTTTTGACCAACAATTAATAATTATTTATGTTATTAGAAAAGTAGGCGCAGGGCCTATAAAGTTGTGATACATATTGCGCGCGTAAATAACATTTCTATGTGCTAGCTTGACCACGTTCCTATATACCTTACAAATATTAAAATTATTACACAAGGAAATGAACAAATATATATCAGACAGTATAGATTCTAAACAAAAACTTCCATTTGCTTTTGTTCTGATGTAGTCACGTGCTTGGGTGGAGTCCGTTAGAACACTGATATTTGTGTAATTGTTGCTTGTTTCCCATTATAGTCACTTGCTAATTGCCAGACATTCCGTCTGTATGCTTGAGTTAAATTTGCATGAGATGCTACTTGAAGCAATGCGCCCAAGTGTTGTGTCCCAGAGTTCCTATTCAAGACCAGCCCATCTAGCATCCTTTTTCCAGGCACCATATGTGATCAAGTTTTGTTGGTTGTTTGAAACGAGATTTTGGTTTTGGAGGTATTCCTCAAGAGTCTTTCACGACGAATCAAGACTCGATGTTAGGGAGTGTGGATTGTTTTGATAGGGCTGCGGTTTTATGGGTTTCTTTTAGAAATACTAGTCGTGGTTTTTTTTTTTTTTGGGGGGGGGGGGTGTTTAAAGTTTTTGTTTTTTCAGAACTTTGGATGGCTAAGGAGATGGTGTTTTCTATGTTTGGGTATCCATTGTTGAAGATGATGTCATTTCTATTTTTCCAGATTTTCCAAAATAGAAGTATAATAAAACAAAAATTAGTAGTTGGTAATGGCTTAGAGATCCAGGCAGTGAACCATTCAATCAAGTTGGCGTTTTGATGTTCAAGAGGGGCTGGGGCTGGGGCTGGGAGGTGTACTGGTGAGAGATTCCAAGTTAGATGGACGAGTCTACATGATAGGAAAAAATGGGTTTCTGTTTTGTTTGGAGAACCGCATCTGTTGCAAAAATTGTGATGAGTTCAGTGTCGGACTTCCAGAGCTTTTTGGGTGGGGAGGTTCCGATTTAGAGCTCTCTAGATGAAAAACTTTATTTTGGGTTCTAGCGGGAGGTTCCATAGGGTGTTCCAGGTTTTGGTATGGTTGGAGATGGATCTCTCTAAAATGATATTTGTTGTGTCTTTGTGAGTTGAGAGGGCTATGTAATATTCGGTTTTGACTGAGTAGTTTCCACTATCTTACTTTCTCTCACCTTTTTTTTTCTTTCTAATTTCCACACATTTAGTTTTAGTAACCAAAAGTTTGAGGCGAAGGAAATAGTATCTAATTATAGTGGCATCTTTCCATCATGTTAACTAAAAATTGACCTAGAAAAAAAGCTTCACTTCATTAGTTTAGTTTAAATTACTCATATAAAAGGGCAGCTTAGGATATACTCCTCCACCAAGCCCAAGTATTCAGGTAGGTTATACTCCCTAAGTCCCATATAACTTGCACATTCTTTTTTGGTTGTCCTGTTTATTGACAAGTTTCCCTTTCTTAAAATATCCATATTTTTTCAACCCTACCCCCACTTGTACACTCATACACTTAACTTATGAGTCCACTTGCAAATCACCATACTTGCAACCTCTTTTTCAAATTTGGGAAGAGAGAGGGAAACAAACACAGAAGAGCCTACAAAAAATATCATGACAGAGAGGTTTGCGAGCAGAATATGCATTGGGGGACCTCACATACTAAAGCTTATACTGTACTAGAAAACGTCCTCCCTCCAAAAAGAAAGGGGAGGGGGAATGTACTAGAAATAGGTTCACACATCAATGATGCCCCAAGTTAAATAATCAAAAATCAAACTACTATGTATTCTGTGTGTGTGACCAGTGAGTTAGTAAGCAGATTTCATACGATACAAATTCTTCAATGCCAAGTGAACCCCAGTCCTTAATTATCTAAATCATTGTCTATCCATATTCACGCAACCTTATTATTCCAAAAACACAACTTTCTATCAGTTTTGACCCTGAAGAATAATGTATGATTTGTTTCCCCTTCCGGGTACTGGTTTATTTTGATAATAGAATGAATCTTTGCATAATCCCAAGAAAACAGGGCAATGACTTATACTGAAGAATTATACTATGATAAGAGTTCTACTATGTTCTCACATTTGTGCATGTAGCTGCCTCCATCGTAAATTATCATACTTAACAAAGCACGACTCTAACAACAAGCTAAGGAAAAGATAGGCTTCCAAACATGAAATGTCAAGTTTCCGAAATCCTTAATGTGGTGAGACATAACATATCACACATGTGGAATTCATTAAAATAGCTTTAACCAAAAAATCAGAGTCAAACACTTGTTGACACTCCACGATAAATAATACTCGAAACCTCCCCCCCCCCCCCATGTTGGGATTGGAGTCCTAAACTACGAGGAAGCAAAGGAGTCTAAGTCGTGGGAGTTGGTGAGATCAAGAAGGAGTTCAAACCGGAGGAGAATTTCTGGGCGGGGAAGCAGGCGGGCGCTCAACTAGGCAGTAAGTTGGTACGCCTGGAATCTTAATTCGAGCGGGCGCCTGGTCTGTCGGCCAGAAATTATTTGTTTCCTATTTTGATGCAATCTCTACCAAATCGACCTACGGCTTCCTTGTACTGCTATATAAGCATAGATACGACCTAGAACACATTGTAGCAACATATTAAAAGGTGTTTAATAATATATTGACTTGGCGATTGCCCCCGGACGTAGTTCATGTGTTGAACGAACCGGGTAAACAATTCTTGTGCTCTTGTGTGTGTGATTATCTCATATTGTGCTTGTGGGTTTTGTGTTCTTTATTCAGATTGCTATAGGGGTACCACTAAATTCCCAACACCCCACCCCCACCAAAAAAAAAAAAGAAAAAAAAAGATGACCTCAAATAAGTCATGTATATTAATGAAATCGTTAATGTGTGTGTCAAAAGAAGCTACGAAGTCTACTTCAAAAACCCGATTGTCACTCTTTCAATCTCAATATGTACATCGCAACAGCATAATGCTAACAGCCCAAAAGTGTTGGCTCAAACAAAATAGGAATACGATTATAAAAGTTTTGGAAGGCGCAAGTGTGAGAATACTAATTTCATATACAAGTATCTCAAGACGGGAGTGATAATATTACAAGAAGCTACAGGGTACATAGTGGTGGATTCATCATAAAGGATCAAGACTTGGATCCTACTGGGGTGAGTAACGAAAGCACTAGTGTGAACTCAACCATTAGTAGTACTGCCTAGAGTCAAATAGAGGAGTGTTTAATTTGACTACAAGAGATTTGGTCAGAGTGAGCAACAAAAAACTTCCACAAAACAATTGAAACTAGAGATTTAGGGTGACTGGCGTAGATAGCAACGTAGCAGGCTATATTACTGAATGGATCTGTCTCTGTTGTGCAACTGGCTATATATTCAAAGAAGTAATGTATTAAATCCATATACAGAACAACATATCGTCCATCCATCGTTCACTCAAAAGATTGGCGAACAGAAATGCGACATTTAATGGGCTCTAATGTGTCAATGACCAGAAGTAAGCGACTAATAAAAATACTGCAGTTGCAACTTACAAGTCTAAAAGAATTTGTTCTACACCAAAACCGTAAGGGCTGAGGAACTAACTTAATGCAAGAATATAGTACAATATTTCATCACCATAAGAACCACATCACTTCATCAACAACTTTCATAATGCTGCAATTATGAATTATTATCATATTTACCAAAGCATTTCCCTCTTCCATTATAAGCTTAATTACAAACAAACAACATACTAATATCACAAAGATTACAAACCATTCACATCACAATATTAACTGCATGTCAAAACATTATAAGGGACGGAGGGAGTATCATATAAAGGATATATGGGGGTGGGTATTCAAAGCACAGATTCAACAACAAAAGCAAGAAGAACTCGAACCATTTTAGTCATGCAATTGAGCTTCCAAAACTGTTGTTTGGTGATTCAAAGTCGTCAAAAAAGAGCTCAGGAGAACCCTTTCTGAAGCTTTAGAATTGAAGTGTACATTTTTCGCCTCGAGCCAACAGCATTTATTCCTATATCCTTGAGATCCTCCAATGTCAACATAGGCAAAACTTCATCATCCACCTCATGGATCTCAAACATAGGAGCATACTTCTCTAACCCTAATCCATTCAACCAATCCCATACTCCATCATCGAGCAATCTACTCCTGTCCCGAGCACCCCCAAAATTGCCACCATTACTTGTTGTGCATCTCCGATCGCCACGAGAATTTGATTCCGGCAATCCCTCATCCCGGTCTTGACTCTCCGACACTCTAGTCCTTACCGGTCTCCAGTAGTCAAGACCTACATTGTCAACGGAGTGAACTGGACTCTGTTCCTTCAATAATGGACTATCGGAATATTCCTGTTCAAAATCCCTAAATTCAACCTCATTACTCTCGTACCTGCTATTATTCTCTTCGGTTCCATTATTCAGCCTCGGGGCTGTCCAATTCGTTCTCACCCTTTTGACCGATCTCCTCAATTTTGACTTCCTGTTATCAAATTTGAGATTGTCTTTCGAATCACGATTCCCGCTTTCGTGGTAATCAGCGCCACCGCTAGTGGCAGCAGCTCCACCGTTGACTAGGTTTGTCAGCGGTCTGACCTTGGAAGATTTGGCGGCAAAAGTGGGGTCCTTGTGGTATCTCCAAGCCTTGGGGCGACGTGGATGAGAAGAGTCGTAAGAGAGAGTAGCTGGCTGGTCCCCGATCTCGCCTAATCGAACGCTGGGACGACGCTGTCGTTTTGGGGCTAAACTCTGCTGCATCAAAAGATTACTGTTTTGAAACACGCTCGCGTTCGTCTCAGCAGTAGGCAGCACAATTACAGGCGGGGGAGCTGTGACGACGACGGCGGCGGCGGTAATAGTGTTGATTGGGGTAGTGATGGTAGTTGCGGCGGCGATTGGGACGTCAGGTAGCGGTAATTCCGCCATTAAAAAGAGAGCGGGAGAGAATCGGAGGGGATTTTTCCCGGAAATAGTGAGGCAGTTGAATCTGTTATTGAATTGATCCCATCAGATTTTGCCCTTTTTGGAGTTGGGATTTGTGAAGTGAAGTTCTTCAGTGCAGTGCAGTGCAGAGATGGCGAGAGGGCGGCTAAGGATATTTGGGCCTACAAGTTTGGGCTGTAGTTGGAGGCCCAAATAAACCATCAGATAATAAATGGGCCAAAATATCTGGGACTGTATTCAGGATAATAAATTGGATCCCAGAAAATATTCGCGTATTTATGAGATATAACACACACACACACACACACACACACAGTGAGAAATTAATTTGAAGGAGATTGTTTGTGGCATGGTGAAGGTTTGGTGGTGTTAATGGCGATTGCTGCTGTCCATGGTTTTGCGACCCGACCCCAAATCTCTTCCCGTCGCCCCTTCATCCACTGCTATCGCAAGGTACTCCTCTTTTTGAACCAAAACAATCAAACATTATGACCTATAATTGGATTTGGAATTGGAAATGCAGCTAAATTTTGAGTTTGATTTGGTTAAATTCAGTTTTTGAATTGTTTCTGTGCATTCAATAATAGCATTAATCATTAATTTCTATTTGCAAATATTGGACTAATCGTTTGGTTGAATATTTAGATAAGCCAAAGCAGCTCCGTTGCAGTTAATGAAAAACTCGTTGAATCAACAAGTGTTGTCAAGCTTCCAACAGCCTCATTTTCCAAAGGTGAATTATTGTGTAAACTCATTTTTCAAGGAAGAGATATGTGAGATTCTTTCTGTTGTTACTGAATATTGTATTCATTTTTAAGAGTTTGTGAAAGTTGCATTTTTTTTATGAACTAGGGAGTCGTGATTGCACACCAAAGGAATGGAAGAAGATTAGTTCGATACAACTTGGAATTACGACCCAAATTATTACAAAGCCAGCAAGATTGGTTTTAGATGTTCTACGGAAAAAAGGTACTTGCTTGTGTGTGTGTCTGATTTTGTTATTGTACATCCCTATTATCTAAATGCAACCTGGTTATGTCCCATTTCAACACCGCAACAAATTCATTTTTGATTTGTTTAATCATATGAAGGTTTAGTTATCACTTCAAACATACTAAGGTGAATGCTTGCCATTCCTTGATATTTTGCTTTCCAGACTTATTATGTACTCCCTCCTTCCGAATATGATCTTACCACTTTTTTTTCTGTTCATTTGAGCAATAAATTTAGGTTAATTCAATTATCCTAATGAAAATTCAAAACTTGTTATTGGTACACCATTGTAAATACTATCAATAACAATTTTTAGATGCTCATTAGGATGATTAAATTAACCTAAAATTAATACTCAAAGTACCTTCGTATCGACAGCAAAAAAAGTAGCAAGATCATTTCGAGACGGAGGGAGTATGTGTAGAATGGTTTGAAACATGATGTCGTTATATCATAGTTGTGCTAGTTAACTAAGTGCAACCTTGATATGGCATCTAAATTTATGACACAAGATTGATACATCCATCATCTCGTGAAGTTAATATATTTTTCATGACTGTTTTTTTGTTGTTGTAGGATATAAAGTCTACCTTGTTGGTGGTTGTGTGCGGGACCTTCTATTAAAGAGAACTCCCAAAGATTATGACATTATAACATCAGCTGAGCTTAAAGAGGTTCTTTTTTTCAGTTCTCACAAAGAACATCACCTTGTTCTTTGCTTTAGAATTTTCTTTCTATTATTGTTAATATTATTAATATATCTACAGACTCTATTTAAATGGCATTATTTAGTTAAGTACGATTGATATCGCAAATACTTCCACAAGTTCCATTATGAGATCTATTTTACTACTTTTGGCCTAGCAATTTCTCTCGTGTTATGTCCTAGAACCTTTCCATCAGTTGACCAGAAAGAATGTGGTGCAAGTGTCTGGAGCTTGTGGCCGTGGGCCAGTGGTGTATTGGGTGCATGACACCCTGGATGGAACAATGATTTGAATATGTTTTCCTTGCATTGCTCCCCCTTGCATGAGATTGAACCTGCTTAATAATTTGCAGGTCAAAAGAGCGTTTCACCGCTGTGAAATTGTTGGAAGGCGGTTCCCCATATGCCATGTATATGTAGATGATATTATTGTGGAGGTTGGTTGTGTAATTCACTGCAAGTTGTATGAGTACATATTTTTGATCATCTTTCTTCATGTGAAAGGGACTCTATATGTAACAGGTTTCAAGTTTTAGCACCTCCAGAAAGAAGTTTGGACGGCAGTCTAATGATAACTTTCAAAGGCCTCCTGGTTGCAATCAATGGGATTTCACTCGCTGGAGAAACTGTATGCTGAGGGATTTTACGATCAACGGGTAGCAAGATTTATTGCCTTTGGAAAAACTTTCTAAATAATTATTTTGCCTATCTTGATGTAATTCATGCTTAAATGATACAGAGAACCATATTATCTTTTACAGGTTGATGTTTGATCCATTTACGGAGATAGTCTATGACTATACGGGCGGAATTGAAGATATCCAAAAGGCTAAAGTGTGCATGTAGTCTTTACAGTTTCACTTCCAACCGTTATGATATGAACGCTAGTGGGACACTTTGCTAATCGTTTAATTTAACATCCTACAGGTTCGGTGTGTTATACCCGCAAGTACTTCTTTTGTGGAAGATTGTGGTGCGTTTTCTTTTCTGTGACTTTTTTTTCTTTCACTAGTCAGGTACTGCACTTACTAAGTGTACTTTTGCCACATAACATTGGCATTTGAGAAACCTAGTGATGCATGTTATGCAGCCCGCATTTTGCGAGGGGTGAGAATAGCTGCTCGTTTAGGATTTCGTTTCACAAAAGAAACATCTCATTTTGTAAAAGTGTTATCCAATTCATTGTTGACACTTGACAAGGTACGCCATCTTCGGCTCATCATTTATCATATTATTTCAGCATTCAGCTTTATCACACAAAATGCATGCAAGTTATCTCTCTCTCTCTCTCTCTCTCTCTCTCTCTCTCTCTCTCTCTCTCTCTCTCTATCTATCTATCTATCTATCTATCTATATGCAGGGAAGAATTCTCATGGAATTGAATTATATGCTTGCTTATGGATCTGCAGAGGCTTCTCTAAGGTTATTGTGGAAGTTTGGACTCCTAGAGATTCTTCTGCCCATTCAAGTATGTGGTTCTTTTCCTCCTTGAAAACTGGATTAATTTTCTCCAGTTTCATGCTAATTAATTATGTGACATATTATGGGCACTACGCAGGCATCATACTTTGTTTCCCTTGGATTTCGAAGACGTGATACCAGATCAAACTTGCTTCTGGTTAGTTGACTATTTTGACTTTGTGATTGCTCCTCTTTCATTGAGACTTAATCACAATCTTATTTAATTTGTGATTTTGGTTATATGCAGTCTTTATTTTCTAAACTGGATAAACTACTTGCACCCGATCGGCCATGCAATTGTTGCCTGTGGTAAGAATCTTCTTTAAAATTTTAATATCTGCTTGAGATGTTATACAATAAAACCATTAAAGTGAAACTTGTATGATTCTTTCTTTAGAGTGTGGATGTCATCAACATGGGTCATTTGGGCTGTAAGGTTCTCCTTAATTGAAGGCCGGCTAATGTACCAATTCACTGAAACTCTTGTTTATCCAAATCAAATCTAATGATGAAAGTTCATGTAACATCCCAAATTTTCAGAGTAAAATAATATCCTTTAAATAAATAAAATCCGTCCCCAAACGCGGGAAAACAACGGTCTTAAACCATAATTCAAACATCAACGGCTAGTATCTCTAACCACTATTCAAATAATTAACGGAAGCGAATTTAACTGTCTTTCAAAAACTCCAACGGCTAGACATAACCATCATTCAAATAAACATTCTGACTACTACTAAAACTCCTTAAACTTCGTCATTAAGGGTCTTCATTATCACCTCAACAACTCTTCTTTTGTCCTTCGAGACCGTCTCCTATTTATATCCTGGAGAACAAATATTATGGAAGGGGTGAGCGAACAATGCTCAGTAAGTTCATACGGGATCTCTCCGGGTACTAAGGAGAGATGACCGGAAGAACAGAACGATAATAACATTTTTAAAGATAAGCTTTTCATAGCAAGATAAGTTAACCGCAGATATTCAAAACAGTTAACAAAGTAGACTTTCAAAAGAAATGTGGCATTAATTTCCGAATCCGTCAATTCCAATATAACGTCACCATTTCAGGTGCAATGCCTGATCAGGGCATTTATATAAGATTTATCATGATAATCAACTACTTCATTTAAGCAGTACAAAAATCTAGTTCTTTTTCATTTCAAACTAGATTAACCTACTTAGTCCTTTTCATATCAGACTAAGCGAACGTCTATACCACATTGAGATATAGCGAAGTAAGCGAATGTCTATACCACATTGAGATATAGCAAAGTACGCGAATGTCTATACCACATTAAGATATAGCAAAGTAGCGAATGTCTATACCACATTAAGATATAGCAAAGTTAGCGAATGTCTATACCACATTAAGATATAGTAAGGTTTCAACTTAGTGTTCAAGGTACGAGAACACTACAATTTCAAAGATATGTTTTTGGTACCCATTGATTTAAAACATGTCAAGGGGTAGGAACATTCAAAAGGCGTTCACAACTTTTAAGAATTCAAATGTTACCGCCACTAGGTAACTACTCATGAAAGAATATATAGGAATCCTACATTAAAGGATAGAGACATCAAGAACTAAGGATCGTAATCCCTTACCTTAGCCTTGCAGTCTTCACTTAGCAAATTCACGTGCAAAATCTACAAACACGCAAACACGGCTTTCTTAGGAACATGAATTACTTTAATTCTCCGTCCCCATTAGACTTTATTTTACTTTCTTAACTTCACGAGTTCATCATCTTAAACTCTTTGTTAGGGTTCGTTCTACCCGTTATTGGTGTTCCCAAAATACCCCTTTCGGATTACTAAATACCCTTAGGGTTACATTAATTCCGTTCCCAAATAATCGGTTTTAGGGTTTCATTCATCCTATTTAAAACACTATTCTCAGCTTATAAAATCACTATTCACACATTTAATCACTATTCACAGATTAATCACTATTCACAGATTAATCACTATTCACGTTACTGTTCACGCACGTAAAATCACTGTTCACAGTACGTCACACACACTGTTTTCACCATTTGAAACACACACACATACACGCATAACACAAAACACACACACACAGAACACATACCTAACGCACACACCCAGTATATACATAACGTGCACACCCACTGGACACACACACTTCACGCACAACACACACACGCTTCACGCACACACACACACACTGCCACACACTCATGGCAGCACACACGCACACACATAAATCAGCACACACACACATAAATCAGCACACACACACAGCATTCATCATCTTCTTCCTCTTCTTAATTCCTATTACTCAAACCCTAGTTCATCACTCTCAATTTAGGGTTCCCCAACCATGATTTTCTAATGGTTTCATTAATCAAAGATGAATAATAAAAGGTTAGGAAGGTTTAGGGTTTACCTTGGTTGATTTTTTCCTCTTCTTCCTTTTCCTTCTTGCCCGACCTCTCTCTCTCTGCGATCCTCTCACTGCCGCCGCCTCTCCCTTCTCTATTCCCGTTCTTTACTTTTTTTTCTTTTCTTTTGTGATTAATAAAGAGAGGTAGGGTTTATTATGGGCATATATATATACTTAAGGTTTCAATTTCCTATTATAAAAAGGTTAACTAACCTTATTAGGTTTTTAATTTATTTGGGCCAACATTAAACCCATTCCATAACTTAATTTATAATAGCCCAACACAAATAATAAAAAAAAATAAAATGGCCGGTTGTTACATTCTTACCTCCTTAAAAGGGTTTGGTCCTCCAAACCGAACTCGTCATTCTGAAAATAGGTCGGGATACGTTTCTCGCATCTCGCTCTCGAGCTCTCATGTAGCTTCTCTTTCAGTATGGTTGCTCCATTGCACTTTTACATAAGGAATCACTCTTTTCCTTAAAGTCTGGTCCTTGCGGTCAACAATCTCCAACTCTTTCCAAAATTTCGAACGGTCCCACGTACCTCGGGCTTAACTTCCCGCGAATACCGAATCTCATAACTCCTTTAGTTGGCGAGATTTTCAAAAACACTCTATCCCCTATTTGAAATTCTAAATCACGCCTCCTACGATCGGCATAAGATTTCTGTCTACTCTGAAACGTCAACAGCCAATTCCTTATCTGTTGTACTTTGTCCGCCGTCACTTGGACGATTTCAGGTCCAGTCAACTTCTTTTCACCTACTTCGTCCCAACAAGTCGGTGATCTACACTTTCGCCCATACAGTGCCTCGTACGGTGCCATTCCAATACTAGCATGAAAACTGTTATTATACGCGAACTCTACTAATGGTAAATGTTCATCCCAAGTCCCTTGCCAATCCAACGATGTAGCCCTTAACATATCTTCCAATGTCTGAATAGTTCTCTCTGATTTCCCATCGGTCTGCGGGTGAAAAGCTGTACTCATTGTCAACTCTGTCCCCAAGGCTTGTTGTAGACTTTTCCAAAATTTTGACGTGAATCGCGCATCTCTATCAGACACTATTGACACCGGTATTCCATGCAACCTTACAATCTCATCAATATACAACTTAGCCATCTTTTCTAGCGAATCTGTCACCTTGTAACGACTCGAGTCCGCAGACCCGACCCGCCACATAGGTACCATACACTAGCCCACCAATATGATTCCCTCAAATCTCTATACATCTTTGTACTTCCCGAGTGTACCCGAGTGTACAGAAAACCTCAAACAATAAGCTTCATTCAAAGTCTCTTTTGATATCCTCATTGCTTGGCACCCAAATCCTTGATTGGTACCTCACAATTCCGTCTTCTCCTACACGAAAGTCTTTCCCTTTACCTTCCGTGATATTTGCACGTATCTTGATTACTTCCTCATCAAATTCTTGTGCTATCTTAATCCTATCCAAAAGAGTAGGTTGTACACTCAAATATGCTATATACCCTTGAACTAGTACTTTCATACCTAACACTTCAATGCGGTTCCACGCACTTACCTCCTTAGGCTTTAACGTCACTAGGGTTCCATGATTCTTCCTACTTAACACATCCTCCACTTTATTGGCTTTTCCCAGGATGGTATAAAATTTAACAATCGTAATCCTTTAGTGATTCGAGTCATTTCTTTTACCTCACATTGAGCTCCTTTTGTGTAAAGATATACTTAAGACTCTTATGATCCGTGTAAATCTGACACGTTGTCCCATATAAGTAATGTCTCTAAATCTTTAACGCGGACACTACTGCTGCTAGCTCCAAATCATGAGTCAGATAATTATTTTCATGGACTTTCAATTGTCTCGATGCGTAGGCTATAACCTTGTCATTCTGCATTAACACGCAGCCTAATCCTTTAATTGACGCATCACTATATATCACAAATCCGTCCTATCCAGAAGGTAACGTAAGAGCTGGTGCAGACACCAATCGTAGCTTTAGCTCTTGGAAATTCTTCTCGCACTCCTCCGACCAAACGAATTTTGCCCCTTTTTGGGTCAGCCTTGTTAATGGTATAGATAACTTAGAGAAACCTTCAACGAATCTCCTATAATAACCGGCCAATCCCAAGAAACTCCTTATTTCACTAACAGTAGTCGGTCTTTCCCAATTCACGACAGCTTCTATTTTTGTTGGGTCCACTGCCATCCCATCCTTTGATACCACATGACCTAAGAACGCTACTTTCTCCAACCAAAATTCGCACTTCTTGAACTTGGCATATAATTGTTGTTCTCTTAAAATTTGCAGCACTAACCTCAAATGCTCTTCATGTTCCTCCTTAGTCTTTGAATATATTAAGATATCATCAATGAACACTATAACACACTTGTCTAGAAGTTCTTGAAATACCCTATTCATCAATTTCATAAATGCAGCAGGCTCATTAGTCAATCCGAATGGCATCACCAAAAACTCATAGTGACCATACCTTGTCTTAAAGGCAGTCTTCGCAACATCTTCTTTCTTCACACTTAACTGATGATAACCAGATCTCAAATCTATTTTCGAGAAATAACATGCACCTCGAAGTTGGTCAAACAAATTATCTATCCTTGGTAACGGGTATTGATTCCTTACCGTCACACGATTCAGTTCTCTATAATCGATACACATTCTCATCGATCCATCCTTCTTCTTTATGAACAACACCGGTGCACCCCACTGTGATACACTTGGTCTTATCAAACCCTTGTCTAGCAACTCTTGAAGTTGTTCTTTTAATCCTTAAGTTTCGTCAGAGCCATTCTATACGGCGCCTTTGATATAGGTGCGGTTTCTGGTACCAAGTCTATAGTAAACCCCACCTCTCTCTCTGGTGGTATTCCAGGCAAATCACGTCCTCAAAATCTCTAATTACAGACATAGATTCAATACTAACTTCCTTTTTGTCATTCTTGTTAATGTAGGCCAAAATCCATCATTTCCCTTCCTTGAAAATTTGCAAGCTTTCATCACCGAAGTAAAATCTAATCTAGTCCTAGGATTCATGCCTTGGAACTTAAACTCTTCTCCAGACGGTAATCTGAAGTGAACTTCCTTTTTAAAACAATCCACATGGGCATGGTATGCAGCTAACCAATCCATTCCCAAGATTACATCGAATTCACCAATCTCCAATTCGATCAAATCGACTTCCAATTCCCATCTTGGTTCCATCCTCCGGAACTCCCTTTAGACATAGTTATTTCCTTGAGTTAACATCGAGAACTCAGCCATTTTGGCATTACGGATACTCGCCGAATAACATGATACTTTTCGTGCTATCCAGAATACGAGACATTTTTCACGCACTCTCATACCATAAATGCTTATCATCTATGAGTGTAGATCATCTCAACAGATTATCATTCAAATTATAGGTCGTGTACTAGACCACTGGTCGTTTTAAAATACCGACTTCCTTTCCATTAGTCAATTTTACTAGTCTTATTGGTCAATTCATTAGACCATTTCTATCTCATTGGTTACCTCCATAAACCATTATCACTTCCTTGGTCAGTTTAGTTGGCCATTCTTACCTTAGTAGTCATTTCCCTAGACTTAATTACTAATCGTAGGTCGATCCACTAGACCCTTACTATTTTCACCGGTCATTCCAATAGACCACTTTCACTTTCGTTGGTCGTTTCACTTGACCACTATTGTTCACACTTGGCTATCCCACTAAGCCAATTAATACTCATGGTCTTTCACTCAAACCATACTTTCTTGCTCTAGGTTAGCTCACATGCTAACAACACTCATTATTTACACATATAAGTCGTCTCAATAGACTAATCATTCAAATGAGGTCAAACACTAGACCTATGGTCGTTTCAATGGACCAATACTACCTTCATTAGTCAACTTATTAAATTCCTTGGTCGCCTCTTTCGACTTTAACATTTCCCATAGGTCATTCAATAGACCAAAACTTAGTTTCATTTGTCGACTTACTGGACTCTTTGGGGTTTCATTAAACCATAACTATCCATTTTGGTCATTTCAATAGACCATTACTTCCTTGGTAAGTCGTTTCACTAGACTTAATCACATATCACAGTCATTTCACTAGACCGTTTTCACTTTTGGTTAGTCATTTCATTAGACCACATTTACTTTCAAAGGTCGTTTCAATAGACCCTTATCACTTTCATTTGGCCATTTCACTAGACCATAATTTCATTCATTAGTCGTTTCAACAGACTATACTTTCTTGTTCTTGGTTAACGCACACTTTTAATACTACAGACATAAATGAAATCACAAAACTTTTAGGAAATCATATAAGAGCAAATCGCTTTTATTAATAAGTGAAATAGATTCACAATTAAAACGAATTCAAAGTAAAGAAAAGATACTCAAATGAGTCTTCAAACTACTACTACTAGTTACTTCTACTAGCAGATGAAAATTTAAAAGTATTCGTTGTCCCACTTTCCAACTTTCCTAGGCCTTCCTCTAGGTCTCCCACTTGACACTTTTGGAGCCTTCTTCACTTTGTTCTTGGATCCCTTTGGTCTTCCTCTAGACCTTTTTGGTTGGTACTTCATGTGTCTCATCATCATCAATTATGATTGGGGTAGCTTCATTCCCCTCTATGATAACATCTACTTCCTCGATTTCAATTTCGGCTACCAATTCTTCTTCATTTGGCGCCTCATTGCCTATAGTGCTATTGGTTCTTACTCTACGACTATAGTTGCCTTTAAATGTTCCACTTCATCAAACCATATATAGACTTGTTCTCTGGTCTGATCAATGTATCTCTCAGTGTCACTAAGATCTTCTTTATACCTTTGCAATTTTGTCTTTGTCTCTTCCAATTCTTCTTAGTGCTTTTAAATTCTTTCCAATTTTGCACCAATTTATCATATGTGAAGCCCAATCTCTCCCTTTCAACTTCCGCTTTCTCGCGTAACTTTTCTTTCCCTCCTTTAGTCCTTTGATCCCAAAACCTAACGTTGGATCAACTTTCTTCTTAGAACTACATGTCTCCAAAACATCTTTGATTTGCTAGGTCCGTCCATGATTTACAATGAAAACAAACCACTATTAGAATCACATAATTCATAATGTGTTCGTTCTTAATGAAGGAATAACATTCATTCACAATCATTCAAGATTATTCTCAAGTATACACTTATACTCCTCTACAAATCTCACCTTAGGTTCTTTCCCAAAATAGTAAGTTTCCTTATTTGGAAGTTCCCCAACTTAGAAAGTTTCCTCAAAAGGTAAGTTTTCCTAAAATGGTAATTTCCCAAAAGTATTATCTTCCTTATCAGAGTTCTAAAGCCCAATCTACGTTAAGTACTATTTATCCTCATAGTCTTAACTTCTTTCTATAGTCTCCCATGTAAACCTAAACCGGAGCTCTGATTACCAACTGTAACATCCCAAATTTTCAGAGTAAAATAATATCCTTTAAATAAATAAAATCCGTCCCCAAACGCGGGAAAACAACGGTCTTAAACCATAATTCAAACATCAACGGCTAGTATCTCTAACCACTATTCAAATAATTAACGGAAGCGAATTTAACTGTCTTTCAAAAACTCCAACGGCTAGACATAACCATCATTCAAAATAAACATTCTGACTACTACTAAAACTCCTTAAACTTCGTCATTAAGGGTCTTCATTATCACCTCAACAACTCTTCTTTTGTCCTTCGAGACCGTCTCCTATTTATATCCTGGAGAACAAATATTATGGAAGGGGTGAGCGAACAATGCTCAGTAAGTTCATACGGGATCTCTCCGGGTACTAAGGAGAGATGACCGGAAGAACAGAACGATAATAACATTTTTAAAGATAAGCTTTTCATAGCAAGATAAGTTAACCGCAGATATTCAAAACAGTTAACAAAGTAGACTTTCAAAAGAAATGTGGCATTAATTTCCGAATCCGTCAATTCCAATATAACGTCACCATTTCAGGTGCAATGCCTGATCAGGGCATTTATATAAGATTTATCATGATAATCAACTACTTCATTTAAGCAGTACAAAAATCTAGTTCTTTTTCATTTCAAACTAGATTAACCTACTTAGTCCTTTTCATATCAGACTAAGCGAACGTCTATACCACATTGAGATATAGCGAAGTAAGCGAATGTCTATACCACATTGAGATATAGCAAAGTACGCGAATGTCTATACCACATTAAGATATAGCAAAGTAGCGAATGTCTATACCACATTAAGATATAGCAAAGTTAGCGAATGTCTATACCACATTAAGATATAGTAAGGTTTCAACTTAGTGTTCAAGGTACGAGAACACTACAATTTCAAAGATATGTTTTTGGTACCCATTGATTTAAAACATGTCAAGGGGTAGGAACATTCAAAAGGCGTTCACAACTTTTAAGAATTCAAATGTTACCGCCACTAGGTAACTACTCATGAAAGAATATATAGGAATCCTACATTAAAGGATAGAGACATCAAGAACTAAGGATCGTAATCCTTACCTTAGCCTTGCAGTCTTCACTTAGCAAATTCACGTGCAAAATCTACAAACACGCAAACACGGCTTTCTTAGGAACATGAATTACTTTAATTCTCCGTCCCCATTAGACTTTATTTTACTTTCTTAACTTCACGAGTTCATCATCTTAAACTCTTTGTTAGGGTTCGTTCTACCCGTTATTGGTGTTCCCAAAATACCCCTTTCGGATTACTAAATACCCTTAGGGTTACATTAATTCCGTTCCCAAATAATCGGTTTTAGGGTTTCATTCATCCTATTTAAAACACTATTCTCAGCTTATAAAATCACTATTCACACATTTAATCACTATTCACAGATTAATCACTATTCACAGATTAATCACTATTCACGTTACTGTTCACGCACGTAAAATCACTGTTCACAGTACGTCACACACACTGTTTTCACCATTTGAAACACACACACATACACGCATAACACAAAACACACACACACAGAACACATACCTAACGCACACACCCAGTATATACATAACGTGCACACCCACTGGACACACACACTTCACGCACAACACACACACGCTTCACGCACACACACACACACTGCCACACACTCATGGCAGCACACACGCACACACATAAATCAGCACACACACACATAAATCAGCACACACACACAGCATTCATCATCTTCTTCCTCTTCTTAATTCCTATTACTCAAACCCTAGTTCATCACTCTCAATTTAGGGTTCCCCAACCATGATTTTCTAATGGTTTCATTAATCAAAGATGAATAATAAAAGGTTAGGAAGGTTTAGGGTTTACCTTGGTTGATTTTTTCCTCTTCTTCCTTTTCCTTCTTGCCCGACCTCTCTCTCTCTGCGATCCTCTCACTGCCGCCGCCTCTCCCTTCTCTATTCCCGTTCTTTACTTTTTTTTTCTTTTCTTTTGTGATTAATAAAGAGAGGTAGGGTTTATTATGGGCATATATATATACTTAAGGTTTCAATTTCCTATTATAAAAAGGTTAACTAACCTTATTAGGTTTTTAATTTATTTGGGCCAACATTAAACCCATTCCATAACTTAATTTATAATAGCCCAACACAAATAATAAAAAAAAATAAAATGGCCGGTTGTTACAGTTCATGAGTGATAGCTGAAAAACACTTGCATGAGTTTTCGAATATCATCGCAATCGTACATATTAACAGATCTATATACATATGACTTGTATGGCCGTGTCGAACCATACTTCCATGTAACACAACACTCATTGTCTTGTTAGTGTTTGAGTTGAGCATTACTTATGCTGATTGGTCAGTCTTGTGATGCTGCTCTGCTTTCTCTATTGAAGCCAATATTATCTTCAGTTTGTAAATTGAAATTGAAATTGAAGCATGGTTTTCTGCGTAACTCTTAGGAACCAGTTTTTAAATCTCAACGCATGTTAACTTTGTAGGGTTAGTATCTTAGCATTTCATGAAGCGCTAGTAGACCAACCACGGGGTTCTTCAGTTATTGCTGCATTTTGCATAGCTATGCATGGTGGGGGTGGATCTTTGTCAGAAGCAGTAGACATTGCTATGAAGATCTCACAACCTTATGACACGAGCTTCCATGAAATATCTGAACCTGGAAATCATGAATCGAAAGATGCATTGCTGGATGAGGTGATGGAGCTTGCTGCTTCTGTAAAAGCTGCATTACATAGGATGACAGATGCGCATTTTGTTTCCCAAGCCTTGATTGATTACCCGCAAGCACCACAGTCTGATCTGGTGAGGACTCAATTTATTGATAACTTCTATTTTCATTACGTCAATCCCATCTTTCACAGATCCCCCCTTTTTTCTTTTTTCTTGAATTTCGATTGTCTCAAATCATCTTTCTTTCCTTTCCAACCTTCATCTGGGAAAGCTTCCTTGGGTTCAGTGTTTTTGCTTATATTTGAGGCTGGAGGGAGTAATATAATTTGAAAGAGGTTAGAAAAACTTCTTAGCCCAATTACAAGTCCCAGTTGATCACCTCAAGCTAGACAAGTTACAAATACATTCTACTTGACACTAGTTTTGTAGGAGCTGCGTTTCAATGTTGTCAATGATGTTCAAATGTATTAACTTTTCTTCTGATCCTCCACGTGACAATAGCAATTGCTTAGCATTTAGGCCGTGATTTTAATTGCAGACGGTATTTTGGGCGAAGTCCTTGGACCCAAGAAGCTGCATGTCTCGTATGAATATAAGTCATGAGTCATCTTAGGTTCCAAAGCATTATAAGGCGCTCTTTTTCGACCTTTTTATTACTCCCTCCGTCCCAAAATGAATGTCCGAAAACTTCCAATTTTGCTCTTTGTCAAGAGTAATTTGAATTTTTTTTCGGATATTCATTTTTGGGGCAGAGGTTGTATCTAGTTGGCTTTCATTGTATCAGGCACCTGTTTATTTCTGAGAGGATGAAAAGCATTTGGAGTTTCTAATGGAGAGAAGGGGGAGGGGATGTGAGATTATGGGCATGGGAATGGGATGAAAAGCTCTTTGTTGGGGGGAAAACAAAAGTTCACCAATTTACATTAGGATTCATTTCCTTAATGTAAATGGGTGTACCTTTTTCATTTTGCTGATTAAGTCTTATGTGCAAATTGATTTTTTCTTATTTGCAGGTCTTCATTTCTTGGGCATTGTCAGAAAAGGTTTGCTCGATATTTGACTGTGTTAGAAGGGGTAAATATAGGAGATTTGATCCGAAACTAGACGGTGAGATTGATTATGAGTCTTTGGCAATGGGTAGAGTGGAAGATGTTAGAAATGTATTTGCAAGAGTTGTATTCGACACAGTGTACCCTCCAAATTTAACTAGGGATACACACTTTTAGAATTAGGTTACATGGACTTACCTCTCTCTAGGCAGATAGATAATTTTTTTGTCGCTTTTCCTTATTTCATTTGGAAATCCTTGCTTGTATTGATGTGCAAATGCTCATTGTTTCCTATGCTGGCACCTTCGTCATGGTATAACATCAAGATGGCACTGACACATGGCAGTTTCGTTAGTTTTTTAACATTCCTAAGTGTTCCAAGTTAGTATTTGTAAACATTTGAAAAGTACTATATTACTATTAATATTTGAGGGAATATAAAATAAGAGTCCCAATGCTTTCCACACATAGTTTTATGCCGAGTAAACTGCATTTTTGTCATCCGTACTATTGAGTTTTTTCATATTTACATGTACTACCGAAACAATAAAAGTAACTGGCGTGCTATCGATAAATTAGCCAAACTAACCAAAATCATTAATAGGTATCCATGGGCGTTAAAAATATAACGGATATGACTATTAATATTTTCAATTTACCCCCTTAACTAGATTTTTTTTAAACAATTAACTACAAATTTTATAATTATTTTGACTTTTTTTTAACAATTAACTAGAAGATGATTAAAAATATATTTTTATTAATTAAATCCTAATTATTAATTCAAGTCACATAAACAGTCTTACTAACATTACACCACCACCTCAACCACCGTCCTCACTACCACCGCCGCCGCCATCACCGTCGTCAACACCGCCCGCCATCACCACTGTCGCTGCCGACGCCGCCACCCACTATCATTACCGGCACCGCCAACGCCACCATCACAATCCATCCACAACCACCAAAACCCCACAAATTGACGGCCACCGTCACTTAAACAACAAATTTTGAAAAAAATGCAAACCTGCACAAATTAACAAAACACCAAACAGATAAATTCGCAAAACCTTCCTCATGAATTTAACATAATTTTTCACAACCAAAAATAACGAATCAAACTGATAAACAAAATTTCGATTTCAAAAAATAAATAAAACAAATGATAAGCAAATTCAAATTTTCCAAACATTTCCCAATCTAACTATTTTAGGACAACCTTTAAATCAATTTCTAAAACCTAAACACAAACATCATAAACTGGGAATCGTAGATCCCCAAAACCAAAGTCAGAAGAAGAAAGGAGAAGTGAAATCCAAATTTGCAGATCTTCACAACCAAACACAAATGAAATCTCACAAATCCAACAGATCTATACATGCAACACATATCTAGATCTGAAAAAACTCAAGAACATGTACGAACACTAAAGAGAGGGGATGGGAATACAGATCTGAAACCCTAACTTCTAGATCTAAAATCCAAAACATGGACACACACAAGCACATTTCTGTTTAAAGAGAGAGAGAGAAAAGAGACGGAGAGACGGAGAGAGAGAAGAGACGGAGAGACGGAACGGAAGAGAGAGAGAGAACGAACCTGGAAGAGGGGAGTAGCGGTGGACAGTGACGGTGGTGGTGGAGGCGGAAGGCGGTAGCGGTAGCGGCAGAGGACGGTGGCGGTGGAGGCGGTGGGCAGTGGAGGAGGACTTGAGAGAGAAGCTCTGACTTCTCTCTAGAATTGCGTGGAGAGAGAGAGAGATGTTTTATTAAATGGGTTGGGGTAGAGCCGTCAATTCGGGATAACGGGACGGGACGGGACAAAACTATGGTGTCCCGCTATCTATACGGGACGGGCCTAATTTTACGCGGACGGAAATTCCTCGTCCCATCCCAAATCACCTCGGAAAAGCGGGACAATACGGGACGCACACGGGATAAGTTAACGCTATCACCAATCACAAAAAAAAAAAAAAAAACGATTATTCAGGTCAAACTGAAGTTTGCCTAAGAACAAACCAACACAGTACGTTCAGACAAATCTGGAGTATGCATTTAAAAGCCTGGACAGTGTAAACTAGAACTTGGAATACCTGAACTATGATATTTTCAAGCAGAAAAGGAGTCAAATACTTGTGAACCTGAGTATTTCAATGACTATGTTCACAAGATTATGATTTTATGACCCCAATTCATAGTAACTTATTAATTATTAAGCACAGTAAAGCCTTAAACAGAAAGTAAAATTGATTTTCTTGTAATTTTACAACACTGCATTCCATTTTCAAACATAAAATCTACAAACTCTGTATGATATTCTATTGTAGAGAATATGAGAATCGTACCTGAGTAACGATTGACGTCGCCGGGATGACCAGAGGAAAAGATGTCGCCGGAAAAAGAGGAGAAGATGTCGCCGGTGTGAGACTGTCGGAGAGAGAAACGACCGCCTTCGCCGGTGTGGGAGTGAGCCGAGTGTCGATTGTCGAGGTGAGAATCGTCGCCGGTGTGGGAATCGTCGAAATTCGGCGTCGTGGTGTGGGGTGTGTGGGAAATGGGAATTGTGGTCTCGTGGCAATGGGATTAGCCGATTAGGGCATACTGAGAGTCTGAGATGAGAGTGAGACTTGGGGTTGGGCTGATATCATTTAGGCTTGGCTCTTGGGCTAGGAAGGAAGTAGGAAATTTGGGCCCAACTAAAGATTCAAAAAAATACGGGACGTCCCGTTTTATTCCGTTTTATCCCGTCCCGAATAGTCCCCGTCCCGAATAGTCCCGCATTTTTTCGGGATAAGAAAATGGTGTCCCGTCCCGTCCCATATATATAGCGGGACGGTCCCGAATTGACGGCTCTAGTTGGGGGTGAAAATTAAGTATATGTAAATTGAGTTGGGCTGATTAATGTTTTAATTAGGCTAGTTAATGTGTTTTTTTATGAAACCAGGCTAGTTAATGTTAAGTAATGTGGTTAGTTTTTTTTTTTTTGAGCAAAGTAATGTGGTTAGTTCATTATAATAATATAAAAAGTGTCCATTTTGGGAAAGGGAACT
Source organism: Campanula takesimana (assembly GCA_026119855.1). Lineage (NCBI taxonomy): Eukaryota > Viridiplantae > Streptophyta > Magnoliopsida > Asterales > Campanulaceae > Campanula > Campanula takesimana. The sequence goes on from JAOWBW010000113.1 coordinate 1,655,802, forward strand.
TACCAATGGGACACCCAAAGCGGTAACAAGTGCAAGGTATTTTGGGACGGGAGTAATTGGTTAATTTTATTTACATACAATACTGTTTTTTTTTTCTTTCTTTCTTCTTTTTTTTTTTTTTAAAAGTTGGGTGTACTTCAAAGTTTTGGAAAAAAATAATAAGTAATTGGTTAATTTTATTTTTAAAATTAATTTGTAATTGTTTAATTACAAAGGAAAAAATTGCAAGTTTAATTGAAAACGAAGGGTCCTAACGATAATGGCGCAAGTGACTAAAACGAAAATGTCAAATTTCAGGATGAAAACGGAAACAAATGCATAGATTAGGGGCTGAACCAGTTATTTAGCTTGTTAATTTCTAACACCTATTAACGTCCATTAAATTTTTTAACGATTTTAGTTAGTTTTGCTAATTAATCAATATCACGCATGTTCCTTTTGTTGTTTAGATAGTACGGAGGTTAAAGTGATATTCTTGACATAGTACGGATGTCAGAAATGTGGTTTACTCGTTTTATGCCAAACAATTAAATTAGAGGTGGGTTCATTGTAAAATTGTGGACTCAATTCTTCCAAAAAGGAATATGACATTTATTTATTATTATTATTATTGTTATTATTATTAGAATTATTTATCATTATTTTTAATTTTTTTGCAAATGATGGTGTACATTATACTCCCTCCGGCCTCAAATATAAGCAAAAATAACTACCTTCACATAGATTAAGAATTTAGTTAAAGTGGTTTAGTTGCATTGATTTTATAACAGAAATGCGTTATAATTATTGATATATCCTCGTATTAAGTATAATAAATCTGTAGTTATTTTTGAAAGAGATGATAAATTATGGTTTTTTTTTTTGGTAAAAGAGTATCAAACACTACAGTTACATATAATGATTTTTGCATTGGAATTAGTGAGTTTTGCATACTCCTTCCGTTTCATGTCACTTGAAATTTATTTCTTTTTTCGTCCGTTCCACATTACTTGAGACTGCCCAAAATGGTAAATAATATTTACTATTCTTCACACTCATTCTCTCTCCTACTTTACTTTTACACTCACAACACTAATCAACTTACTATTCCTCCCACTCATTCTCTCTCATATTTAATTTTTCATACTCACAAACACCTTCTCCCACTATTTCTCTCTTACTTTTCCTTAATTTGTGTGCCAAAATTTTTGGTCTCAGGTCACATGAAACGGAGGGAGTATATGTAAAGCCTAGAAAAAAATTAGTGTTTTTGCCAGTGGCAGAGCTACATGGAGCTGAAAGGGGGCAATTGCCCCCATTGATTTTTTAAAAATAAAAATTTACTAGTGCAGAATTTACAAAAAATTGAGAGTTTAGTGTAATTTGTTGAAATTTGCCCCATTTGAGATAAAACTAAGGCTCCGTTTGTTTTGGGGAAAATATTTTCCGGAAAATGACATAAACATATTTTTGGTTGTTTGGTAAATCTAAGGAAAATGTTTTCCGAAAAATATTTTCATATGAGCAAAAAATAATTTAGTATGAGAAAAAAAAAATTGAATGGGGGTGGAGTTTGAGGTGGGATGGGTGGTGTTGGTGGTGGGTGGGTGGGTAGGGGAGGTGGGGGGGATAGGGGTGAGGTGGGTGTGGGGGAGGTATTCAAAAATAATTTTAATGTGAGTGAAATAAAGTTTCTTTTTTTGGGGTGTGTGATGGTGGGGTAGGGTGGGGGGGGGGGGGGGGGTGGTGGGAGTGGGTGGTGGGGGTAGTGGGGGTGGGGGAGGTGTTCAAAATAATTTTAATATGAGTGAAAAGAATTTTTTATTTTATTTTGTGTGTGTGTGTGTGGGGGGGGGGGTGGGGTTGGGGGGGGGGTTAGGAGCGGGGGGTGGGGATTTGGGGGTGGGATGGGTGGTGTGGGAAAGGGTGAGGCGGAGTGGAAAGTGTTCAAAAATAATTTTGTATCATAACATTTTCCGGAAATGTTTTCCTTAGGTGGAGGTAAGGAAATCGTTTTCCTTCGAGAAGGGGGAAAACCATTTTCCGGAAACATTTTTCCCATTTTCCGGAAAAAAATTTCCTCCAAACAAACGGAGCCCTATTGTATCTAGATTTTTTTTGCCCCCGTTGACTAAAATACACTTATAATTTTTATGTTGTGGAATTTTTACCCCCATTGACAAAAATTCCTGGCTCCGCCACTGGTTTTTGCTAATACGTTAGGCCAGAGGGAGTAATATAATTTGAAAGAGGTTAGAAAATCTTTTTAGTTCAGTTACAAATCCCAGTAAATCACCTCAGCTGGACAAGTTACGCATACATTCTACTTGACCCTAGTTTTGTAGTAGCTGCATTTCACAAGTGTAAACTTTTCATCTGATCCTCCACGTAAAAATACCTGGAAACAAGTGTAAACTTTTCATCTGATCCTCCACGTAAAAATACTTGGAAATAATAAAGTTACAAAAGATGGCTACAAAATGTGGTCTACAAAATAAGGTGTCATAATTGTGTTGGGTGTTTTTAATTGGAGTGTGTCGGGTCCACTACCGATGTAGTCAATAAAATATCACCACCACATCTTATATTCTTCATTTTGTAAACTTCTTTTGTAAGTCTAGCATTGCCCAAAAATACCAATTGTTTAGCATTTGGGCCTTGGTTTTTAAGCGCAGACGTTATTTTTGGGCGAAGTCCTTGGACCTAAGAAGCTGCATGTCTCGTATGAGTATAACTCATGGATCTTCTTAGGTTCTACCATGACTTGGCCCAGTTAATGTCAACCTGTACAATAGATAAAGTAGATCCATGCATAAAATAAAAAGCATTCACTTCCTTAATGTAAATTGGGCATTGTCATCAGAAGACAAAAACTTGTATGAGACGGTCTCACATGTGAGACGGTCTCACATGTGAGACGGATCTCCTTGAGAGATTAAATGGTTTGCCCCCCCCAATGAGTGGGGCGGGGCATGCCCATTTCCTCTCTTGTCAAGATCTGTCTCATGTGTGAGACCGTCTCACACAAGAATTCCTCTTGTCAGAAGGTCTGCTCGATATTTGACTGTTTTAGAAGGGGCAAATACCGGAATCCGAAACTAGACGATGAGATTGACTATGTGTCTTTAGCAATGGGTATAGTGGAAGATATTAGAAAGGGGCATTTACCATATAGTCCCTCAACATGACCTTATTTACATCTTAAGACAAAGAATATTTTGACTAACCATATAGTCCCTTGCTTACAACTTCCTCAACACTTTACTAAGTACACCCTCTCAACATTTTACTTTCACGCCAACCACTATCACTTTAGGCTACCACTCACCACCTTCTCCATTCAACAACTCCGGCGACCACCAACTCCGGCGACCACTCCGGCGCAAAATAAAATAAAATTATGCTTCAGTGACCAAACAGTTGAGACCTTATTAGTAAGTTATCAATTGTCAACTAAACTACTAAGAGCACAATCAACTCCGGCAACCACCAACTCCGGCGACCAAACAATTGAGAACTTATTAGTAAGTTCTCAGTTGTCAAATAAACTACTAAGAACACGATTAACTCCGGAGACCATCAACTACGGCGACCATCTCCGGCGACCAAACAATTGAGAACTTATCAGTAAGTTCTCAGTTGTCAACCAAACTACTAACAACACGATTAAACTGCGGCGACCACCAACTCTGGCGACCAAACAACTGAGAACTTATCAATAAGTTCATAGTTGTAAACTAAATTACTAAGAACACAATTAACTCCGAAGACCACTAACTCCGAGGACCACCAACTCCGACGACCAAACAACTGAGAACTTATCAGTAAGTTCTCAGTTGTGAACTAAACTACTAAGAACACGATCAACTCCGGTGACCACCAACTCCGTTGACCAACCAACTGAGAACTTATCAGTAAGTTCTCAGTTATCGACTAAATGTTGGTGTTGTATTCTCTAGGCACGTTATGTGAATGATTAATGTTATCTATTGATTATGTTTTAATAAAGATATTGAATGTTGATTATTATATCCTTTGCATGTTTATTATAATAATTCCCGTCCCTGATAATTATGATTAATTATTAGTATAAGTTTAATAGATAATCATATGATGATTATGGAGTATGGGATACAATTAAACTTATGGGTATTTGTTGGAGAACGAATACTGGACTGACCCGTATGAGATTTATGTCATGGTCACAATGTTATAATTAAGTCTCATATAGTTATATCATTGAATCCCTAGACCTGAGATTATTACAGTCTTCCACATAGTGGAGATCATGTTTGACGTATTCAAACGTTACTCTTAACCAAGTAATTATAAATGATATGATTGGCATGATAAAAGCTATGTAGGGAAGAGTAATAAGTCAAGATGGGATTTGTCCCTCAATATGAGAGATGTCAGGCTTGGGCCCCTCGATGAATAGTGTTGATGAAATGCATGGCCGTGCTCAAATGAATTGATGAGATCGATATCATTTGTGTTATCAATATATTCGGAATCGAAAAAGTATTGAACATTGTAAGTTGACCATTGACCAAGGCTTACGTTCAATGACATCGTGGACAAAAGGATTATGATATGTTCTATAATGGATTAACGAACTTTGACAAGTTATATCATCTGGGTAATCGTGATGGCCTGCTAGGGTCCGCTCATGATTTATGAGACAAAGTGTGTTTGGACTCATTCCAACTTGATATAATCCTATGGGGTCACACACAAGAGAACAAATTGTTAAAAGGGAAAAATGGCAGAATTTTTGGTCTAGCACGACCGTGCCATTAATCAGCCAAGGCAAGATTCTGGCGGCTCGTTCGGCACTACCGTACCAAGTATAACGCACGATCGTGCCAAATACAAAGCACGACCGTGCCAAAATTGGCCGGCTGGGAAGGCAAGTGCGCATGGATTGGCACGACCGTGCCAGTTTTAGGGCACGACCGTGCCAGTGCTGCTTGGCCAGAAATCTTGTGGAATAATTAAGTGACGGGATTTAGGTTTCCTAAGTCCTTAAGGGTTAAGGACTTATACCCATATAAATATCTTTTCACCAGCCATTGTATATGATTGATTCACTTGTTTGGAGAAATATTATTATTGATTAAGATTGAGAATCAAGATCAATAATTCATAAAATCATATAGTCCCTTTTTGATCTAGCAGTCAAGATTAAGAAAGAGTTATTAATATTCGTTCGCGTGTGGATATCCATAGAGGGTGATTACTTTATCATCTTTCTATTCGTGTTCCTGTGTTCATGATTCGGACAAGCGCGAAGATCCAAGATTCAAGATCAAGAGAAAACAATAAACGCATCAAGGGTTAGTATTCTTGTATTCATCGTAGATGTATTTGTCTTAATCATATGAATGGATCTATAGGCTTTGGGTTTCATAAAATTTAAATGCTATATTCCGCTGCGCATGTTGTTGGGTTTCGAAGTAACATGCGCAGCGGAATATAGCAATTAAAATTTTTATGAAACCCAAAGCCATGGATCCGTTCATATGATTAAATCAAATACAACATAATGAATAGAGGAAAAAACTAACCCTTGATGACTATAAATTCTAGCTTTGAATTTGGTGGAGAACTTGAAGCTTTATCACGGACAAAATTTACGAACTTTGAAGATGATAAAATTCACCCTCTAGCGGTATCCACACCACGAACGAATATCAAGAACCTTCTTGATCTTGGTTGCTAGACCAAATTATGAAACAGACTTTCACAATTTAATAAAAAACTATATGAAATTATTTTGTGAATTATTTTGTTCTTCAATCCAAGATGTCTTGGAACAAAATAATAACTCTCTCAAACTCTTTGGAGGCACACAAAACACTAGGGCTAACGGTCTGGCCGAACTTGGCTTTTATACACAATTAATACCTATTCCAAATAGGAATCTTGTGCCAAAACCTTCCCAAATCAGATTAGGAATTATTCTGCCGCCTAGACCAAGCGCCCGCATGGCCCTTACCGAGCGCCCGCTCGCTGACCAGAAAAACCAGAATTTTCAAAAATTCCTTTGAGGTCCTTCGACCCTAAATTCCAATACAGTCTTTTATTTAAGATTCGTTCTATTGTGTGTGACCCTCTAGGATTATACTAAGTTGGCAATGGGCTCAAACATGAAACCATAAGATATGATTAGGTCCCAGCAAACCGTCATACCTACCCAAATAGTATAACTAGATACAAGTTCGCATTCCTTTAGAATATGTCACAATCCTTTTGTCCACGACGTCATTGAACACAAGTCATGGTCAAACAGTCAACTTGTCTTGTTCAATACTTTCTCGATTCCGAATATGTTGATAATTCAAATGCTATTGATCCAATCAATCCATTTGAGTCCGGTCGAACATTTCATCAACATCATTCCTTCGAGGGGCCCAAGCTTGACATCTCTCCGTGGAGGGACAAATCCATTTAGCTTATTACTCTTCCCAACGGGAATCCGATTATGCCAATCATACCCTTTATAACTACCGTGTTAAGGTAGCGTTTGAATATGTCAAACACAATGTTCATCAAGTGGAAGACTATAATAACTTCATGTCTAAGGATTCAAATGACATAACTAATATGAGATATATGTACGACGTAGACCATGACATAAATCTCATACAGCGGGTCATGTCCAGTACCTTGTTCCAAACAAGTACCCATAAATCTAACATGATCATCCCATGATCATTTAGCCTTTATACTAGTGCTTAACAAGTACTAGGGACGGAGATTATTAAAAGTAAACATGAACAACAATAATAATCAAAACATCTCTTTATTGATATGAAATAAATGATAACAATTACAACGTTTGTTAAACGTGCCTAGGGCACCACTACCAACACATGTTGCCTCGAAACCCAACACTAAAGTACTAAGAACACGAACAACTCCAGCGACCAAACAACTGAGAATTTATCATTAAGTTCTTAGATGTCAACTATACTAATAAGAACACGATTAACTCCCACGACTACCAACTCCGGCGACCAAACAACTGAGAATTTATCGGTAAGTTCTCAATTTTCAACTAAAAGTACTAAGAACACGGATCAACTCCGGCGACCAAACAAGAGAACTTATCAGTAAGTTCTAAGTTGCCAACTAAACTTCTAGTAATACGACCAACTCCAGCGCAAACAACTGAGAAGTTATCAGTAAGTTCTCAGTTGTCAACTAAATTACTTAAGAGCAAGATTAACTCCGGCGACCACCAACTCCGGCGACTAACTCCGACGACCAAACAACTGAGAACTTATATTTTATATAAAATATAGTGCTTCTTTCGTCCCAAACTATTTGTTGTTTAAGGAGTGAAATTTTGTTTACTTTTTTTCTGTTGGTTTCTGTTACTTTAAGTTCCTGAGTAGCTTTATTACTTATGGGTCTAAACTGAATAACAATTCTGACTTTCTGGTCTTTCTGTCGTTTCTAGATCCGGGCGCCTTTGGTCTTTTCTATAGTTATAAATACCGTATCGGTGAGCGCACCGGCAATATGATTAGAACGGGATGTACCGGTACTGGCATGTACCGGCGCACCGTTCCGAATTTACTATTTTTATGTCGCGCCCCAGACCCGTGGTCCTACTTGGCCCCACGCTCGGGACACGATTGGAAGACGTTATAAAACATTTTAGGAAAAAATTTTCGAAATATACTTTTAGAAAGTCTAACAAAAACACACTTGAAGTTCAAAGACTTCACTTAACTTTTAAAAAAACTCTACAACCAACTTTCACAACGAAAGTACTTAGCCCGAAGGCTTACAAACTTTTAAACAAATGTACATACACCAACATGATCCAAAATAGGTATGAGACAACAGAAAGTACGGGTACTCTACCCAAAAGGTTTCACATTTACATAATGCAACCTTAACAAAACAAGTCCTAACTCTTACCACTCCAACGTCCTCCGTGCCAAGTGTCCTATCCCCTAGACCCGCCTTATCTAAAACAGTAAACAAATAAAGGGTGAGAATAAATCTCAGTAAGCTACTAAAATGCAACTACGTTACATACTGATATGATAATCATAAAGAAACAATATCAACAAGTAATCATATAGCATAAAGCACATAACATCAACTCATATATCACATTTATCACATAGCCCACACTCCGGTGGATACCAAGCCAAGGTTTACCCAATAACATAACTGTCTGAGAATACCATCTGAAAAACCCATCAGGGAAAACCATCTGAGAAAACCATCTGAGCAGCATAAATAGCTGAAGCCGGGATCCCGAAAACCAAACCAATAGAACCAAGTAACCAGAGAGGGAAATATGACACAAAGTCATAACCCAAATACTCATCAAAGGGAGCAATTCATCCCATCCAAGGCTAATCTGGACTGGGGAAACAAAGAAGGCACAGTGGACATCTTATAGTGAACTTGGCTTGTGTGCCACTATAATTCTCCCACCGCCTGACTCAGAAGCTCCAATGGAAAACCTTATAGTGGACTTACTTGTACCACTATAATTCTTCCATCGGCTGACTCAAAAGCTCCAATGGAAAACCTTATAGTGGACTTACCTGTACCACTATAATTCTTCCATCGGCTGACTCAACAACAAGACCAGCTGGACTTTCACAAGAAGCACAGTAATGAATACTTGCTAAACAAATCCCGGGGCATTTAATCCAAGAAGGAACTAAGCCAAATACATCACAAGATTTCTCATAAAGAGTCCATAAAAAGGACATTTAGTCACAACCCAATATTTTTCATCAACGACATAAAAGTCATACACATTCACGTTTGGGTCCTAAACAACCCCAATGACGACACAAACATTTGTCCTCTTGTACCCAAGTTAAACAAACTATCAAACCTGGAAAACAGGGGAGGTGCGCACGCCCCACCCAATAGGGTGCGCGCGCTTCCACTCATCAGATCCTCACACTTTTTGGCCAACTAAGGGTGCGCGCGCCTCACCCAAAAGGGTGCGCAAGCTTCCCTTCATCAGACCCTTTTGCCTAAATTAGTCAATGGGGTGCGTGCGCCTCCTTATTTAGGGTGCGCGCGCCCCCTCCTATTTTGGGCCAAATCCCAGATTTCTTTCCTTAGTTCATTTTTACTCCTTCCGTCCCACAAGTATAACATATATACTACACAACATTAGCAACTTTCATAGGATTACAACTTGATTTATAAACCATTACAACACCCAACTAGAACCAATTCTATATACCCCCTTCGTCCCAATATTTCAAGTATAACAAATATTACCCAAATCACAAAATTAACAATTACTAGTATCAATTATAAATATAATTTTTCTAATATACCAATATACTCATTTAGGCTACTTTCATTCATTTCCCCGTCCCAAGAATAATAGTATAATTTTATAATATACTTATTTAACATTTAATTCAAGTTAATATTTTACCGTCCCACAAGTAGGAGTATACTTTCAAACACTTATACTAACATTTTCAGGATATAAACATATTCCATATACATACTTGCATACAAACCAAGTCACTTACCCAGTATAATTATACTTCCTTTGTCCCAAATAAACAAGTATCACAAATAAATTTATTTCACAATAATTTCACCACATATCACACATATAGCAAATATATGACCATTTTACTATTTAAGGGGAATTAGTAACTTACCTATTTCCGGAAAAAGTATCGCAGAAATATGTTTTGTTCGGGTAGAAATGACCTACTCAACGCCCTGATCATTTTTTATAATTAGTTTTTAAAACGGGTAAGTAAATAAAAAGAATTAAATCGAAATGAGTTGAACTTACTTTTTTCTTTCTTAACCTACGAAGGAATGTTGCAGAAGGAAATTGTAAACACAGAGAGAGAAAAGAGAGAAGGGAAAGTGCTTTTAACAAAAATCTTATCCCCTTTTTACAAATTGGTCACTGGACTTTCAAAGTTAACACTTAAGCCCCTTAACTTAAAATTTCAACAAGAACCCTAAAGTTTCAACTTAATCATTTATTCTTTTTAACAAAATTTCTACTAACACTTTAACTAACATATATACTCAAATAATATATGCAAGTCATGAAAATATTTTCTAACACATAAAATGCACACATAAGTTCAAATTAAAATTCCCAAAAATATATAATAAATAGGAACGGGTTTTGGGGTCGTTACATTTTAAATGATTTTTTTAATATATTTTGCTTAACTAATAGTTATAATTTTACAAAGATTGACATAATTTTGTAAATATAATAGTATATAATTAAACGAAAATCTAAAATTTAAAACAATGTTTTTGTAATCTTTTTGATACAGTTAAATCTATCTATATATATATATATATATATATAAAGTTGGTGAGGAGAGCCATGGTGTTGCCACATAGACAAGTCTTAGAGAAAGGTTGCATTTGGTGTTGCCACATCATTACCACTCTTATAAATAAGATACTTTTTAAATTCTTTTTCTTAGCTAATAGTATTAGCTAATTGTATTAGTTACTATATAGGGTAACTATTATAGTTAACTACTATAGTAACTAATACTTATAATAGTAATAGTTATTATAATATGTAACTATTATAGTTAACTACTATAATAACTAATACTTATAATAGTAATAGTTACTATAATAGGTAACTATTATAGTTAACTACTATATAGTAACTAATACTTATAATAGTAATAGTTACTATAATAGGTAACTATAATAGTTAACTATTACTCCCTACGTCGCAGAGTAAGAGTCATACTTTCTATTTTGGTAGTAAAAGTATTTTTCCAAAAATAGCAAAGAATATTTACTATTCATCTCACTCATTCTCTCTCCTACTTTACTTTTAGGGTAATGCTAGGGGCACAAAAGAAGTATACAAAATGATGGATACAAAATGAGGTGACGATATTTTATTAGTTGCATAGATTGTGGACCCGCCACACTCTAATTAAAAGCACCAATAAAATCTTGATACATCATTTTGTGAGATTTTTTTGTGACTTTATATTTACCCTTACTTTTATACTCATAAAACCAATCAAGTTATTATTCCATCCCACTCATTCTCTCTCCTAATTTACTTTTACACTCACAACACTTACTTACTTTCATCATTTCTTAATCTCAGTGCTAATGAGGGATAAGACTCTTACTCCAGGACAGAGGGAGTAATATTTAACTATTATAACTAACTAATACTATTAATAGTATTAGTTAATTATAATAGTTAAATATAATTGTTAACTATAATAGTTACTATATAAGTTAATTATTATTATTAATAGTATTAGGTAATCATAATTGTTACAATATATAGTAACTATCACTATTAATTATATTATTTAATCATAATAGTTACTATATATGTTAACTATTATTATTAATACCATTAAGTTTTTTGAAATATTCATACAACAAACTTAAATGTACTTCTAAATTAATTAAAAAAAATATTACAACTATGTACAACCAAAGCTATGAAAATGTTTTGATTAATTTAAAATATACATATATTTTCAAATAAAATTATTATGTTAATTTATCAATTAAACATATCAAAAAATGAAAATACAAAAATATTAACGGAATAGATTCCCGTGCGGAGCACGGGTTACCTACTAGTAAGATTGATGACAATAGTACTTTTATTGATATTGATAAGATTGAGTTCAACTAAAGTACTACTCTTTTTTTAAGCAACACAACTATATAGTATAAAAGTACTACTCTTATAATACATTAACATCAGGGTTCAAAATAAATAAATTAATACATTAAAATCATGTTTCAAAAAACAAAGTGGAAAAAAAAACACATTCTCATTCGATAATGGGGGCATGTACAATATGTGTTGTAGCTTACTTATTTCTAGCCACTCTTGATAAAGTAGCCTTTTGAATTTTGTTCCACATTTCACTTTCCCCAACAAGAAAGGTGAGTGCACAGCTTCCTCTCACTTTCCTCTCATTTTTATTGCCAAAAATCTAGGGGGGGGAAAAAATCGTATTTGAAAGACTAACGCTCGCCGGAGTTCAGTTTTTTTTTCGCCGGAATCGAAGGGAGGAACTTAGGAGCTTCACCAAATCTACGCAAAATTAGGGAGGAGCGCAGCAGCGACATGAATTTTGGCGCAACATGAGAAGAGGGGGCGGGTGAAGGTCAGGAAGGAGAGAGAAAGGTCGTCGGAGGGTGTGTGACCGGAGATAAGAAGGGTAGGGGGAGGGAGGGAGGGATGGGGTGGTCGGAGGATGAGAGAGACGGACGGAGGATTTGCCGGAGATGGGGCGGGCTGGCCAGAGTGGGGAGGGAGGGTTGCCGGAGCGGGAGGGGAGGTAGAGAGAGAAAGTACATAGAGAGTCTGTTTGTTTTCTATGCTCGTCGGAGTAAGGAGGGTAAGGTCGCCGGAGTAGGGTTCGCCGGGCTTATCGCCGGAGTTGGGAGAGATGTCACTGGAGGTAGAAAGAGAAAGTAGAGAGAGAGATGGGGCTGTGTGTATTTTGTTGGGTGTAATCTGGTAAGGCGTGTACTTATATCATTTTAAAGCATTGAGGGACAATATGGTTTGAGAAAATATTTTATAGGACTAGGACGTAAATTGAAAATGTCTTTGTCCTAAGACGTAGATTCAGTATTATATAGGGACTAGGAGGTAATTTTCTCTATTAGAAATGTATTTGCAAGAGTTGTATTCGACACAATGTACCCTCCAAATTTAACTAGGGATACACACTTTTAGAATTAGGTTACATGGACTTACCTCTCTCTACGCTGATAGATAATTGATTTTTCCTTTTCCTTATTTCATCTGGAAGAATAATATTAAGGGCACAAAATTATGACAAAATTTTGCTCATAAAATAGCTATGAAAACGATCTTCAACATGAAGCTCCTGATGCTTGTTCAATTAACACTTTTTCCCTTCTATCTTTCACTAGATTCCGATTTGACCCAATAATTTCAGAGTTTCACTTTTGCCTTAGTATCTGATCACTTCTACACTTTCGTCGATTTTTAACAAATCCTATCCAAATTCTAGCTTAAGTCAAGTTGTAAACAAATCCTATCCAAACTTTAAGTTAGGTTAAATTTTTAACGCTCGTCCAAAAATTAACACGTGCAACTCATATAAAAAGTTAAAGAAAGTGCTATAGGTATTTCATATATTACTACGCTTGTTATGGTTTAACTCCAAGTGTCCATTTTATTCCTACCTAAAAAAAATGTCAATGATACCCTTTAAAAGAAAATTCATGTATGATGCACGTGGTTACTTTTAAACGACATTTGTTATAATAACATTACGGAAGTTGAACTTTTGAATGAATATATATATATATATATATATATATATATATATATATATATATATATATATATATATATATATATATATATATATATAAAGTTGGTGAAGAGGTCTATGGTTTTGACACATAGACAAACATAGGTTAAAGCTTCATTTGTGTGAATCCACATCATCACCATCCTAAATGTGTGTGACTTTTAATATTCTCATTATTAGCTAATACTATTAGCTCATAATATTAGTTATGTTATAAGTTAACTATTACTATTAATAGTATTAGTTAACTATAATAGTTACTATGTAAGTTAACTATTACTATTAATAGTATTAGTTAAATATAATAGTTACTTTATAAGTAGTTTTTACTATTAATATTAATAGTATTAGTTAACTATAATAGGCTATATACATTAACTATTACTATTATTAGTATTGGTTAATTATAATAGTTATTATATAAGTTAAATTATTAATTTTTAATATTAACTAATTATAATAGATACTATATCTATTAAATATTACTATTAATAGTATTAGTTTATTATAATAATTATAATTATTATTATTATATAGATTAATCATTGCTATTAATATATATTAACTATTACTATCAATAATATTAGTTAATTGTAATAATTATTATAATAATAGTAATCATATAGATTAACTATTATTATTAATAGTATTAATTAAAATAATGATTACTATATTAGTTAATTATAATTAAAATATTTTTATTGAGAAATAGTATTGGTTTCCCGTGCAGGGCACGGGTTACCCGCTAGTCTATACTATATATTAAAAGTCAAGGTAGAGTCTTTAGGTGGTGCCATGTGAACAAGTTTTGGGTAACTCTTGCTTTTAGTGTTGCCACATCATCCATAGCATTTTAATTAGATGACTTTTCATTTTTCTCTTATTAGCTAATAGTATTAATTAATTGTAATAGTTACTATATTAGTTAACTATTACTATTAATAGTATTAGTTTATTAAAATAGTTAACTATATAAGATACTATTACTATTAATAATATTAGTTAAGTATAATAGTTACTATAAAGTATAAAGTGTAACTATTACTATTAATAGTATTAGTTAACTATAAGGGTTAATGACAGATTATGGCCTGAACTCCAGGGGGCGTCTAAAAGGGGCCTGGGTTTTTTTTCCCGCTAGATCAGGGCTCAATATCATAATTTTTCGGCACTTAAGGGCTTTTTGACGGAAATCGTTAGAAAAGTCAGTTAAATCGCATGTGCCTCGCACGTGATCATAAAAATGGATGGATTTGTAATGATATTAGTTAGTAAGGGCTTTAGTGAAATTTTTGAAACTCAAAGGTTTAAAAATGAAATAAATATTTTTTCTAAAGAAATAATCATTTTTCTAAATAACAAAGTATATAATAAAATAAGTAGTTATCATATATAAAATAAATTTATTAAAAAAATCAAAATTATTAAACAAATTAATCTAATAGCTATATTAAATATAAAAAGATTAGATTATTTTCTAAATAATAAATTTAAAATAAAGAAAATTATAAATAAATTCAAATTTTATTCTATGAACATAATAAATTACTTTTTACATTCACCAAATTTAAAACAACATAAAGTAATTATCACTATTTACAAATATATACTCCCTCCGTCTTTTTAAGCTGTTCACACTTTGCTCCGGGCACTAGTATTAAGGAAAAATATTTTATATTAGTAGTTGAGTGGGTGTTGTGAGTATGAAAAGTATGATGTGATATGTGAGTGGGTTGGAATTGTAAGTGGGATAGTTGTTGTGAGTATGACAAGTGGGTCCCATTGAATAAAGAATAATATAAACCTTCATTTTTGGGAGTGTGAACAATCAAATGGGACACCCAAAATGGCAAAAAGTGAACAGACTAAAAAGACGGAGGGAGTATATATATATATACTACCTCTTCCCAAAATGAGTGTCTTTTTTAGCATAACTTTGTTCCTAAATGTTTTTTTTCGAAATTTTTTCCCGGTCTCTTTATACGTACAAAACAAAAATTATTAAAAAATTTCCCTTCTCATCATCTTCCATGAACACCCACCCATCCTCCACTTTAAACCACCATGCCACCACCGTTCACCACCATCTAACACCTCCACGGCTTAGAACCACCATAGCTACCACCGGCCGCCACCATCTACCCGTTGTAACCACCACAATCACCACCGAAAATTAACATAGAAATCAACCCAACAAAATCAAACACACACTCACACACAAACTGAAACACATTCTCAATCAAACACAGTATGTGTAAAAATTCGCCAGAATCTGTAAAAATTTCGCCGGAATCTGGAAAATTCGGGAGAGGTGGATCAATCATTCTCCGTCAGTCACGCCGCCGCCTCCTCCTCCGCCAAAATCAACTTGACCCTACCACCTCCTTCCTCTCCGACAGTCACGCCGCCGCCACCTCCTCCGCCACTCCTTCCTCGCTCCTCACCTCCACCTCCGTCGCCCCTCTCCTCTTCTTCACCATCGCTTCCATCCTCTCTTACCTCGCCTCCTCCCGCCCTTCCCCTCCTTCCTCCCCTCCCCCTCCTTCACCCTCCGCCTCCCTATTCTCCGTCTCCGCCACGCATCTGGGCCGAATTTTGGAATCACTCCCCAGTCCGGCGATGAGTTTTGGGAAAAATCAAAAATCAAGTTTGGGGCAAAATTAAATCTTGGTTTAAAAATAAAATCTGAGAATGATGAGGGAGGGAGTGGCTGAATAATCTTTGAAGGGTGTGGGCGTGGTCGGAGGTGAGGGAAAGATGGTCGTCGTTGGGCAGGAGAGAGGAGATGAAGATGATGCGTTGGAATGAGAGAGGGAGAGGAAGATGATGTTTTAAAGGGGGAGAGGAGGGGTAGGGTTTTGTTTTAGATTTAACCCTTCAAATTTTAAAATTTACAGTTTGACCCTTTTTGACAAATTTTCATTTCAATTTCATCCATTTTTATGATCACGTGCGAGGCACATGATATTTAACTGACTTTTCTAACGATTTCCGTCAAAAAGCCCTTAACTGTCGAAAAATTATGATATTGAGCCCTGATCTAGCGGGAAAAAAAACCCAGGCCCCTTTTAGACGCCCCCCCTGGAGTTCAGGCCCTAATCTATCATTAACCCTAACTATAATAGTTAACTACTCCCTATGTCCCGCTTTAAGGTTCTTACTTTCCTTTTTAGCATGTCACAATTTAAGGTTCTTATTTACTTTATTACCTAAAATGGAAAGCGGGTCCCACTTGTCATTCTCACAACAAAAACTCGCTACACACTTTCTCTTTCCTACTTTACTTTTCATACTCACAACATTTACTTTTTCTTAATCTCTGTGTAAAGTCAAACTAAGAATATTAATTTGGGACGGAGGGAGTATATAAGATAACTATTACTATTAATAGTATTAGTTAAATGTAAAAGCTATTATATAAGATAATTATTACTATTAATAGTATTCGTTAATTGTAATATTTAATTATATAACATAATTATTATTATTAGTAGTAATATTAGTTAAGTGTAATAGTTACTATATAAAGTAACTATTATTAACAATAGGTATTGCCACTACACTTTTTGCTCATCCACTACACTTTTAACAATTAAACATAATTAAATGGAATTTGGACAAATTTGCCCATGATTAACCTGCCAAATATAAAAACTGTACAAATTTCCTAAATTACCCTTTCAAGCTTTCCTTCTCTCTAATTAATGAAAACATATAGACATTAATTAACATTTATTGTGAACAAAATCAATAGAAAATACATTAATTAATACGTGCATAACATGGAAAATTAAAACTTTTATATAACTAAACATTCATACTACAAGTGAGCATCATAAACATCATGATAAACCCTTCAAAAGCTACATAGTTAAGGTTTCATAAATTTCAAAATGAACGCAGAAGTAAAACTCAAAGAAAAATATTCATTGAAAAATCCAACCACTAGCCAAACCTTAATATCTTTAAAAAAAAAAAAAAAAAAAAAAAAAAAAAACACACTAAAACTGGTAGCATATGAGTCTTGAAGCATCATATAACTGCAAGCTCCACACATCTTCAACAATCTTCTGTTTGAATCAACTGAAAAATGAACATAACCACTTAGATTAGCAATAAAAACAACCACATAAATTAACAAAAAAAAAATGACAAAATATATTTACAAAATTCATCTTGCCAAAATAATAACTGTAACAAAAAGAAGAATGCATGGAAGTTGAGAGAACTCACATAAATCAATCAAATGCATCCAAATCTACTGTCTCAGAGAAGCAATCAAGATTTGTTGTATGCGAGGAACATCCTTGCTCAGAAACTCCAATTTGTTTACTTGGACACGTTCTACGGTTGTGACCAAAACCTTTGCAGATACTACATTTTCTACCATTTTCAACAATTTCTTAAGCAGAAGGATCACGTCTTGTAGAGTTAGATCCATTTTTCTTTTTAGCTAACGAAGGACGACCTCTATGCAGGCGAACATCTAGCTCGTATATCAACGGGTTTGGTTCATTTACTAGCAAAGCAACCTGACATTTTACAACTTCCTTTTTATCGATGGGCTATTCTTGATACTTCCCCTCCAATGCTCCGAGCAACTCCTTAAAGTTGGTCTCATCAGAATTACACGCTTTGTCAGTGTCAACAAATGACTTAATGTCAAGTCTCCATTGAGCATGTATATCTTCGAGAGAGATAACTCCATTAAACAAATCTCTCATCTTATGAGGACAAGGAAGACCCATTGTTGTTGAAAATTGACTTTTGCAAGCAAATGCCAAATCATCGCCATATTTGAACAATTCATATTGCTTGAAAAGTTTATTCAAGGCAAAAATTGACACATGTGTAATAAGTTTGAATATAGGAATATGTAGGTGGTGTGGAATTCTGACCTTTTCGCTGTAAAATTGCGTCTTGATTGCTTGAAACTGATTCTCGATAGCAAGACATATTTTATTCTTTACCTCACAAAGGTTGCCCGTGGAGACTTGTAAATAGGCTTTCAACATTGCATGTGTACCTTCAGCTCTTGAACTAACACGAGTTCCAAAATGAGTATGCTTCTCAGTCCATGCACCAATAAAATGCTCTTTAAGCGGAAGCCAAGTTGACTTGATATAGTTCACAACAACTGACTTGTCTTTGTACTGTTCCTCAAATTTCTTCCATAGTTCTTCGAACTCCGATTCACTTGAAGAATTAAGAATTACAGTCCATGAAGATAGAAACCCAGGTAAGTCTTCTCCTTCTTTAAAATGGGGTTGGAATGAGTGAGAATGTTTTTTACTATATGCCACATACATAAGATATTAATGGAATTTGGAAAGATAACCTGAATAGCTTTCATCAATGCCAATTCTCTATCAGTCACAATAGCAGAAGGTTCACAATCACCACTTAATATCTTACTGAACATCCTCATAGCCCATATACTCCCTCCGTCCCAGCTCACTTGAGACTTTTTGACCAAAACTGGTCAACTTAAGGTCGGTTTGACCAACACTTTATAGAAATATTTATGATCCGAACAAAAATTAAAAAAATGTAAAATGACCACCATTAAAAATCCTCTCAATAACAATTTTAAAAAAGTTTTTTGGAACATAAATATTTCTATAAAGTGTTGGTCAAACCGACCTTAAGTTGACCAGTTTTGGTCAAAAAGTCTCAAGTGAGCTGGGACGGAGGGAGTATAATCTTCTTCTTCCTCCTTATATAAAATATGAAACACGAGCAAAATGAAGTATTAAAGCTTGTAACACCAACAATCTCAAGTAATGGCATCTTGTACTTATTAGTTTTATAAGTACAATCCATCATGAAAACATTCGAATAGCTTTTGGTCAATGCAATTGAAAGTGGATGGGCAAAAAATAAGCGGATCATACGACCATCTGAGTCATACACATAATTATGCATGAAATTTCCATCACCAAGTTCCTCTAGCAACGCTTGAATAGTAGTCCGGCCATCCAAGTAATCCTTTCGAACTCTAGCCTTCATATTATTCACAGTCTTTGATATTGCTTTAAGGTTCGGATTATTGAGCCTCAATGAAGAAAGTATTTGGCGAGTTGGTAAACCAACCTTGATCATTTGTTTAATATGTAAAATTTCATCTTCAGAGAAACGACGATAAAAAGGATGACCAGACATATCCTCAGAAGGCTCATGATTATGAAGATCATTTCTTACCTCAAGCACCCAGGAGCCATCAACTTTCCGTTTACCTCGAAGTTGAAATGGACAATTAACCAGATGAGATGCTGCCTTTCTCTTTCGTATCATCAACAACGTTGCACCGATTCCGATATATACCTCCTCTGTCACAACCAAGAAGCACATAATCATCTTTTCGGGATTGTTTAATGGAAATTGCATAAAGTTGTCTTAAAGTAAACTCGCGGACAACGCTGAGAAGTTCTTCACGATCTTGAAATATACCCGTCGGTAGCAACAATGTCTCATTTTGATCAATTTGCTCTTGACTTTTGCTCGTTATAGGCTCCATTTAATATGTTTCCGCTGTCAAAAACTACAAGATTTCAAAGAGAAAAATTAATAAACCAAACAACCAATGGTAGCTTCACTCTTCCATAAGATGTTAAAAGCAAAATCAAAACAATTCAACGAATTTTTTTCCTTAGAAAAACTGGTTTCATAAAATAAAATGTTTACTAACTTGCAAGGAAAAGAATCAAGCATGCATGCATCGGTTGCTGGACCACACTGCTAATCATACTAAGCCAACGTTTACTAACATCAAAATTGAATTGAACGAAAACTTAAATTGCTAGACTACTCTAATTTAGATCTATTTTGGTTGTTTGACCGAAATCTCTCGTAAAAGCTTCATAATTAATTAACAACCAGCTTTTATTTGAAACAAGCATGATTATTCCTTCGCAGTAACGACAAAAAAAAAAAAAAAAAAAAAAAACCGTGAAAATTATTTTGGGACGGAATGAGTAAATCTAAAGATTCTCACAAATGGGTTCGAGAGAGAATCATATCTCGAAGTTATTGAAACTAGAATTGAGGAAGTAATACGTATTCAATTTGTACCTTGTTTGTGCTTGATGATTCAAACTCAGTGTTTGATTGACGAAGAGCGTCCGTAGAAGTGAGTTTCAACTCCTCGTAGGATTCCCCCGATGTCGTAGAAGGAACTGCAATACCTAGGGTTTCTTTTGATTACTGCATTAGTTAGCATCAACATATGAAGGGTAATTTGGGTATGATAAAGTTTTTAGTATACCCATTAAACAGTTAAAAGGCTAATAAAGTCTATTTAGGAATAATGTAATGGCAATTTAAACTATTAATTAAAAGTGTAGTGGCGATAGCCCCTCCCTTAACTAATTAGAATAGTTACAATATATTGTAACTATTACTATTATTAGTATTTTTTTATTTTTATTTTACTATTATTAGTATTAGTTACTATATATAGTAACTATTACTTTTAACGAGACTCTTAGAGTAAGAGTCTCTTTACTAAAATGAGAAAGAATCTTTACTATTCATCCCACTCATTCTCTCTAATACTTTACTTTTATACTCACAACACCAATCAATTTACTATTCCCTCCCTCCCACTCATTCTCTCTCTTACTTTACTTTTACACTCACAACACTTAAATCATTTTCACCATTTCTTATTTTCCGTGCATTTGAATGGTAGAACTCTTACTTAAGGACGGAGGGAGTACTACTTAGTTAACAATTATCTTTTAATTTACTATTTAAGCTCATAATTACTATAATGTTAACTATAATTAAAACATTATTTTCTCAATCGATCAAAAGTAAAAAATGACATAATTATGGGACAAGCGAAGTAATTTTTTTTAAAAATGTATAAAGTTATTCTTAACCAATACTATTAACCCATCTTAATATCTATTTTATACTATATTAACTAAAACTATTTCGACTATTATTAAAAAATCACAAGTAGATTATATATATCTTTAAATTTATTTATATTTATTTAAAATATTTAATATTTATATAATATAATTATAAATATCCACGCGCAAAAGAAAACACCCATGCGAAGCACAAGTTAATCCCTAGTTGTAAAAGTAATCGGTGCAAATATACTTAACACAGTAGTAATAGAACTATAATTATATTAAATTCACACAAACAAGCTTAAAAAAACATTTAGTCTAGGAACAAAAGGAAACTAGATCTGAATAAAACTAAGTATTTTAATCAAGCTCTTCAATTGAAATTCAATATATCCTTGCTTTTCCATTTGTTAGCACCAAACTTCTTCAGCTGCATGAAATAAAGATAAGCAGATTATAAATCTGGACAACAAAACCCGAAGTTGCATGAAATAAAATAATCAGATTAATGTCTTAAATCAGGTTCTGACCCACTGCTCCGGCGATCCGTGGCTGACCTAGTTCAAGATCTAGTTGAGTTCCTTATATAAAAGCTAAGCTTCTCCCGGAAGCCTTTAACGATAACGATCACAATGAAACTCAATGTTGTGATAGGATAAGACATCTTCCTTCCCGAATTCCAGAGTAGGCCCAAATACGAGTCCAGTATTCCGTAATTCAAAGAAGACCCCATCATCTCGGCGAACAAAGCCGATTGATTGCTTAGACCCCCAAAATAAATCACTAACAACCCATTATCTTGTTGCGGTACCCAGGTTGAGGCTATTATGAAGACAATGAAGCTGAAAACTCTGATGGTGTATCTCTTATATTTATTTATTGTTGTTACTTTATTACTATTTATTTTTATAATATTTCGTGCATCGCACGTGTGTAACACTAGTTTCAATGAATATGAGATGTGGTACCCAGCTTGAGGCTATTATGAAGACAATGAAGCTGAAAACTCTGATGGTATATCTCTTATATTTATTTATTGTTGTTACTTTATTACTATTTATTTTTATAATATTTCGTGCATCGCACGTGTGTAACAATAGTTTCAATGAATATGAGAGACTGTAAGTTGAGGAAAATGAACAGTACCAGGTACCAGCCGTCGCCTTCTGGCACCCAACCGAAAAGCGGGAATCTTACTCTGAGACAGATTGAGTATTTTGTAATTTTATGAACGAAAAAAAGTACTTTTCACTTATGATTTAAATTATAAAAAAAAAACTAAAAAGGTAAAAGATAAAAAAAATAAATTAAACATATGATTTGAATTTAGAATATAATAATACCTAGAAATACAAAAATATGTTTTTTTCTTTACAAAAAAATATGATTAATTAATACTACTACTAATAGTAATAATTAATATAAATAGTAACTATTATAATTAGTTAATACTATTAATAGTAATTTTTATTTTTTTAACAGTTAACTATAATAGTTAAATATAAAATTAACTATTAATAGCTAACTATTATTTGCTTAATAATATCAGTTAAATAGTTAACTATTACTAATAATAATATTAGTTACTATTACTAATAATAGTAGTTTACTATTACTATTATCTATTATAGTTAACTATTATAGTAACTATTACTATTATAATTAATAGTTAACTATAGTAGTTAACTTATGTAGTAACAAATATTATTAGCTAAGAGAAAAAAATTAAAGAGCCTCTTATTAATGAGGGTAGTATTGATGTGGCATCATCAAATGTAAGCATTCTCCATAATTTATCCACATGTCAACCCCATAACACTCCTCACCAACTTTAATATATATATATATATATATAAATAAGACTAGGGGGTTAACCCGTGCTTTGCACGGGTGTGTCTTCTTTCGTGTCTAGGACTATTTTATTTTATTTTGGAAAAAATTGTACACCCATTTACATTAGGATTCAGTTCATTAATGTAAAGGGGTGTACTTTTTCATTTTGGTGATTAAGTTCTTATGAGTAAATTTTTTATTTTTTCCCCATATTTGCAAGTCTTCATTTCTTGGGCATTGTCATAAAATGTTTGCTCGATATTTGACTGTATTAGAAGGGGTAAATATAGGAGATTTGATCCGAAACTAGACGGTGAGATTGACTATTGAGTCTTTAGCAATGGGTAGAGTGGAAGATGTTAGAATTGTATTTGCAAGAGTTATATTCGACACATTACACCCTCCAAATTTAACTAGGGATACACACTTTTAGAATTATGATACATAGACTTACCTCTCTCTAGTCAGATAGATAACTGTTTTTTCCTTTTCCTTATTTCAACTGGAAATCCTTGCTCGTATTGATGTGCAAATGCTCATTGTTTCCTATGCTGGCACCTTAGTCATGGTATGACATCAAAATGGCACTAACACATTGACAGTTTCGTTAGATTTTTAACATCGTAAGTCTTCTTAGTTAGTATTTATAAACATTTGGAAAGTACTCCCTATTATATTATTGTTATTATCACTAGTGAGTACTCCCTCCGTCCCAGCACAAGTAGGACTAGAGGGGTTTGCATACTAATTAAGACAAACTAGTAAATGTGTGGTAGAAAATGAAGAGAGAGAATGAGAGGAGTAAATAGTAGTGTTGGTTGGATAAATTGATTGGTGGGAAATGAAGAGAGAGAATGAGTGGGATAAATAGTAGTGTTGGTTGAATAAAATGAGTTGTGGAAAATGAAGATAGAGAATGAGTGGGGTTGAAACATTCCATTTTGGGCAGTCTCACTTTTAGTGGAACGGCCTAAAATGGAAAGAAGTCTCACTTGTGCTGGGACGGAGGGAGTATGTTGTATTATTCGTAAAATTTATTTGCATAATATGGTCTTGTTTAGACTAATGTTTTTCCAGTCCATATGATCGTTCCACTCTTCTCTCCCTTGCTAACGATTTCCTATTCTTCTTTTCATCTTTTTGTTATATATTTTCCTAACAATATACTCCTATTGATTTTTCCCATCTCTTTTTGTCATTTTCTTGCAAAATGTCAACTATGCAATTGGCAAGTTGATCTACTCGTTTACTTTATTTCAGCAAGATATCAATCCTAACAAAATTCTCGTTTGATAAGATAGAAAATTAGAAATCATATGGTATAAGATCTTCATTCTGAAAAGGGAAAATCTGCAAATAAAAACAGTCAACTCTTAGAGTAGTGCCACTTTAGTCACTCAATTAATTTTGAGTATATCCAACTATTTTTACAACTAGCTGGTTACTAAAACATGAGATTACTATATGAATCATAGATCATGAAGAGTGAGTGAGATAATCTTATAATCATGAATGAGCTAACTGTTGCTCGTATTTTAACTAATCATAACTTAACCGTCAGTCAGTTGAAAATGCATGGGATCTTTGCACGCAAATCGAGTATGAGAATGTCCGAGATATGACGATAAGCCTCCTGCGTGAGATGAAGTCCGTCCCAACCTATATACCGAGCTGGATCACCACAAAGCGGAGCCCCCGGAAGTCCACATGTTCCAAATGTTCCAGTTCCGCAGCAAGCTTTCAGTAACGTTGTTCCATCAAAACCTAAGTCTATAACAATCTTGTAAATATATACTCATGATTTATTTATATAAATACATTCAAATTTGGAATATTTAATGGTAAGAAGTACTAACCAAACGGTGGAGCTGCACGAAGAACTGTTAGAAAAGCATTGTAGTAGTCAAAATAAATTATGGGTATGTTAGGGAACTCTAGCCTGAGGGAGGCTAGGGCTCCTTGAAGATTGTTGTTCTGGAAAACTGCCAAATCGTTCAAATTACGCAAACACCCTTTAGCGTCGTAAGCAGTGGGATCGCTCGTTCTGAACATGATCAAGTTTGTAACGAGGCATCCGATTGGAAAGTTTCCTGGAACTATAACTCGAACTGCACCTAACTGGATCACTTCCTGCGTATTTGCATCATTATAGCCATTAATTTTATTTTATTTTTTGTTAAAAAAAAAAAAAAAATGCCAGAATTTTGGGGTGGAGGGGGGCATGCGCAGATGGAAATATTGAAATAATTATTGAGAAATGGGTTACTCTAGTTGCGTTGATAATGGCATTGTTGATAATGGGCACTAAAAGTCTAAGCTCAAAAAGGGTTCTCCCTTGCATCAACCCAAAGTTAATCTCATTGCCTCCAATCTCCCCAACGAAAACAAGAGAACTGTTTAGCCTCCTCCCACATCCTAAACAATAATAACAATTAATGTACGTGTTACAAGCACATTTATTTTTATTAATTTAAAAAATGATAGGCATAATTACCACCAGGTATAGAGGCACAAGTGGAGTTAAGGTAAGTTCGAAACTGATGCAGCTGACCAGAAAGTGTAGTAGTGATAGGAGGAACGATAATTCCTCGAGTAGCGAGATACACAATATCAAGAGCTGTAGCTGCAGCTACCGCGAAATTGACACCATTGTCAAAGGAAGCACTTGTGTCCAAGTATGGCTTAAGCAGTGGAAGACCAATAGCTGTAGCTGCAAATTACACAAATAATTTACTTCGTTAATACTCCCGTTAATTGCCTAAAAACAAATGTCGTAGTATTTCAATTTTATCAAAGTATACTTAATTTACTTGTTTCTACTTTGATACACTTGCGTAATCATCAACAGTTAACCGCTGATGCATTTACACGATAATTAATAGGAGTCACGAGGAATAGTTGACAATCTCTAGATTCATTTTACGATTTTTGGGTAGGTACTCATACAAATTAGAAAAGAGTAGATCACGAGATCCAAACTTGGGAGAATTAAATTAACTATTACCCCCTCTTTCCCGAAAATAAATGTCATACTTGACAAGTCAATATTTTTAGACTTTTTAATTATGTTATCTTGATTGCCCCAATCTATTTATATGGACGTAGATCTAGCTAGTGACACCTCCAATAATATTGCAATTCTTGTGCCTATTGGAATGGTCAATATAGGAATATCACCAAACTTCATACCCTATTTTTAGTAAGACCACATTTATTTTGGGACAAATGAAAATAGAAAGTAAAACATTTATTCCCGGGACAGAGGAAGTAACCAAACACAACTAGTCAACTGATTATGATAGATGCTCAAACATTTGACTTACCAATGTAGTCGATCATAAGACGGCCATTGGACCAACGGCCGGTGGGTGTACCGGGAAAGGTCTCACCGTATGGAGGGTTAGCAGCGGGAATGAGTGGGCCGGCGAGGGGTACACGATTAAGGTTGCCGGTATCTGCAAGTGAATCTCCCAACTGGAATATATAGTCAATGGGGCAAGAGGGATTTCCAAAAGTGAGAGGGAGTAGTGAAAGTGATACAAGTAAGAAATACAAATATGTTGAAGCCATAAATAGTACTAGTATAGTGTATGTCATGAGATGAGAAAACTTAAGGACAGTATCCTTCTTTTTATAGGAGAAACTTGCGCCTGCTTTTGTGTATGCATGGGTGGGTGATTGGGTGTGGGGTTTGTCCAACCTGTCTATTTTTTTATTGTTCACTTTAGTTTACGCCATATCTTTTCTCCCGATATTATCACTTATCACCTTATACAAGTTTTATCCATGTATTTCTACTCTCAGTTATTAATTTGTGCCGGAATAAATGTCAAAGTAAATATTTTTAAATTTTTAGTTGCATTTCCTTAATTGCCTCAGTCTACTCATTTGAGTAGAGTGACACCTCCTATGACGTCATTGCAACGAAAATGAAAAGTAAGACATTTTTTTGGGAGGGAGTAAGATTTTGTTAAGAGATTGGTCAGAGCAAAATAAAGTCAACAAAAATTCTCATAGAATTTTGCACATAATTAAACATTATTGTCAATAAGTGATTGGATGTGTGTTTATAGGCCCATTAATCATTATTTCAACATTCAATCAAATTTTGTTAACTCAGTTTTTTGGCAAAATTTTGTAAGATTTTCTTGTTCACCTAGCATTATTGCTCAAATGGGCCCGATAGTCAAGTTTTTAGCAGTACAAGTATCCAGACTGAATCTGTAAATAAAATATATAACTGTATATTATATATCATGAAGATTGAGATAATTATATAATGACACCCCTTAAACCAGGTTACTATCATACAAACACAATCTTGTGTAGTCTGTATTATTCATGTGTGAGCAAAGTGTTGCTAGCCCTTATTTAGTAATTTCATAATTATAATTTCTCCCTCACAAAAAAATGCATGGGATCTTTGCGCGTAAATGAAGTATGAGAAGGTCTGAAATACGACGATAAGCCTCCTGCGTCAGATGAAGTCCGTCCCAACCTATATATCTTGATGGATCACTACAAAGAGTTGAACCCGGAATTCCACATGTTCCAAATGTCCCATTTCCGCAGCAAGCTTTCAGTAACGTTGTTCCATCAAAACCTAAAACCATTAATTTATTTACAAACTTAATTATACACACTCATGATTTAACTGGAATTAATACTAACTAACGAAGAGTCAGAAATACTAACCGAGTAGGGGAGCTGCTAGGAGAACCGTTCGATAAGCATTGTAGTAGTCAAAATAAATTATGTCTATGTTAGGGAACTCGAGCCTAAGCGAGGCTAGGGCTCTTTGAAGATTATTGTTCTGAAAAGCAGCCAATTGGTTCAAATTACGCAAACACCCTTGGATATCGTAGGCAGTGGGATCACTAGTTTTGAATATATTCAGAAAGTTTGGTAGGCATCCAATTGGAAAGTTTCCCGGAACCACAACTCGAATTGCACCTAATTGGATCACTTCCTGTGTAATTGAGCCAAAATATAAACATAGTCAAGAATTTGGTTGTGAAAACATATTTATTAAACCCTCCGTCCCAAAATGATTGACCTTTTGGACAGAGACAGTAAAAATTTGGTCATTTAGAACTGAAGGAGTAATGTTACTTGATGAAATAATGATAGAGAAATGGCTTACTCTGGTTGCGTTGATAATGGCACTGGTGATATTGGGCACTAAAAGTCTAAGCTCGGCTAGGGTTCTCCCTTGACCCAAGCCATAGTTGATCTCATTGCCTCCAATCTCTCCAAGAAGGACAAGAGAACTGTTGAGCCTCCTCCCACATTCTAAACAAACCATAATAACCAAATTAATACACTAACATGTTACCAATTACATTATGAGAAAATTTTGGGGGAAACTAGTTTCTCCAAGTTATAAAAAGTCATGTTTTTATAGGGGTTAAAGTTTAGGGTTTAGGGTTTAGGGTTTAAGGTTTAGGGTTTAGGGTTTAGGGTTTAAGGTTAGGGTTTAAGGTTTAGGGTTTAGGGTTTAAGGTTTAAAAAGGGTTAAAAAAAATAGGACTTTTTATAACTTATGGAGGAACTAGTTTCCCTCAAAACCAACTCATACATTATTCACGGGACATGCTACATTTATTTAATTTTATTCTATTTATAATAAATGTCACAATTGACTTGTTAATTACATTTTCATGCAACAAATAGTGTACTCTCTCCGTACTTAATTGAATGTCCAATTTTCATTTTAAATGATATACTGAAAATCTCTACTATTTATACAATTTAGAAGCAAAGGTTCATATATATTCTTGTAATCCTCTTTTCAAACATTGGGTTTTGCAAATATAAGAGACCAGTGATTTTTATTTTTTTTTGCTAAAATAACATTTAAGAATAAAGTTATTGTCGTAAAAATGACATTCATTTTGAGACAAAAGATGAAAATGAATACTCCCTCCGTCCCCAAATGATCTTCGCGTTTGACTATTCAAACCTTTTAAGGATATGAACACTTGCTTCGCTAGCCATGTTTTAGTTATGCACTTTTAAGCAAAGTTGTAGAAATTTGAAGAACATTTTGGGGCGTCAATGAGAAATAGCAAATGAGAAGATTATTTTGGGACAGAGGGAGTATTTGTTAAGGGACTGAGAGGATCAGTAACATAGTATACTGTAGATATACATATGTTGTCTTAAAGCTGTTCTTTCAAAAATGCAACAATGAACTAGCGAGGCATAAGTACTACCTCCAGGTATAGAGGCACAAGTGGAGGCAAGGTAATCTCGAAACTGCTGCAGCTGACCGGAAAGGGGAGTAGTGATAGGGGGAATGATAATTCCACGGGTTGCCAGAAACCCTATATCCAGAGCTGGAGCTGCAGTTACCGCGAAATTCACTCCATTGTCAAAGGAAGCGCTTGTGTCTCGATATGGCCTAAGCAGTGGAAGCCCAAGAGATATTGCTGCAACCATACAGTTTGCAAGTGTTCATATCTTTAAAAAGTTTGAATGAGAAATCATTTTGGGACGAAAGGAGTAAAATCTTTATTAACAATCATTGATTATGAAACATAAAAAGAGAAGAAAAAAATAATAATCATAAAACGTAGATTAAATACTTTGGTACTCGTGTACACGGATACTCTATTTGACTTACCAATATAGTCAACAATGAGACGGCCATCAGACCAACGGCCGGAGGGGGTACCGGGAAAGGTCTCACCATATGGAGGTTTAGCAGCAGGAAGGGATGGGCCAACGGGGAGAACACGAATAAGGTTGCCAGTATCTGCAAGTGAATCTCCGAACTGAAATATATAGTCAATGGGGCAAGAAAGATTTCCAAAACTGAGAGGAAATATTGAAAGTGATACAAGTAAGTAATACAAATATGTTAAAGCCATAATATAATGCATGTCATGAGATGAGAAAATTGAAGGACTAGCTATCATCTTTATATAAAGAAATTAAATTTGCGTGGGTGAGAGATTGGGTTTGTTGGTTGTGAGGTTGGGATCCAGGCGAGCTTAATTGAATGAGACATCACTCTTAGTTTTTAATGGGATAGTTGTTGTGATCATCATCACCACAAGTGGGTCTCATTGAATAGTACTCCCTCTGTCTTTAAATGAGTGTCCATTTTCAAAAAATCTTTGTCCCAAAATGAGTGTTTTGTTTTAGCATAACTTTCTCCCTAAATGTTTTTTTTCGAAAAAAATTTCACCGGTTTTTTTATACGTGCAAAACTAAATATTTGGAAAGGAGATTACAAGATTATATATGAATATTTGCTACCAAATTGTACAACAAAGTTAAGATTTTCAGTGTCCCTTAAAATGAAATATGGACACTCATTTAGGGATAGAGGTAGTATAAATTTTCATCTTTTCAAGTGTGAACAATCAAATAGAATACTCAAAATGGCAAAAAGTGAACAGACATCACTCTTATATAAAAAGTCATGTTTTATAGGTGTTAAGGTTTAGGTTTAAAGGTTAAAAATTAGATTTTTTATAACTTATGGATGGAGTAACTAGTTTCCCCAAAACCAACTCTTGCCAAATAAGTTGCATTCTCTACTCAAATTCAATTTCCAAATTTGACATTTGACCTAAATAATGTAGGAGTTAAAGCCTGCACCACATGTTGCCAAATGAGTTGCCTTCTCTACTCAAATTTAATTTCCAAATTTGACATTTGACCTAAATAATTTAAGAGTTTTTGATTTATACAGTACATATTTTTGGGCCCTTAATTATAGTTGCAGAAAGCGTGCGTCCTATATTGCCTATTGACAGTTTAGTTCACTCCATTCAAAATAGTATTGAGCCCGCAAGTTGACCAAGTGTGCGCAACATGTTGTTTATTGGTCACGTACTCACATTTACATTCGAATGCTTTTAGAGCTTTCATTTTATGTTTATTTTCTTCTTTAAGAATAAACAGAAAATCTTAGAAAAAAACTCGTTTTACACGCGTCTTAGTGTAAAACGTGTTTTCTATATGCGGAATGGCATTTTCGTGAATAAACGGAACGTTACTAACAGACGCGGTGGCATTTTTGCAAATAACTGAAACTTACAAAAACCCACACACTTTTTTACACTATAAGAGGCATTTTGCAATACTACAGGAGACACTTTTTAATACTAAGGCAGGCACTTGTTTTAAAATTTAGAAAACTCGCTTGGCACTTACAAAAACTCACCGGACACTTTTTTACACTATATGAGGCATTTTGCAATACTACAGGAGACACTTTTTAATACTAAGGAAGACACTTGTTTTGAAAATTTTAAAAACCGACCAAACACTTGTTAACAATGTAAGAGGCATTTTTCAATATTCCAAGAGACACTTTGTTATAGTAAGACAGACAGTCTTAAAACTACCACTAAAAGTGTCACTTTGAATGTATAAAAGTGTCTGTTTGAATATTTATAAGTGTAATATTACAACAGACACTTTGTAATATTAGAGAAGACACATGCTAATATTAGATAAGGCCATTGAGAAAAGGACAATGATACACATAGTGAAAACGCAATGGGAAAACTCATAGTGAAACACTTTAAACCGTTGGATGAGTTTTTATCAGTGGGACTCACAAACATTTATTACAATCCAACGGATTACAGTGTTTCACTATGAGTTTTCCTTTGAGTTTTCACTATACATATCATTATCCTTGAGAAAAACACGTTTTTCCTTAGCTTAGTGTAAAACGCGTTTTTCACAAGACATACTCAAGAATAAATGGTTGTGTACTTAAATTTAGGTCTCAATCAAAATATACATTAAAACTAGACGAGTTTCACATACCCAGCATGTTTATGTCTTACTTTCAAAAGTATTATTTCATATGTTTATAGCAAAATATCATATCTGACAATGTGAACTTTTTTTTTTTTTTTTTAATGGTGAACTAATTACCTCTTTCATCTTGGAAAGAAAGTTTTGATAGAACAATCTTAACCCTGAATGCCTAACTCATTTCTGGAATAAGTTTGAGAGAGAGATGAAGGCGGGAGCGAAGAATACCTGATGAATCATTGATGTTGTCTTTAGGCAAATGAAGATGAAAAAGAAGTAGGGAGAGTAATTCTTCTAAATGATGAGTGCCACTTAATCTCTCAAGACTTCTAACAATATGAAGATAATGTAGATGAGAAAGTAAGAATGTAGTTGTCTTTAAGGGTTGATGGTAAGCCCTTTATATACAAGACAAAGAGGCACTTCATTTAGGGACCACACCTATTCATTCTTAAGCAATGTTAATTTACCATTTTGCTCATCATAAATAGATAAATTACATTTCAGGAATTCTACACATTTTATTATTAACTACACTTTATATTAACATTATAGGTATGATTTCATGTATGGAAAAGCTAAATAACTTGTAATGCAAGCCATGTTCTAACAAGTTTTACTTTAATTTTTATGATCAACTTAACAGAAGTTTGACCATAATTTTATCAGAATTCATTTATCGTAGCAATTCTAAAAATTGTAATTAATATGTCCTAGTAATGAAACAATAATTATTTTTAGAATGCATAGGAGTATTGGATTTTCATGAATTAAGGTCAAAGTTCATTTGAGTTGATCAAGATAGTGAATGAAATTGCACGGATATTTTCACTAAAGAGAAAATTTTGGGGGAAACTAGTTTCTCATAGGTTATAAAAAGACATGTTTTTATAGGGGTTAAAGTTTAGGGTTTAGGGTTTAGGGTTTAAGGTTGGGTTTAGGCCCTTTAGGGTTTAAGGTTTAGGGTTAAAGGGTTAAAAAGTGGATTTTTTATAACTTATGAGGAACTAGTTTCCCCCAAAACCAACTCATCACTAAAAGTTACAATTTTCTTTATCTGAAAAATAAAATAAACTAAAAATAAAAATAAAGAGAGACAATTTTATCATAACCCGCTGATTTTTCTAAGAAATGCTTGACAAGTGTGGACATTGGTTCCGTAACGATAAAAAGATCAAAAGATCTCAGTTATTTTGGTGGATATTATGGACAACGATATGAATTTGACAAATTGTGAGTACTGCCGATCATTATATATATCAAGCAAATATCTCACCCACATCTATCTATCAAGCTTGCCGGCGATCTCAATCATCTACCACTCTAAACACTGAGGCATGCGCTCTATGTTGTCGTGATCTGTCTTTTCTACTTCATTCAAATGTAGTAATGAAAATAAAACTGGTAACAAAAAGACTAATGAAAACATATGATTATTGGAATTTCTTGAGATAAAAATTTCTTGCAAATGGACATTCATTTAGGGACCAATGGAGTACTAATTTTAAGGGAAAATTGGAATTCGGTAACTTAAGTTTGTATCACTTTGTAATTTGGTTAGAACGGACTTTTAAAAAAAAAATAGAAACCTAAACAATTAAAACGGAACCAAAGAACCTAAACAAAGTACTCCCTCCGTTCCTATATATTTGTCGTTCTAGGAATTGAGTCTCGTTCCAATATAATTGACGTTTTGGGTTTTTCTAGCTGTACTTGACTATATTGCCCTTCATTCCAATCAATAGCATTCTATCTCATTAAAAGCATCAGGCATGCCTCTCTCTCTCTCTCTTGACTGCTCTACTTCCCCTCTTTTTCTTCTTAATCCATTACTTCCTCGTTTTAATTGATTGCTTAATCCATGAAGATAAAAGAAACTTAACGGGAAGATTTATTTTACGGTAGTCCTTGAAGATGAAAGAAACGAATGGGTAAGAAAAGATATTATAGACAACCTTAGGCAGAGGGGTGGAGATTCCGGCGAGCTTGGTGGCGGAAAATCCGGCGAGCTTGGTGGGTGGAGAATCGGAGGCGCTCGGTATGATTGCAACCAAACGGGGAGGTTTACGCTACGGTCATGGACAGACCCTTGCAGATTTGGGAGGAGGGGGTTAGGGTTTTGAAAGGGGAAGGGGGATTGAACGAACAATTTCACCTATTCTCTCTCATTTTTTTTTTCTTTTTATCTCTGCGTATTAAAGAGGGCAAATACTAAATACAGAGAAATAAAATACAGGGAACGTACTAAATGACCAAATACCCATTTATATACGTAACCATCGTATCTGCCATGATTCAGATCAGTGTTTATCCTCTCGGGACTCATGTAAGCAATTGTACCCACGCTTGAATTACAAGGATCCATGGTTTGTGCTAATATTCTTGAAACCCCAAAATCAGCAATCTTAACCTGCTTTTGAGAATTGATTAGGAGGTTGGACGGTTTAATGTCTCTGTGAACAATCTTCCGGCGGTGGAGGTAGTAGAGGCCGGAGAGAACCTGGGGGGTGAGATCGGCCAAGGATGATTCATTAAGGATGTGAGTGCCCTCGAGGGACCCACCGTCCATGTATTCAAGAAGGACTTCAATCTCACCGGCGTGATCGAACATATCATGGCACTTGACGACGTTGAGGTTGTCGACGTCTCGAAGAATCTCGATTTCGCGGCAGATCTGGCGCCGTACGTCGTCTTCGTGATGCATCTCGTGTAAAATCACACGAGATGTGTCTCGTGTGGAATCACACGAGATGCATATCGTGTGAATTCACACGAGATTTGTCTCGTGTATAAGTACACGAGTCGGGCAAGGGCAGCGTTGGAATTTTTCGTTCCCTGTATATAATATTCCCTGTATATAACTATAACCATTAAAGAGGAAAGAGAAAAGGGTAGTTATGGAAATTTAGACAATAATAAGTGATTCCTTGGTTTGTGCACTTTTGTCTAAAACGACAAATATATAGGAACGGAGGGTGTTAGGATTCATTGTTAGTACACCCACCTGATTTGATTGACCCATTCCACGTGTCTTTTTATGGACTTTAGGTTTACATGTAATGAAGTTTTACTTCAATTTTAGACAAGTCCATTTCTAGATGTTTAGTAGTTAGGCTGAGTTATGTTCGGTTTATCCATAGCGGTTTAGTGTCCCTCAAGCCGCCATCGTTAAAACCGCCAGCATGGTGCCTTAAGTCCTTCATCAAACCGCAGTTTGTGTCTTTGATGAAACCGCACTTCAAGTTCATTCATGAAACCGCACATGCATCTGGTGGAACCGCCGACCAAGATATTGAAGAAGTTATTGCTGTCATTTACTCCTTGAAGACAAACATTCGCTTTTCAACCGTAAATGAATGACTGGTGACTTGTCCTTAAACTTCAAGTCATGTTTCAGTTATTCTTTGAATGTCGGTTTGTCTCGCTTTTTTAAAAGTTACCGTTGTACTTTTCCAACAACTAAAAGGACAATGTCAGGTAGTGATCCAACAACTTCCTGCACAAAGCAAAAGCAAAGGACGACAGTGACAGGTCAACCAATGGGATTGTGACAGCGCATAAAACCGCCATACAATGACTCACCTCTTTGTCCAACGGTCACTAATGCCTTCACTATAAATAGCCTTCATTTCTCAACAATGAAGGTTGCTGAGCTTTAAAGAGAATATCCCAAGTATTCAAGTTTGCTTTGAAGATTGAAAACCCAGATATTCATATCTTCATCATCTCCTTAGCAAACCCAGAGTTCTTCATCAAAGCTTCAAGCCTTCATACCATCACAACTCAGCCTTGCACAGAAAGTAATCACTTGCTCGCCATCACTTAGATATTTTGAGCTCTTGATTTCTTTCCACACTACACACCCGGAGTATATTTTCTTATAGATTATATACCTCGAAAACACAGGTTGTTATAATAGCATTGTTAGGTTAGATTGTTTATTTAGAGTTTTGATTCTTTTGTAATCTTGTAAAAACTCCTCTAAATCAATACAAGTCTAGTAGCTATTAGAAAATCCTAGGCTAACCACCTAGGTAGAGGACGTAGTTCTTTCAAGAACGAACCTCTTCAAATTGTGTGTCTTTGATCTTTAATTTCTGTCTTATCATTTACATTTCTGTTTATGAGCTTTATTTATTCTTATGTGAAATGACTTGATAAATGATTTGCATACTTCTGTGATACTTCAGTTGTGCCTTGTCAGTTGTATCATTCCTTTTTCAACCACTTAAACCGCCCTACTCTTTATAATTCAGTTTGGCCATAACCGCAAAACTCCGCTGTGCATTTTATCTGAGCGGTTCTAGTGCTTTAAACCGCAATAGACCAAACTGATAAGTACTTGGTTGATTTTCAAGGGTATTTCGAAAAAGATTTTAAACCGCTATTCACCCCCCCCCTCTAGCGGTTCTATACCCTTGTTGCCCTTTGGGACCAACAGAGGGAGTATAATCTTGTACCTTAATTGCGAGCCTTGATTAATTCTCAAAGTACGAAGGAACGAACCCTTCACTTGAGTTCCCAAAATATATAAAAATATTCAATATTATAAACAAAGTAATATGGACTGATTTCAGATTCCTATAAACTTTTAGGAGTTTTCTGTAATTAATAAATTTTATAGAGTTTATTGTCATTCTAGAAACACTTTGCCCCTGAGTGTAATTAAGTACATGACAGGGGCTGACTAGAAAAAATAATACTCCTCCGATTCCACTAACAGCAGCACACAGTAAACCAACCCCACTCCTCTCTCTCTCTCTCTCTCTTTTTTTTTTTGTATTTTTTTTAATGAATTTACCTACTTATTTTATTAGAAAAGTGGCCTCAGGGCCAATAAAATGATGATACATATTCCTACCCACAGACTGAAACACAACTTTATCAAACGAATTTAAAAGTCTCAATATGAACTAGTCAGAATAATCGTATGCTTACATGAATATAAAAATCTTCCTTCAACACACACCCGTAACCTACGATTATTCATGTTTGGATTCATTGTTTAGAACCGCCCTACTTGATTTGATTGAGCCATGCCACGTGTCTTTTTATGGACTATAGGGAATATGTAATGAAGTTTTATACTTCAATTTCTAGTCAAGTCCATTTCTAGATATTTATTTGTCTTAGGCTGAGTTATGATCGGTTTGTCCCTCAGGAGTTTAGTTACTCAAACCGCACTTATTGCATTATTCAGACCGCTGCATGGAGCCGCATTATTTCATGAAACCGCGTTCTGCAGTTTTAATGAAACCGAACTTCAAAGTCATTCATGGAACCGCTCCAGCATCTGGTGGAACCGCAAAGCATTTATTGAAGAATTCAAGTGTCGTCATTTATTCCTTGACACAAATATTCCCTTTACAACCATAAATGAATGATTTATGACTTGACAAATAACTTCGAGTTAACTTGAAGTTTCTGTAAAGAATGTCAGTTTTGTTCTGTAAATTCAAATGTTTACCGTTAGTCATTTCTTTGCAACAAAGAACAATGTCAGGTAGTGGTGCTACAACTACCTAGGACTACAAGACAAAACAAAGGACGAAAATGACAGCTCAACCAATGGTATTTTGACAGCAGTTGTACCTTCAAGATTTGAATCAAATCTTTGTCCAACGGTCACAAGACTGCTCTCACTATAAATAGCCTTCATTTCTCAACAATGAAGGTTGCTGAGCTTCAAGGGAGAAAATTCCCAAGTGTTCAAGTTTGCTTTGAAGACCCAGATATTCAAACCTTCATAAATCTCCTTAGCAAACCTAGAATTCTTCAAAAAGCTTCAAGCCAAACAACCTTCATACTCAGCCTTGTACACCGAAAGATTTCATGATGCTCATCTTCATTTAGATCTTTAGAGCATTTCCCACACACACACTCGAATTGTATGATCATATAGATTATACCATTTGAAAACACCGGTTGTTAGAATAGCTTTGATAGGTTAGATTGTATGTTTAGAGTTTAGATTCATCTTTGTAATCTTGTATAAGCTCCTCTAAATTAATACAAGTCTAGTAGCTATTAGAAAATCCTATACTAACCATCTAGGTAGAGAACGTAGTTCATTTAAGAACGAACCTCCTCCAAATTGGTGTGCTTGATCTTTATTTTTTTGTTGTGTGTCTTTATTTTCATGTTTTTGGTTTCTCACAAGTTCAACTATGATATGATTCGGAAAATGACAAGTGTTTTCCTTTGATCCTTAAGTTTTACTTATCTTGTGCATCATATTGTTTTTCAACCCACTCTAGCCGCACAACTCTTTATCTATCCAATTTAGTCGAACCGCAAACATCCGCTGTGCATTTTATTAGTTCGGCTTTATTGTTTTGAACCGCAGTTGGCTAAACTGATATGTACTCGGTTGAATTTTATATAAGGGTATTTTTGAAAAGCTGTAACCACTATTCACCCCTCTCCTCTAGCGATTCTATACCCTTGTTGCCCTCTGGGACCAACAATTCAACTTCTCAATTCATCAATTATTATCAACAAGTCTGTACACTCCATTCTAATCAAAAGTGAACACAATAGGCTCTGCCTTAAAATAGAAAGATACAAAATCACTGAGGCTCTTTTTCTTTCGCGTAAAACAATTTTCGGAAAATGATTTGCCTTGAAAATGTTTTCTAAAAAAATATTTTTCGAAAAATATTTTCAAATGAGAATTTTTTTTTTTAGCGGGGACCAAGGGGGAGAGGGTAGGTTCAACGTAGTGGGGGGGGGGGAGTAGGGGCGGGGGATTGGGATAGGGGTGGGGGAGGTGGGGGAATAGGGGAGGGGCGGGGTGGAAGAGGTGTTAAAAATAAGGTTTAAATACGTTTACCCCCTCATGTATACACCGAATCCCACTTTGCACCACAACGCGAAATTTGTATCTAAGTGGGATAATTTTAACATTGGGTACCACTTAGACACAAATTTGTGTCTAAGTATACACAAATTTTAACTATTTTTAAATTTTTATAAAAATTAATAGTTTAGCATAAAATGTCAGTCAAAGGTCAAACATAGTTGACCAAAAGTAGCGATTAAAGGATGTTGCTAAACATGTTTGAGTTAACCATTCTACAAATATCCTACTCAAAGTGAAATTTAGGGATGGGGGAGTACTGTTTTAATGCAATAATTACGAAAACGAAAACATAAATTACTCTTTCTGTCCCTTTTTGGAAATTAGTTTCATTTGATTTTTTATAATTAATATAGATAAACTTTGATTAAATTAATGTCTATCTAATTATTTTAGTGTCATTCTAGTGAAATTTAAAAAATATTAATTGACAAATTATTAATTAATTTGTTAATAACACTTTTTTAAATTTCATTGTTATCATTAGATTGACTAGTGTGTTTTTGGGGAAACTAGTTTCTCCATAAGTTATAAAAAGTCATGTTTTTAACACTTAAACCCCAAACCTAAAACCCTAAAACTTAAACCCTAAACCCTAAAACTTAAACCCTATAAAAACATGACTTTGACATCAATACTCGGTCTAAGTTCGGGCTCGTCTGGTGCACAGTTTCAAAAGCTGAGATTTTTCAAAATGGAACTTTTTTTTGGACGCTACTATTTGGAGTGGCTAAAATTGGCTAAGATTCTTGAAAAGCTGGACTCAAAAACTCTCAATTGAAACGCTTAATTAGCAAAAAACTGATTCTTTTTCACTGCGTTTTGAATGCGCCGCTCTACCAAACAAGCCCTTCATTTATTTTGGTCATAAAAAATTAAAATGAGATATATTTTCAGAAGGGGAGTATGATATCTTAAATTGAACATAAAGATGAAAAAATATACTCCCCCGCCCCAAAATGAATGTCCATTTTCAAAAAAAAAAAATTGTCTCAAAATGAATGTTTTTTTTTTTAAATAACTTGTCTCTAAATACCTTTTTTTTCGATTTTTTTTCACTTTTTTTTACATGCAAAA
This sequence comes from Campanula takesimana, assembly GCA_026119855.1. NCBI lineage: Eukaryota > Viridiplantae > Streptophyta > Magnoliopsida > Asterales > Campanulaceae > Campanula > Campanula takesimana. Next base: position 1,695,530 of record JAOWBW010000113.1, read on the forward strand.
CTAATTGTTTGAAAACTAAATTACAAGAATATATATGTATCTTTGTCACTAAATTACATAAAAAGTCAATATTTTTAAATATTTTTATTTTGATATTTAAACATTCATTTAGAGACAGAGGAAGTAAGAAATTACACGTAGTAGAATTTAATTTTAGAAAGTGAATTTAGGGTGGGGGAGTAATTAAGAAATATATATATATATATATATATATTTTGGTGAAGAGAGATGTGGTGATGCCACGTGAACAAATCATGGAAGAATCTTGCATTTCGTGATGCCACATCATCACTATCCTAAAAGTGTGTGACTTTTGATATTCTCATTATTAGCTAATACTATTAGCTCATAATAATAGTTATGATATGAGTTAACTATTACTATTAATAGTAATAGTTAACTATAATAGTTAATATACAAGTTAACTATTACTATTAATAGTATCACTTAACTATAATAGTTAATATACAAGTTAACTATTACTATTATAGTTAACTATATTAGTTAACTATTACTATTAATAGTATTAGTTAACCATATTAGTTACAATACAAGTTAAATATTACTATTAATAGTATTAGTTAACTATAATAGTTACTATATTAGTTAACTATTACTATTAATAGTATTAGTTAACTATAATAATAGTTAATATATAGTTAATTATTACCTTTAGTTAACCATAATAGTTACTATATCAATTAACTATTACTATTAATAATATTATTTTATTAAAATAATTATATTAATAATTATTATTATATAGACTAATCATTGCTATTAATATATATATTAACTATTACTATCAATGGTATTAATTAATTATAATATTTATTATAATAATAGTAATCACATAGATTAATTTTTATTATTAAAAGTATTAGTTAAAATGATAATTACTATATTAGTTAACTATAGTTAAAATATTTTTTAAGACATAGTATTGGTTTCCCGTGCAGAGCACGGGTTACTCGCTAGTACTACTAAAATTAATTTGTTCAAGATAAAGTTATACTCTTCATGATCACGTAACACGCGGAATGATTTATCATATTTAAAAGATGAAACAAGCAAAAAAGAAACCATTTACATTAAGCAGCAAGCTCACCCATTAGGGTGGGGATATACACACCCACCGAATTGGTAACTACGCCCACCAATCTTTTAATACAAAAATACCATTTTAGCGAATGACTGTTTACTCCTTTCATTAACATCATAATTTTAAAATAGTTAGGACACCCACCTATTTAATATTTGTTCATAAATTGAAATTATATTGAATAGGATTCTCAACTATATATCTTATTATCAATCTCTGCTACTTCGTTATCTCTGCTACTATGTTAATTATGCTTATCCATATCCTATAATTTTCAAAGCCTTCAATAACCCCTCTTTCTTAAAGAAAAATCACTTTTGAATGATACTTTTGAAGATCAAACTATTAAATCAAACACTACTCAAAAGAACGTAGGTATTTTTTTTGTGTTAAGATCAGTTTGCTATCAATACATCTGTTTATCATACACGCACATACAATCTATTTATGCTAACAAGGATAAGGATAAGAAAAGTCCAGTTTCCAGGTTTTCTCAAACCGGTTTCTAGTTCCCGGTTGGGAGGATTCATCATCACTTGAAAAACGGTCGAGTTGGATCGACAACGGTTGTCATTCTTGTTTCCAGTGCTCTATGTATTGCAAGTGCTCTAGGAAAAAAAGGCTAATTGAAATACTCCATCCGTCTCAAAATCAAAATGATAATCATATTTTTTTTACATTATTATAAAGGAACTTTGAGCAATGATTTTAGGTAGATATAATTATTTTAATGAAAATCTAAAACTTGTTATTCAAAGTATTGTTGATGGTATGTCAATAACAAGTTTTAGATTTTATTAGCACAATTGAGTTAGTTTAAAATTATTGTTCAAAGATCTTTCGTAGTAACGATAAAACAATATGAAAATTATTTTAGGACAGAGGAGCAACTTTTAGATGAAGTGCTTTCAGACGTGTAGTTAAGAAAAACTTGGATCCATGTAAACAACTTTGTTCGTTTCTTCACAATTCAGTATTCACAAACTAGCAAAGAAACATTCACAAACTAGCAAAGAAACATGTAAGTTGTCATTTGCTAATAATAAGTGTAAATAGTTTTATTTGGAACAAAATTTGAGTGAATTACATATGGATTAAGTGGATGTTTTAACATAACATAGTGTTTCTTAAATAAAGATATGATAGAAATGTAAGTGGGTGTATTTACTAAATTAATAATTTATTATTTTGTGTAGTGGTGAACTTAGTCAAGTGGGCGTACTAACCAATTTGGTTCCCCACCCGGTTCATTAATGTCTAAGACTCCTTGAAAAGGAAAAGCCGAAAAGAAGAAAAAGAAAAAAAAAAAAAAAAAAAAAACTGAAGGGCGAAGAGTAAAACATTTTCTCCCTTTCCTTTTCGAATAGGACCCAGTCTCTTCTCTTTCTTCTCCGTTCTCACTCCGTTCAACTCCTCAAACCCCAACCACATTGCACGCAGATCTGAGCAATTCTCTTTCATCTCTCATTCACACTCAATCAATTGAACTACTACTAGTTGCTATACGTAATGGAGCAGCGGCGAACTGAGCCTCCCGTCTATCCTCGCCAGTGGAGTAGCGAATCGAGCCTGACGGCGGCCTCCAACTCTCCGGTCATGTCTCCGTCACGTTATAACCACTCCCGTTCTTCCTACGCTACCGGCATTTCAAATATTAAGCGTAACCAGAACTTTGCCGCCAAAGCAGCTGCCCAGAGGTTAGCTCAGGTTATGGCTTCCCAAGGCACCGACATTGACGACGATGATGACGACGACGACGATGATCTTGAGTTCGCTCCTTCCTCTTTCATCAGGCCGGTCAAGGCCAGCAATGGTAACGGAAGTAACAGGACAGCTGTTCTGCCTCCGATGGCTAAGATCAATAGATCTCCTTCTCCTGCGGTACATTGTCGTTAACTTATATTGTTATGTAATTGCATCTTGCGAGAGAGTATGATTTATGCTATTTAAAGTATAATTTCGATTGATTCTGTGATTCAAGAAGTTATGAGTTCAGCTAATGAATTATCTGGTGGCAATAAGTTAATTGCATCAATTCTGGAGACTTTTTGAATTGGATGTTTTCCGAATATATTTTTTATACTGAGGCGCAATCAAAATCTATCTAAGCTAAAGCATTTGCTCAAACTAACGTCATTAATTTAGACATACGACAGTCAAGATATCATAAACTCCAGTTCGGACGCTTGCAGCATAGTAATAATTTCAATTTAGGTTCGCTAACTCAAACTCAAAGAGTCTCAGTTATAAACCGATTTGTTTTTGGGCATCCCCACCATGACTCTGATACCACTTGTAAGGACCGTGACCACCACCACCATTTTCCCACATTAGTATGATATTGTCCGCTTTGGGACCAGCCCGCACGGATTTGTTTTTGGGAACTTCCCAAAAGGCCTCATACTAATGAAGTGGGTGGGTGCTATTATATGGCTTGCAATTGTTTCCTCAATTGCCGATGTGGGACTTTGGGTTGCATACTTGCACCCCAACACGTAGTGACTCCTATAAGTTTGTGCTATGGTTCTGAGTTCTGTGTAATTTAATATGGAAGTATAGGCAGATCTCTTGTAGACAAGTGGAGGTGCATTTATACATTGGTTGCTTAAAGTTTAAGTATTATTGTGTTAGTCGCTGGAGATATTTGGAACATGAATTGAATTGTATAGTATGTGGTGCAACAATCTAAGATCTAATTGAGCTAAAACACTTACTCCACCTACTATCATTAATTTAGACATAAGAAAACTACTATTTGAGAAGTGTTTTGTGTACTAGGTAAAGATATGGTGTAGGATTACTTTCTGTTAACTCAAAAGAGTCTTTGTTCTATACTTGCATCATCTTATAGTTACGGAGTGCCTTCTTTAATACTCCCTCCGTCCCACCTCACTTGAGACTTATTTCCATTTTGGTCCGTCCCACTTCACTTGAGACTCCTCAAAATGGTAATCTTTTTATAATTTTATATTCAATCTACCTCACCCACTCATTCTCTCTCTTCATTTTCCACCACACAATTCATTCAACCAACCTACTATTAACTCCACTCGTTCTCTTTCTTCATTTTTTACCACACATTTTCCTTATTTTATTCTTTTTCCTTAGTTATTGTGCCCACCTCTTAGGTCTCAAGTGAAGTGGGACGGAGGGAGTATGTGTGTTGTGCATTTTTTAGTAAAATACAATTAATCTAATTAAAATGAAAGTGTAGACAAATTTGTATCCCTTGTAGACATGTGATTGCATTTACACATTGGTGGCTTAAACTTCTAAGCATTACATTTATATTCCACTCGACCTTAATATTATTAGAATATGCCATAAACCTTCATGGAGAGTTGCATGTGTAAGAGCGTGTGTCAGAAGTTTGGTATGCCTTTATATTTATTTTTAGGAAATCTATAGTTTTTCAAAAAAGTGTATATATGATCTTCTATTTGTGGGAAATTTTTTGAGGGTATATGGAAAGGTTTACTTTGACTCTATTTGTTTCAAAGCATATTTTGGAAGCATTGTCACGGAGATACGCAGTTTCCACTGAATTTCTTTTCTTTCTTCATTAGAGCTAAATTTTATCGGAAATATACTCATCCTGTGCAAAATCGTGTTTGAAACTCAACTCAATCATTTTACTGGTTATTGGGGTCATTTTCTCTATATTTCTGAGTTATTTTCGGCTGTGTTTTTTGATATGCCCCAAACACTTAGCATATTTAGAAGTTAGTTTTTCCTTTAAATGAGCAAGTCCAAAGAGCATTTCTTCATTTTGGCCTATACTCAAAGTTGACAGTAGCCGCAGTCTTTTCTTGCCATTAGTGGCAGCAACCCTGTGCATTAACCTCTTCTTTTAATGTTTCACAACTGATTATCTTTTCTTCTTTTTGCTCAGTCAGCAAGGAACTTTGTCGAGGAAAGTCAGTCGGTTCGCGCAACGTCTGCTGCAAGGCCATCTATGCCAAATCGAATGACGCCATCAATACCACCTAGCAAAACATCACTGACGGCACCATTGTCTATCCCCCCTATTGATCCTCCAACCAGTCGGGGAAGAGAGAAGAGGTAAAAAGAAACTAGTGGCATCTTTTTTTATACCCTTTTGTACTTTTAATTCTTCTTCATATGCAAGTGAGATCTTTATTACTCTTGGGCCTCCATTGCTTCAATCAAAACAATGAAGTTGCAGCAATTTACTCATATGCATGGGAATCTAGTCAGGCTTAAAGCATTTTTGGGCATATATTTTGTAAATGAATTCACGTTCATCTAGATTTTGTTGTTGGGGAGGCTCTGTTACCCGGACTCTTCAAATATGTTGAAGTACCCGTGTCCGATACGTATCGTGTCCGACACGACACCCGGACACCTGCTTTTTCATTCGGATACGACAAGAAAAATTTGAAAGAAAAAAAGGAGTGAGTTGACTTCATTTATAAAGATTTTACAAATTTTAATGTTGTTTTACTTAATTATACAATATATCTTAGTAAAAAAGGAGTGAGTTGACTTTATTTATAAGTAAAGTATAAATAGTCTATTTATACTATTTTGATTTGTCCTGAAATAATGCTCGTATCCCGTACCCATGTCCAAATTTAGGACGGTGTCCCAGTGTCCAAAATTATTAAGAAAATTGTATCTGACACTAGGATCCGTATCCGTGTCGGATCCCGGATACCGTGTCTAGGTAACATAGTGGGGAGGGAGGCATTTAAAGTGCATTAGAGATCATACATGTAGTCACTTTTTCTTTAAGTGCATGTTTGGGGACATGTCTATGTTCTTTGAATTGTTAAACTTGATCTAAGTATAAGCTGCAGAATCTCTGCAGATATGGGGCAACTGAAAATGAAAGATAAAGGAGATCAGCGTGAGGCTTCTGCACTCCGCGATGAAGTATGTTAAATTATTTCATTGTGTACATTAGCTTCTCATTTCATATGTGCTGCAATTATCATTCATGCTGAGTTTTCTAATTCAAGATGCAAAAGGACAAATTTGTCTTCTCCTGTGAATGATATTCCCTTGTTAAGCTTGCTTCTGCTTATTGTGCAGCTTGATATGTTACAAGAAGAGAATGAGAATGCTCTTGACAAGGTCTGTCCCTTTCTTTTTTCTTTTTTTTTTTTTTTTTTTTTTTGCGTTCTTTCTTGTTCTCCCTCTAGTGTGTAAAATTTTTTTTAAAAAAAATACTGTTTGCAACCTTTTGTGCAGCTCAGGTTAGCAGAAGAAAGTTGTGAGGAAGCGGAGGCAAGAGTTAAGGAGCTTGAGAAACAGGTCATTTCCTTATCATTTTTTACTGTACTATTAATGTATCAGATGGAACTTACTTTCAACCGGATTTTTCTTTATCATTCCTTCGTTTTGTTGAGGCGTCCATGATTGGAGTCCTTTTGACAGACATATATATATATATATCCAGAATTAAGGAGAACTGATATTATTTATCTGAGGATTCATGTTAGCCGACCCCAAATCATGTGGGGACTAAGTCTTTGTTGTTGTTCTGGAGACAGGTTTTTTCCTCATTATTGCGGGTGAAAATCATTCGTTTTTGCTGAACTTGTCATAGTTTATATTTTCTGATTGCATAATGCTAAAAACCCTCAGAAGTTGTTCCTGACTTTAACTCCTCTTGACTGGTATGAACAACTTCCTGGCAGGGCCCAGTGGCTAGCACTTCCTTGACACGTTAATTGCGAGTCAAACTTGTGAACTCTTTGCTCTGGAGACTCTAATATTTGTCTTTACGTCTAGTTTCCATGTATCATTTCAAGAATGATTACAGCTTCATTATTCAGTTGATGATGAGGTTATCAGATTTATCTTTTTGAATAAGCATGTCTGCCAAAACTCTCCTGTCTTGCAAAGCAAACAGTTTATTAGCACGCTATATGATTATTGTATTTTATTTGAAGTTGGTATATGATTTAAAATAGCCAAAGTTGTTTTTATTTTTACTTGTAATTCAAGGAAACATTTTCAGTTCAGGAATTACGAGCAACTTCAGTGACTTGCTGTGAATATTTTCCATAATACACTTGTTTGTTAGTTGTGTGCTGCCTAGCCTGTCGAGACCAATTCGTACGCATGTACACTTGTATTATTCTTATATGGTCTCTTATTTTCAGGTCGCTGCACTTGGAGAAGGAGTATCTTTGGAAGCTAAATTGTTAAGCAGGTATACCACAGTTGAGATACATCTTGATTGTTCTTTTGCTTTATTCAGCTTATGTCCACATTCATTTTATTTAATATTCTTTTGACAGATTTGATTCTATTCCCTAATTGAGAAATGCCTAACTATTTGCAGAAAGGAAGCTGCCTTGCGTCAAAGAGAGGTAGCATGGGTTATTCAATCTGCATTTATTGACCATTTCCTGAGTTAGAGTTGGATGAGTTGACTATCTCGGTAACTTTATGTTTTCGAGGATATCCTCACATAATTGTTCGAAGAGAAAACATCGAATATTAATTTGCATTGATAGCATGTCACCACCGGTTTTACCATCAGCAGCCAGCCTGAATGTAATGAAAGAATATTACTTTTACCATCACAGATTGCACTTAAAGAAGCAAAGAAAGTAAAGGCTGGCGCAGAAGATGAAACTTTATCCCTCCGCTCAGAAGTTAAGGTAAAGTGTGCTGCTGTATATCCTTTTCTGTGCTGTATACGCAACGTCATTCATTTCTGACACAGTTTATCTGACTGAGCTGCATATCAATGACGCAATACCTTGATATTCACTTGATTTAGAAAGCAAAAGATGAGGCTGGAGCTGTTGTGGACCAGCTTCAGGGAACTTTATCTGAAGTTAAATCTCTTCACTCGATGACACAAAGAATGGTTTTGACTCAAAGTGAAATGGTACGTATTTTAGATACTAGCATATTTTTGTTTATCTGATATGGTAACTGGTAAATGCAATGTGATGCTAAATATGCAGGAAGAAGTGGTGCTTAAGCGGTGTTGGCTTGCCCGCTACTGGGGTTTAGCTGCTCAACATGGTAAGCGACGTAGTGCAACTGTTCTCCCTGTGAGATCAATGAAGTTGTTTACTTACTTTGTCATTCTAGCCATCACTAGCTCCCAACATTTGTTAATAAGAGTTCTAAATTTCTACCTTTGTCCCAAAAAGATAGACCCATTTAGTTTTTGATGGTCAACACAAGTGAAATTTGATCAGACATTCATGTCAATTTAATCGCTCTAGTGAAATGAAAAAATTGTTGTTGATAAATCATTTCGTTATTTATCAATAACAATTTTAAGGATTTCAATGGGATGATTAGATTGACTTTAATGTTTGGTCAAAGTTCAATTGTGTTGACCACTAAAAACCAAATGGGACTGACTTTCTGGGACAAAGGGAGTACTCATTTTCTACATATGAACCTTGAAAATGATAGATGGACATAAAGAAAATGTGATTGGAATGTCAATTGATTAATGTGCATTGGGTTATAAGTGGCCAACAAAAAACCGGACAGCCATAAAGGAAACATGACCAATATAAATGATACGGGGGGAGTACTTCTAATGTGATCCCTATGTAAAGACATTTCATCTTTGTTTCAATCATGCTTTTGTATAATGACACGAGTACTACTGACTTGTTGATGAGGGAAAGAAAGTAATAAAGATCATTACATCGAATCCACAAAGTGATCATGAATTGGGCACTTACATTGTATTAGGAAGAAATGAATAGCCACTTTTTTAGGGGATTTCTTTCATGGAGGAATGAGATTCCCACTTTCATTCAGGTGTACCAAACATAAGAATAAGTGAAACATGAATGAAATCCGTTTCCCTCTCTTCAATGCTGCCATCCAGACGTATTCTGAATATCTTGAAGGGTTCTGTTCATAGAAACATTACGGTACTCGGTACTCCATTATTCATAGTGTTGATGTGTTCTAGTTTACGAAAATGTTCCTGCTCCGACAAGGGTATGTTTGGTAGCATTAAGCACTTGATGCTTAATAAGTTGCAGGGTGATTTGGACGTAGGATGCGTTTGATAACATTGAGCACTAGTTGTTGAATGTTGAGTGAGGCTCTTAATGGTTAAGCAACGATTTTGATTCTCAATCATTCAGAGCAGGTTAGACATATTCAGGCTCAATGGAGGAACCAAACCAAACACTCTACCTCCAAATCACCTAGCACTTTATTAAGCGTCAAGCATCAAGTGCTTCATGCTACCAAACACACCCTTAATTTCTTTCTTTCTTTCTTTTGTAGAAATTGGGTTCTTTATCTGATAAAGTCTGAGGTTCCATCCCAAAACCAATTGGCAATGGGAGGAGTGGCCCTGGATCTTTATATAGTATATAGTCAGGCTTTGGCTAGTTAATTCCCGATGTGGGATAAATGCTCCAACATTATCTTTGGGTGTGTGGCTTGACATTATTCTTCTATTTTCTAGGGATTTGTGCAGACATTGCAGCTTCTAAGCATGAGTATTGGTCATCCTTGGCACCTCTTCCCTTTGAAGTCGTCGTATCTGCTGGACAGAAGGCCAAGGAAGAAGGATGGGAAAGAGGCTAGTACAAATGCTTCTTTAGATCTGATGTTAAATATATTTTTCTGATTTTAATGCAGTGATTTATTTTCTTCATATTACATGTAACATGACATCAATATCTCACACTATCAATCCATCATGTCCATATGATTTAGCAGGTGATGACAATCAAGAGAGAAGGGGAAAACTTATTCAGGACTTGAGTGATCTAACTGGTGAAGGGAATATAGAGAGCATGCTCTCAGTTGAAATGGGCTTAAAGGAGCTTGCTTCATTGAAGGTTTCTTCTTTTAATAAGCTTCCTCATTTAAGAAATAATCTGGATATGTTCCATTATGTTCACTGTTACCTCTGATGTCAGTTTTGCAAGATATATTCATTGTTTTCATGGGTCAATAACTAGTCAAGCTCTCTGTATTGAGGCGGTCAATGCAAATGTTGTTTCTTTCTCTTCTTCATTTGTTGTTTTTGAATATTGATTTCTAAAATCTTTTTCATACCGGTGGTGAAGATTGAGTATTTTATCATTTGAATTCTTATTGTTTATCCATGCAAAGTTTATGACTGTTATTTCTCAGGTTGAAGATGGCATTGTGCTTGCTTTAGCTCAACTGCGGCGTCCAAATTCTACTCGACAATCCATGTTAGGTACATTTTCGCACCTGGTGATGACATGCCTGGTTTGATTCTGTACTGATGGAAATGTACCATCTAGTTGGGAGACTAGGGGTAGTTAGAAAAACTTACATGAAACAAGGAACCTCTGAAGTTCCAAAATATAGGTGTAATCAATTATTTTGAAATAGGGAACCCAATTAAAGATACTTTCTGAATTAAGATTTTCCCTCCATTACTCCAACTCAAGAAATAGGTTCCTCTGTCCTTCTTTGGACATTAAGGAATCTTGTTCACTATTGAGGCATTATTTAATTATTATTTATGTCTCGACCGTACCCCTATATTAGTAAAAATCTTGGTGAATTCATGAAAAATAACCATAATTAAAATTGTCATGAAAGTGAAAACCTTGGATTATTTTTTTACATATGGAGCTTTCTATTATTGAGTTATTTATTTTGTTTGTACAATTATGGTGGGTTGGAATTCACCTCCCCCCCCCCCCCCCCCCCGCCCACCATTTCCACTCCGTTCTTTTCAGGCATTTCTTTTGATGTCTTATGAACATAGTTGTAAAAAGCGTCGCCTGCCTCGCTTTTTTCGTCGCCTTTCGAGTTCGTCGCTTCTTCCCCAGCCAGGCGGGCGATGATCGCTTTTTTAGGAAAAGCGACGCTTTTTTCAAAAAAGTGAGAAGCAAAAAAGCGACGCTTTTAAGGAAAAGCGTGATAGTGGAAAACTTATTGCTGATTCGTCGTTTTGTCGTCAAACTACGTCCTTTTATAGCAGTCGGCTTATTGTTTGTAGCCTAATTTCACCTACTTTTACAAATCCATTACTTTGATGATGAGGAAGATGATGATGGTGCTTGATTTTCTTTATGTCTACTTACATTAAAAACTTCATGTTTATTTCACTCTCAAACTAGCAGTCTAGTACTTATTTAGTTATTTTGAACATAGTACTACCAGTCTTCATGCGTCTTATGTCTTGATATTCATACTTTTGGGGTTTAGTTATGCTAATCATACTATTAAACGTGGAATTGTGATAATTTTAGTGTTTTATTCTAGTTAATAACATGGTTTAAGCTCTTTTTATGTGTTACATGTTTATATGTAGATATTCCTGATTTGAACTATATTTTTTTCTATTTTTCAACATTGCTCGCTTTTTTGTCGCCCGCCTCTCGCTTCTTGCCTTTGGCAACTATGGTTATGAAGGGGTTTTTAGTTCATATCTTTCTCTACTGTTGATATCCCAAATGAGTTTGGACTTCCCCTTCCCCTACTTTTTGTCCGATTGAGGTTGATAAACTCACACTTCCTAACCGATGCACTAAGCAGTCTACAATGTATGTGCACGAACAATCATAAGTGACTTTCTCTCCTTTTTATATCCTATTTAGGCGACTTTTTCTATCTCACATGCACATGCATTTCATTTTGTTGACGTGTTCTTTCTTAGTAGGATACTTGGTTGATGCTAAAAACTTGTTTGTTACTTATTTGATACGTAAAGTGACTGTATCTTTACGAAAGGAAAATGAATAGAGAACCCTCAGTTTCAACAATTAGTACTCAGGAATAGTTGACTTCCTCTTTTTCATTTTCTGAGCAGATCTCAAGTCTCCTGGTGGTGACCCAAAGTATATGGAGGCATTTGGTAAGTTGAGTTTGAACCGGTATTGTGTCTGACAGACCTAAATTCTTTCAGCTAGGCTCCCTCCGTCCCAAACTAATGGTTACTTATTTCCGTTTCGGGCGTCCCATACTAATGGTTACTTACCCAAAATGTTCAATTTTCTCTCTCGTGCTCACTCACAACAATTATCCACTTATTATTCCCTACCTCATTCTCTCTCTCTTACCCTCTCACAACACATACTTTTCCAACATATTTTCTTAATCACTGCGCAATAAATTTTAGTAACCATTAGTTTGGGACGGAGGGAGTATCTCGTAAACAGCTATTGGGCCTGACGTAGGAATTTACTCCTACCTTTTTGAATCACATGTCATATAGGACAGATTTATTGTCTAGTCAAATGCAAAATAGCTTCATTTCATGTGTAGTGACAAACCTATGGAGGCCTAACACAATGAGACGTACGTTTTATTGCAGAACTGAGTCCAGAAGAGTCTGAGGATGTTCTTTTTAAAGAGGTGTGAGTTTCTTTCTTTTTCACCTCATACAAGCTTTATTGGTTAAAAGATTGGCACTGAAGAAGCACACAATGTTTGTTTTTGGTGGGTTGTTTATTTGTAGAATATCGAAAAAATGTGATTACCTTTTTCTCATTTTAATTTACATGATAAAAATTATTTTCAGGCTTGGCTCACATACTTCTGGGGAAGAGCCAGCGCGCATGGTATAGAGGAAGATATTGCGAAAAGGCGACTTCAATTTTGGATTAGTCGGAGTGCGCATTCACCAAGTTCACATGATGCTGTTGATGGTAATTACTATGAATTCTATTGTTTATCGGGTTCGCTCCAAGATGAAGAGTTTGATGTTTTAGAATAGAAAAACAAGAAGAAAAAGAAAGTTGCCTTCCATCTAGAATATTGCTCTACTATCTGTTTCGTTAATAAAAAAATATGGTGATGGAGATCAATATCAGAATAGGAAATAGGGTTGCTTAATATCATCCAAGAGTTTAAGTTTAATTATTATGGTTTTTATTGTATTTTCGGATTTATATTTATATACTCCCTCCGTCCATAACAATGTGCACAAACTTCCTTTTTGGGTGTCCCATTGATAAGTCACATTTTCCTACACTGGAAATTTTATATATTTCTTTATTCATTGGGACCTAATTGTCATACTCACAACAACTATCCACTACTATTTCCTACCCCAATTTCTCTCTCCTATCTCACTGTTCATACTCACAACAAATATCCACTATTATTCATTCCTTAATTCCCGTGCATTCTTCATTTTATGCACATTTTTATGGGATGGAGGGAGTATGCAGTAATTTGATATTTGGAAGTAGATTTAAGCAATGTTTTAATGTTTTAGAGTGTTGTTAGGTTTCTATATAGGTTAGGCATATTTTTAGAATTGTTTGACTTGTTTTCCATGTCCGAGGTGCCCTATAAAGTAGGTACAATGTAATTCCGTAAATTAGTTTTTGATTTGATAGAATTTTTATAGTGTTACTCTTTATTCTTTGAAAGTCGATTTGATCCGTTTGGATGTCAATTTTCGGTTGCACGTGCGCGATTCAACGATGAAAATCTTTTACTAGTAATCGCAATACAACGAAAATTGAAAATCTTTCACTAGTGATCGCGCACAATTCAATGGTGTTTGATATTTATCCTTTTTTATGCTTCCACTTGCCTGCCCTATTCAACAGTGTTTGATATTTATCCTTTCTTATGCTTCCGCTTGCCTGCATCAGTTGGTATCAGAGCCTAAACCTTAATTTTTCTATATTCATTTAAGGTATTTCTTTATCGATATTTTTCTTTTTCCAAAAAAAAAAAAAATCCAAAAGAAAATGGTTGATTTCTCATGGCCCTTTTGCGAATCTCCAAATAATCAACTTTTTGTGGATTGGTCAACTCCCCCCCCCCCCCCAATTTTTGACGAGTGTGATTGTGAAATTTGTTAATTTGACTCTTGATCGAGCCAAAAATGGAATCAATAGTGCCGGATCCTAGGTTGGATATCTGGAACGCCTTGCTAAGCCTGAAAATGATGAACGCACGTGAGCTTGGCTGGGGTTTCACCGGCTAAGGCCCTCCGGCGTGAGAATAAGTTAGATGTTCTTTTGTGAAGAAAACTTGGAAAGAAAGAGAGAGCTAGGGAGAGAGAATCCCTGCTATGAATGCTTCATATTCTGCTTGATTGTTCGAAGCGGGGAAATTAAATCTCAGAGCTTTCTCAAAGCTCGTGTCGTTTTCTGGCTCAATTAATAATACCCGGGCCCCATTGCTGCTCTTGGCTGCTGAGCCGTCGATGAACAATTTCCAGCAGTCTATTGGAACGGGTTGGAGATCGGTGGTTTGAGGGAGTGGCGCTAGCTCGGTGTTGAACGTTGTCTCTACTAGGAAATCAACCAGGGGCTGGGCCTGGAGGGCTTTCCTTGGCCGGTAAGAGATTTCGAACTCGGTGGGCTCAATGGACCAATTTAGAAGTCGTCCTGAGCTATCAGGTTTGTGCAAAATCTTCCTCAAAGGAGCATTAGTGTAAACTACGATCGGATGAGCTGAAAAGTAAGCTCTCAGCTTTCGAGCTGCCAGTATAGTAGGAATAGGAAATAGTTTAATTTTAATTATTATGATTTTTTTTATTGTATTTTCGGATTTATATTTAGATATGCAGTAATTTGATGTTTTGAAGCAGTTTTAGTCAATATTTTGATGTTTCTATATAGGTTGTTAGGCATATTTTTAGAATTGTTTTGACTTGTTTTCCAAATGTTAGGTGCCCATAAAAATAGGTACAAAGTAATTCTGAAATGTAGTTTTTGATGAATTAGAGTTTTGATATTGAGTTTTACTCTTTGTTTCTTGAAAGTCGGGTTGATCCATTTGGATGCCAATTTTCGGTAATCGTGCGCGATTTGATATTTATACTTTTTACGCTTCCGCTTGCCTGCATCATATAGGCATACCGATCAATATGAGGTTTCATGTTTCAGTTGAGCAAGGTCTGATGGAACTAAGGAAAATGGGAATTGAACAGCGCCTCTGGGAAGCATCCCGAAAGGATAATAATTGATGACGATTGTTCCATACTGCAGCAAAGAAAGCACCATGAAACTGTAGAACTCTGCCTGTTAGCTGCATTTGCTCTTTCTACGCTGGTATGTCTTGGTTTGGTTCGTACCTTTAACATGGCAGCACCGTCCTCTCCTTATATAATAGTAGAATCTCAAATGTAAGCTTCTATTTGGACTCTGATGAACATATGACGTGTTTATGTATAATTGGTATCATTATACCCAATAGATACTATAAAGGTTTTTTGGTAATTATAAAAGTGGAAATTACCATGGGTTGGTTACCCACATTGTCTTTGTAATTTTAGCTCTATTGTAGGCTTACCTTTTTTGTTTGAATCAAAATTACTTTAGTTGATCAGTGAAAATATAGGACAAGGCACAAGGGTACAGCAGGGAAAGACAGGATGTTAGGATCTGAAGAGGAGGCGAATCTGATGGAATGTTGTGAAATGGCTGTTGTCTGGAGCTTCTGCAATTAATCCGGTAAGGCATATTCATGCTTTTGCAGGTTTTGTGTGTATCTCTTAATAACTTATTTATTTAATGGACCATATTCCATTTTTTTTTTCCTGAGAACGGGAATTGGTTCATGTTGTTGGGTTCTTATCTTCTCAGGAATGTTGAAATAGGTAGTTTTTGCAAGTATTTCGAGTAGTGAAAGGTGTTTCCACATTCGTGCTTTAATCTCTGATGTTTACTGTATACTCGAACCAAAATATGATTTTCCCGTGAGCAATATAATCGTGTAACTAAGACATAAAGAAGACAAGTTACAGAGAGTATTCTGCAGCATTGAAGAGGAGGCTCAACCACCATTTTTAGACAGTTGAACTCCAAGGCTAAAATGGGCTTTGATAGCATCACACTCATGCTTATGTCTCTTCTAGTTTTTTCCTCGGTTCCAGTGTTGACTCCAACGCTTTCACCTTCTGCATCATTACTTAGGATAGATGGCCTCCAAACTTTGGCGGGAGATACTGGCCTTACCCGGTAAACATATCAAAAGAATTTTTTTTAAGTATAACTGTTTGTAAATCTTGATACATGAAAACTGAAAATAGCTTGGCAACTGCTAGTGTACTGAAATCTATAGTGGAAGAAACCTGCACTGAATCTGACAAGAGTACTTGAGAAGGTGTGGATTGTACTCTGTTAGGCCACTGCAAATATGTAGAATAGTACAACAAAAGTAAGTTGTACGTACGTAGTATTATCTCTAGGTAGAGAGACTGAATGAACAATGTCAGATATTTACCTGAAGCTCGGAAGTGACATCTCAATAAGCGGGCCCATCAATTTATTGGAGTCTGGCTCTGCAATTGTCGTATTACCAAGGTTTATCAAGAAACATGGGGAAAAATTGAATTCACGTATACTAGTACATTAGAATTTGGTCTAGAAACATGGGAACAGAAGAAGCTATATGTTAGAAACAACTCACCTGTAGAAGTAAGGCCGATACTAGAGATAGCAGTTGAAGCAGGGCCATAAATTTCGGTTACTTCTATATTCATGCCATTGTTCCGACCATTTCCAATGCCGATGTAACTTGTTGATCTTGCTTTTCTTCGTCTTCGAGGGTTTTATGCTCTACTCAACCATGGCAACCATGTTATATACAGAGTGAGAGTGCTGTGGCCCTCATGGCCCCATCTATGTTAGCTTTGTTAAAGTGTGTGTGAACTGTAAAAGCTAAGATGTTGAATTGAATTCACTATGGAATTAATATGATGTACCTTTGAAAAGGTTGCAACTTGACTTTGGAAGTCCAAATTCCTGAAGAAAATAGAGAATTAATTGAAAACAAGAACAGGTGCATGCGGGCTAGTTAAATTGGTCTCACTCACCTGTCTGTCGTCCATGAACACATGCGTCCTCGCTGTTGCTGCCCATCTAGTATTTCGCCAACCAAAATACAATTACAAACAAGGAAACAAATAACATTGATTTTTAAAGAACTAATGAGCTCCAAATTCTGGTGTTAATTTTGACGTTTTGATCAAAGGTACAGTTGTTTAAAGGGAATGTATGCCAAGATGTGTTAAAAAGGGACAAACATCAAACTGATCTTTAATTATTAGACATTTCTTGAAGTTTAAACAATGGTGAGGCTGGCGCCTTAGCGATATATTTATGCAGTTTTGCATGCAATCTCTCTATATACTTACTGAGCAAGAGGAAAAGTTACATTTACCTCCCTCAAAGTTTAAAATACTTTCATTTATATACTCCTTAGTTTACCCCCATTATATTTCAGGCCCTTTTAGTTATATATGTCTAGTACACACTCCTCTAACAAACCCTCTAGTTGAAGGATTTGTGACGGAGCACTTACGCCCATGATGTGGGATTATTCCCTACATTTCCTGTTCCTGCAATCACAACAAGCTGAAAACACCTTATCAGTTTAAGAATACTTGATCATCAGGAAATAGCTAGCTCCAATTGAAATTTGAAGGACCCAATTTAAATATTTCTCGACGGATATATAGAGGCTGTTTTACGTTACCTCATCGAAGATGCCTGGGGGACTTTCCTCGTAACTGGCTAGAAAGAAGCCTCCAAGGGTGTACCTGCAGATCACAAATATACATGTACATACAACGTATGTATACATGATACAAGTATATCAATGCATTGACAATTGTACTACTCCCTCTGTCCCTAAATGAGTGTTCATTTTCAGGAAATTTTTGTCCCAAAATGAGTGTCCATTTTGATCATAATTTTGTCCCTAAATGTTTTTTTTTTTCGAATTTTTTTCACCGGTCTCTTTATTTACTTGCAAAAACTAAATGTTTGTAAAGAGAATTACAAGATTATATATGAATTTTGCCACCAAATTGTACAGAAAGTTATGCCCCTTAAAATGAAATTTAGACACTCATTTAGGGACATAGGTATAGGTAGTGCAGAACTTAAATATGTTTTTTGTAGGTATAGCATTTTCCATCATGATTGTAGGATTATTAACAAGGATTCTTGAGAAGAGAGAACAAATAGTAAATACCGGAAAGCTTCGAGTAATTTGGAACTCTTTTGGGACAATGGCTCCAGCAACTTCAGTTTTAACAAGATGGAGCTGGTATAGCGCACTGAAAATATATAACCAACAATTAAACATAATGTGTTATAGCTTATAACTAACTCCCTACTGTCTAATGATGGCCATAAACTATACATACATATATGTGTATATATGGGCGGAACCGGAGAGGACTTACCGGCCTTTGAATACCCAGGGAGGTTTGCCGTATCCCCCAGCTGATGCTTCTTTCTGTAGGTGGCAGTTAACAGTTCGGGTTTGGGCTCTCCCGCAGAATGGATATGAAAAAAATGCCATATTATTAATTGTGTCTACAATTCAAATTAAGGAGGCAGGCAGTGTTGTCCTGGCTTGCTTTATAAACATTTAAGTTAAGCTCACGCGGCTTTAAGGTTCTCTCCCTCCCTCAGTCTCATAATAAATGTCACTTTTAACTTGTCGGTTCATTGTTTCTATAGAATGTGTACAATTGTTTGTACCATTATTATTGCCCTAAAAATATTTTTAATTTATGGCAATACTAAATTTGAAATAGATTAAAAAGCAAATTTTAAATTTATTATTGTTATTAATATTATTATGAGACGGAAAGGGTATGCAGATGGGTAAGATCTGACGCTCATGATTAAGCTTAATGCATGGTTATGGAGGTTGTAGCATACAAACTTTCATTTGTATTTGTACTCCTATACAGCTAATTTTTAATTGTTCAGGTAGATCTATAAATAACACCTACTCATGTCACGTCTAACAAAGTTTAATGTTACTAGCGTATATTTAATTACTATTATCATTACCTAATTCTTCATAATCAGTAGTAGTAGTAGTACATATTTTTGGATTGAAGTCTTGTCAACAAAATGCAATGGGTGATGTAATTGAGTTGAGATGCCCTGTTCTCTAATTTCCCATTTTATATTACATCGAATCGATGCGGTTAAATGAACAATTACAAGACTCATCCAAAATCATCCCGTTTCATTCATCTCCAGTTTTTATTTTTTAACAGCTCTGTTGCCGCAGCAGTTTTGAATCACATAATATCATCCATATAACAATCCAATTAACAACAGTTCTGAATCAAAATAATATTACACAAGAATATAACAATCCCATGATTGATGTGTCAAGATGAATCAATTTAACTTGGTTGCAAATGAACAAGTTAAACATGCAAGGCTTTGTATAGCTTAAAATTCCATACCAAATGTCAGGTAATCATCTCATCTGACACTGACACTGACACTGACACTGGAAGGTAACAAAACAAACACAGGTTCATCAATATGTATAACAAACCCTGACACTCATTACAGAGATTTCTAATATATAGAGTCAGCCCCGTGAGTCTGATCAGCCGGTGATAATCCGGAAATGTTCGTTTTACCCCCAAGCATGCTTCATAACCAGAACATGTTATTATTTATGAAATAGACAATCCATCTCAACACCGGTCCAGTAAATTTCAACACCTAATCAAGAAGCTTCGAGTTTTTCTACAACATGAAGCTAAAAAGCAAGATATTAAGCATTTCAAGTTACGGTGATTTATTCTGTTGACTTGTGAGAATCCTTGGAAACAATAACAGGAGGTTCAACCACCATTTTGAGACAACTAAACTCCAGTGCTAGAATTGGCTTTGACAGCATAATGGATACACTCAGATCTTTTTTACTTTCTCCTCCTTCTCCGCACCTATACATAGTTTTCAGGGCTTTTCTATCAGAAGAATGTTCTCCATCAGTTTCTAATGTCATAGGCCCCGAGACTTTTGCCGGTGATATAGGTCTTACCCTGTCACAACAAAATGGATATGCTAAGTACAATTTAGAAGCACAAAACTTTCATGTTGAAGCTTAGCATTGACTATAAAGTTTCTGAACAATGAATATGAACCCATTATCTTATGTTAATGAGAAAAGGTGCACAAAAAAGTCACAATTTTGTAGCATTAATACGCTGAACAATACGACAAATGCAAAAAAGTATGAAAAGGGTGAAATTTGAAGCGGAAGAAACCTGCACTGAATCTGGCAGGAGTACTTAAGAAGGTGCGCATTATACTTTGTACGGCCACTGCAAAGATTTGGGATAGTACAAGCACAAAGTTTATATCTTTAGGTAGTGATTGTAAACAAACAATGGCAGAAATTTACCTGAAGCTAGGAAGTGACATCTTGATAAGTGGGCCCGTCCACTTGTTAGAGTTTGGCTTGGGAGCTGCCAATTTGCCAAGGTCGAAGCAGGAACATAGTCATAGAAGCACGTTAGAATCCCTTACATCTAGAGAGAGAGAGAGACAGACAGAGAGAGAGCTCACCCGTCGAACTAAGGGAGATATTACAGATGCCAGTAGTAGCACCGTCAATTTCACTTACATGTATGTCCATGCCATTCTCAGGGCTATAGGAAGCATTCCCAATGCCAAGTGTGCTTAAAAGACAATTGATTTTACTCTTTGTTGTTCTTGTAGTGGCTGTAATACTCTGGTCAAATAGAAACCATATCACAACAGAAGTATTTTATTTATTTTTTAATTAATAATCATTACTTTTCATGGTCATGTCTGATTGTAATCCTCCCTCTGTCCCGAAATGATCTTCTCAATTGCCATTTTTCATTGTCCCAAAAAGTTCATCTCATTTCTACAATTTGGGCTTAAATGTGCATAAACACAACATGGCTAGTGAATCAAGTGTTCATATCCTTAAAAAGTTTGAATAGTCAAACATGAAGATCATTTTGGGATGAAGGGAGTATGATGCACAGAACATTTTATTTTACATCAGATTTAAATCAAATGCCAGATATATCTTGGGAGCAACATGAATACAGAGCTGAGAGGCCCACCTTTGAAAACCTTGCAACTTGACTTGGAAGTCCAACATCCTGAAGAATCAAGGCGACAAGAAAAAGAATTAGAAAACCAAGGGTCTTATGAACTAAAAACAACAACAACAAAGCCTTAGTCCCAAAAATAACATGGGGTCGGTTAACATGAATCCTCAAAGGTCATCGTGAGAGAAATGATGAAAAAAATAATAAAAATTAAAAGAAAAAATAGGAGGAATTTTTCTTTTTTAGAAAATGAAAAGAAGAAAAATAATATAAAAATAGTGATAATAAGAGAATATATATATATATATAAAAAAAAAGATAGGGAAAATGAAAATAATAATGATAAGCAAATAAAAAAAAAACCAACCCCCATCACCCACATGAACTATAATCAATAAAATCCCAGCTCAGATAGTATTCTAAACATTTGTACATATTTTTCCAATTATCTAACCTGTTTATTGTTCCGCTAGTATGCAAGAAAAATGTGCCAACTTTTTCTGCCAAAACCTTCTATAGCTACTATGGAAGCACATAATTTAGCTACTTCCTGATTTTTGATATAATCTTGAAATAAAAGGTTGAAAGCAACAAGTTAGGACTCTCCAAGTCTCCATGCTTCTTACCCTTCGACCATGAATGCAGGCCTCATCGCTGTTCACAAGCACCCTTGCTGCCCATCTGTTTACATTCATAGTCAACCATAGCTGCCTTAAAGAAATGAGTGAAAATGCAACTTCTATCTTATAGCACCATGACCTTACTATATACTCCCTCCATCCCGGAAAGATAGTCCCATTTGACTTTTAGTGGTCAACACAAGTGAATTTTGACCAAATAGTAATGTCAATCTAATCATTCCAGTGAAATTCTAAATTTGTAACTGATAAATCATTTAAGTGATTATCAATAACAATTTTTATAATTTTCATTGGGATTATTATTAATATTTGGTCAAAGTTCACTTTTGCTGACCACTAAAAGTCAAATGAAACTATTTGTCCGGGGCGGAGGGGGTATAGAACCAGGTAATAACTTGGTCTTTATAGTTTTATTATACTCAGTAAACTACATAAAGCTCATGGTATCTGCAGTTACATATAGACTGTAAGTATTTGATATTATGGTTAAACGGAGTTACTGCCAGATGATAAAAGCAAAAGAAGTGTGTCAGTGTTAAAAAGTTGATTGACCTCAAACTTGTTCCTTAACCAATGGGTTGGTCTTTGGGATAAGAGATCTCATGGAAATGCTTAACAGAAGGTTGTGATTCTCCAATGCATGAGAAATTGGGTTTGTTCTCTTGCCATGTGCCCATGTCCCCAAAGAAAAAGCAAATTAAACATAAATGAAAAATAGATGGGAAACCTCTGGGGTGCTCGGTTTGGTTTTCATGCATGGCAAGTAGAGGAGAATAGGAATGTGCAGTTTGGCCATCTAGCATAACACGCAAGTTCATGAACCTACCGACTTGTAAAGGTTTTGCATCTATGGCAGCAGATAAATGACCAGTCTACATACTTTAAGAAACATCAACTAGTATTATTTTATCATTAAACAAAAGCAAAAAGGTGGAGCACTTACGCACAAGATGTTGGAGGGTTCCATACAGTTCCTGCAATTACCACAAGCTGAATAATATCATCAGTGCAGTACATTATTGCCTATTCTAAAATACATATAAATATATTAAATAATAAAAATCAGATTTTTCAGGAAATGACTCTGCTTAAACTCTAGACGTTTCTCGAAATCTAGGGTAGTGGACTCATGTGATCCAGTTTTAAGCAGATTGAATAAGAAAAAGGTGAATAAAAAATAGAATGGACAACCTCATCGAAGATTCCAGCCGGGCTGTCATCATAACTGGCAAGAAAGAATCCCCCAAGTGTGTACCTGAAGAGTACAAATTTAAGTACAAACTCCATTAGCTAATATAAAATGGAACTTGTTAAACTATTAATCACAACAATCTTTTAATTCTTATTATAATAATAGGATAATCAATAAATATGTTAAACAAATAAATAAAAATACCCAAAAGCTTCAACTAATCTGAACTCTTTGGGAATGAAAGCTCGAGCAGTTTCTGCTTTAACAAGATGGAGCTGGTACAGGGCACTGGAAAAACAAAACATGAGAACATTATAATTTAATTATACCCCTAAATAAGGGTTCATTTTCAGAAGATTAATCTCTAAATGAATGTCCATTTTCTAGTGAAGTTACTAAAATCACCTTATAAACTATCGGTCCTACCATCCACTCGCAATGACATAGTGTGCTCATCAAGGGTAATTTATGTGCATATGCTAGCGAACTTGGTTAAAAGTCAACTCATTAATTTGCTTGAGAAAATAAAAAAAGAACCCTTACTTAGGATCAGAGTGAGTACAATCTATGAGTAAGAACAAATGTATACGCAAGTCATAACGGAGGAAGATCACTTGCCTGCCTTTGAAAAGCCATGGGGGTTTGTCATACCCAGAACCGGAATTTGTTTCATGAACGCCCATAGATTTGTGGTGACACCGAAAGATTTGGTTTTGCTGAGAGTAACAGAAGAAGAAAATTAGGATAATAATTTTCAAGCTCCATAAATACCATGATCCATAATTTCTGAACAAACTCAAAAAATTGAACATGGGGGTCTGAAACAGATGTGAATTTGTAAGAATCTCTGAGGATATCATATCGCTCATCTTTAAATAAACCCTTGTTTCTGCATTGTACTCATTTCAAAACCAGCCGCCCCAAAAGGGATGGAGTCCCACATTTTCAAAATAATTTATGTGCATTATTGTAAAATTGCCATAACCAGTGAGTGTACTACATGTGTTGGGCCAATTTAAGCGAGAATGCATCTGGGGGGTGAGACTAGAACTAGACTGATGAATAAATATAAATGTGCAAGTGCGTGTTTAAGTGTGTGTAGAAGAAGAAGAAGAAAGGGAAGTAGCAAACCCCAGAAGGTAAAATAGAGTGAAGAGCCATGGGTGAGTGAGGAGTTGCAGAGATAATGAAAATTGATAACAAAGAGAAATATATATATAGAGAGAGAGAGAGAGATCTGAAAGTAGGTACCCTTTTGAGAATTTAATTTGATAAAGTAGAGAGAAGCTTCGAGCTGAAATTCCGCATCTTTAGACCGCCAACAGAGAGAGAGAGAGAGAGAGATTGGCCGTGACGATTTTAAAAATGGTGGTGATTGAAGAAACAGAGGGGGACTGGTGCTGGCGAGGGAGATGAGGTCAGCGTCAAATGGAACGGATAATACTCAATTGTGATTTTACAGCCACCTCCCGCTATTTACAACCATAACCCATTCTACTACCTCCGTCACAAGGGCGTAAATAGTTTGGTTTAATTTGGTCAGGTGAATTTACAGACCCACCGAACCATTAACTATCGGTTTGAAACTTCTTTTGATCAAATCAAATTATGAAAAGTTCTAATAGAACCAAACCACTTAAAATAGTTTGGTTCCAGACCATAGTCTAACTCGTGGTTCAGGCCAGTGTTTAAATTATAGTTTAGGCCATGGTTTATATCACAATTCACTGTCAAAGTTATTGATTTTTAATTAAACATAAATGAAGAGAAAATCGTACTAGATGAAGAGTGAGGGATACAAAGGGGTTTGAAGAGAAAAGCTGAAAGAAGAAGAGAATAAAGGAAAAGAGAAGCCGAAAGAGGAGAACACATTACACAATGTCGACAATGAAATGAACTAAATTAACTATGTGTTTGAATGAAGATGTCAAAGGATGACATGAATATTGAATAAGATGCAACACAAGAGTTATGATTTGTCTTATGTAATGTAGCTTTTTATTTAATGATCCAACTGTGAATATTATTCAAAATACAAATCTATGGTCAATACATGCAGTCTGATGGTTTGATCTGACGGTTCATTCAAGTTGTTTCAAAACACAATTTGGTTTAGTTTGTTTTGATTCAGATTTGGTCTGAACTAACTATTTGGTTTGCCAATTTTGTAGACAAAATGAACTATTAATGTTTGAAAACTAAATCACACTTTATTGGATTAATTTTATTCTTCAGTTAAGTTGATGTGGGACAAATGAGGCATTAACAAATTGTGTGGTGTATAACTATCAATTACAATTTTTAAATGAGTATAGTAATGATAATTTTTTTATTTAAAGTAAAATTTAATCAAAATGACTTTACAAAATTAATGAGACTATCGTTTTAAAACAATTGAAATTATATTTTTAGGTCACATCCACCATAATCTATACAAGATGATTTTAACAATTAGAATTACCAATTGCTAAATGATAATGTATCTACAGATCTAACACAACCTAATAACATAATCTTTGTAGAGCTGGTATCCTGTAAAACGTGTTTTTCCTAATGGTTAGGAAAAATCGTGTTTTTCAAAATTATTTGGCAGTACTCAACACACTCACTGGACCTTCGTAACACAACAAATGGTCATCCTAAACATTGTCACTGGCTATCTATTAACACTTCTGTTACTCTAAAAAAAAAAAAAAAAAAAAAAACTTCTGGCTATCACTTTCAAATGTTCTGCCTATCATCTCATATTCAGAAAGCTTTATATTGATATCCAGAAGACTTTATATTTATATCCAGGACCCTTCTGGCTATCACTTTCAAATGTTCTGACTATCAATCTCATATCCAGAAGACTTTAAATTGATATCCAGAACCGTTGGAAGTTCCGATTATTTACAAAAATGACCCTTCTGGCTATTACTTTCAAAGGTTCTGGCTATCATCTCATATCCAGAAGGCTTTATATTTTTATCTAGGACCCTTCTGGCTATCACTTTCAAATGTGCTGGGTATCAATCTCATATCCAGAAGACTTTTATATTGATATCCAGAACCGTTGGAAGTTTCTATTATTTACAAAAATGACCCTTCTGGCTATTACTTTCAAAGATTCTGGCTATCAATCTCATATCCAGAAGGTTTTATATTGATATCCAGAACCGTTGAGAAGTTCCGATTATTTATAAAAATGTCACCATGTTTTTTTAAAACACGTTTTTCCTAGGAGTTAAGAAAAACGCGTTTTTCCCAAGATTTTGCGATCTTCGTACTTTAACATCTTCTCATTTATCGTAACGTGTACTATTTTATTATAAAACCAAAGTGAATAAAGTTTTAATTACTTTAACAAAAGAAAGGACAACCCATTAGTAGTTGTCAATAAATAAATAAATTACACACTAATGACAACCTAACTAGGGGTGGCAAATTGGATGTTTTGGGTTTATCCATTAAAATTAAAATATCTAGGTATCCAATGAATTTTTAAGTTTAATGTATAACCAAAACACCCAATTTGACACCCATAATCCTAACCTTCTCACTATTTTTCAATCTCCATGAAAGTCTGAACAAAGAAGATATTTAGTTGATTCAAAGCAACGTGTCAACTTCTAAAACCAATCTTTAATGGAATATTATTTTTTTGTAATGCTTTACTACCCCCACTAGCTAGAGCCAATTATACTTTTGTTACTTAATTACTTAAGAGGTGGTCTCCCATCCCACGAGAACAAGGGGATCCGTCTCATGCATGAGACGGGTCGCGCCCATGTGGCAACCCAGCATTGACCGGAAAAAAAAAAAAAAAAAAATTTTTTTTTTTTTTTGAGTTTTTATATTTTTTTTTCGGCTTTTCAGTGGTTTAGCAAAAAATAATAGTTACCATCTCTTAAAGTAACATTGTTCATAAGTAAACGTAATACTTGTTTTAAAAAAACAAAAGCTCGTTTTTACCCATTTTTCCAAATGTAATACTAAATATAATTACATGTAACCCAAACAATATATAAATGTAATAATCATCTATGCTGAAATATAATAGTGCTTTAGCTAAAATGTAATATAATGTGTATTTTAAATTTTATTTTTTAAAAGAAAATAACTTATGTATATGAATGTAATAGTAAGTTTATACAAGTAAATGTAACACTTTGATTGACGAAATTGTAACAGATTTCTATAGATAATGTAATACTTTTACATGTATCATGATAAATTTGACCCCATTGTAACTTATTGTTTGAAAACATATAGATATCTATACATATGTATTACAATTATGTACAAATACTATTATATATAAATAACACGTTTGTTACATTTTAGTTATAATAAGTATTACTTTTGGCAAACGAAGAAAACATAGGAAAAACACTATTACTTTAAGAGATGGTAACTATTACTTTTCACAAACCGAAAAAAAAAAATAAAAAAAATAAAAACAAAAAATCAGCCAATGAGGGGCTGCCACGTGGCAGGGTCCCCCCATGGGTCCTGGAGCAGGGTTGTGGGTCGGGTAATGGGTCAAAAAAATGACCCGTCTCACCCATGAGACGGGTTGGAGTGTTCTCACACAAGTTTTTGTCATTACTTAATTAGATCATCTCCAATGGTTTGGTGCAAAAATTACACTATCTTTTTAAAATGGTGCAATTTTTGCATCAAATGTTTACCATCATCTCCAACTATAATGCTTCAAATCTTGCACCAAACAAGGATATTTTAAAATATTATTTATTATTTCATTTACTTAATATGTTTTTCATTAATTAGTATATTTTTCTTACATTAAATTAATCAATAAGGCATGAAAATATATAATTATATTACAATATCAAATAAATAAATAGAAATAAATTTTATTTATTCAAATAAAAAATATTTAAAATTCAATTATTTTGAAAGTAAACGATCGAGAAGTATATTATTTTAAAATACTTGCAAGCCAATTGTGATAATTTATTTTGATATTTATTCTAAGTGGAGGAAATATATGGTAAAAGTTAGATATTTTATATAACATATTATATTATTTTGAGACAAAAAGAGTATTCAATATAAGTAATATTTATTTATTTTGAGACGGAAGGAGTATAAACTAAAAGAGATGAAAAAAAAGACTACATCGAAGAAGTATACTAGTATGACATATTTATTTATTTTGAGATAGAAAAAATATATACGCATAATATAATAATTAGTTTTATTTTGGGATGGAAGAATTACAATAAAAAAGAGGGGGGAAGGAGTACAATAAAAAAGAGGGGGGGGGGGACTATAGCGCAGCTATGATGTTGCGCCAAAGTTGAAGCAAATAAGTGGATGCTCTATATTTGAAGATCTACTTAGCGCATGGTTGGAGCCCTATTAACACTAATTTCACGGAGATTTGGAGTTCCCTTGGGCATGGTCTAGTATTATTATTTCCAGTAGCGTAGTGTAATGTCAAGCGTCTGGTGGATCATCCATCGAGTCCAAATCTTTTGTGTCACTTTGTGTACCACTCTATGTGTCAAAAATTGGTTACAAAATGATTTAGCAGTCAGTGATTAGATGTTGAGTTGGCAATTATTAATTAAGTATATAATTAATGTGATGTAGGAGACGACGACCACGATCAGTGCAGGCAGCGCATAGGCCAGGCCGAACAATCAGGCGCCCGCTTACCTCGTGTTTCGGGGGGTGAGTTTCTGGAATTAACCGAGCGCCCGCTTGGTCTTCACCAAGCGCCCGCTTGGTCGCCAAACAGGATTTGCCCAGTTTCGTTTTTACGTTTTGTGCGCATACAATTAGGGTTATTTTTGGCATTTTTGTTTACCTAGGTTTTGTTATTTGTTAATTAGGGTTTTTTTATTTGTTAGGAGTATAAATACTCTTTTCTTTCTTTATGTTAGACAGCTTTTGATTAATTGAATTTTATTCAAAGAGATTTTCTCTTTTCTAGTGGATTCCAGGTTTACTCTGGTGGATTCTAGGGTTATTGTGTTTGAGAGTTCATCGCTTGTGAATTCTTGTGATTAGTGCGCTAATCACGAATACTATCACTTCCTTGACAACGCAGATTGCAGCGTTGGTTGCCGCTCAACAGGGTCAGAATGTTAATCAGAAATGTCATGGTGAGAGAGACAGGGTACGACGTCCTCAAAGGACAGAAAATCGGGATGATGGGGATTCCAGCTCCAGTTCCGATGACGAGGTTATTCTTAAAATCAATCTTAGTCTTGATCATGCGCGACAACAAGAAAAATATTTCTTGGCAAATGAAGCAGAATTTTCGGAGAAGGGCTACTATCATGATCAACAGATGCGCAAAAATATCGGGCCACTTGATGCCGAGGATAGTCGGACAGATGAGAATGAATATTGGGCGAAATCTGATGTCTATTATTACAAAGCCTATTTTTATTCCAAGCAAATTCGGCGATTGGAGGCGCAGTTGCAGAAATTATTGGCTCCGAAAATAGAAGATTCAGATCCGGAGGAGGAAGAAGCTGTTGTTGATGGGGTTATTTGCGAGGCTAAGGAGGGTTTGAAGGATGGGGAGGAAGATCAGTACAAGGAGGTTGGAACGGATGGTATATTTTTCGATCCAAACAAGGAGATTGGTATGGATTTGTGTGGAATTATTGTTACAAAATTAAATATTGTTTGGAGCGATTTTATTGATGGTGATTTTATGGTTGTGGAGGATGATCGACAAAGGGGTGATTTAATTTTTGAAGACGACGGTGAGACGGAAAAAGTGATTTTTTATCCGGAGAAACTTCGTTTGTTTCCTATTATGCTTCGAATATATCTTTATTCGAAGTATTTATTCAAGTGGGACGAAAATTTCCAAACTTCGGAGATGAACTCGGGGTCGAGTTCTTTGGAAGTGGAGTAGACTGATGTAGGAGACGACGACCACGATCAGTGCAGGCAGCGCATAGGCCAGGCCGAACAATCAGCGCCCGCCTGTTCACAACCAGGCGCCCGCTTACCTTGTGTTTCCGGGGGTGAGTTTCTGGAATTAACCGAGCGCCCGCTTGGTCTTCACCAGGCGCCCGCTTGGTCGCCGAACAGGATTTGCCCAATTTCGTTTTTACGTTTTGTGCGCAGACAATTAGGGTTATTTTCGGTATTTTGTTTACCTAGGTTTTGTTATTTGTTAATTAGGGTTTTTTTTATTTGTTAGGAGTATAAATACTCTTTTCTTTCATTATGTTAGACAGCTTTTGATTAATTGAATTTTATTCAAAGAGATTTTCTCTTTTCTGGTGGATTCCAGATTTTCTCTGGTGGATTCCAGGGTTATTGTGTTTGAGGGTTCATCGCTTGTGAAATCTTGTGATTAGTGCGCTAATCACGAATATCTATCGCTTCCGTGCTGCGTCATAATGACTGTCAAATCATTTGGTATCCTACTTGTTGGAAAAAGTGTGTTTTGAAGTAAATAATGAGTATTTTCTGAAATGAATTATTTGTCGAAATGACAAAATGTTTGTGGGTTTGTGTTCTACTCCATGAGGACATAAAGATTGATTATTCATTTGTCCAATTTGGTTAAGGGATGAGTAAGATATGAAGGCTCAAAGTAAGTGGGTTGGAATGGGGATAATGTGTATCCCACATTGAAAAAAGATGTAAAAGTGGGTAAGTTTATATACTACTATGCTTTCCATAGTGGTATGAATGTGTGGCATAGAGGCTCTCTCTCGCACACAGGTGCGCAGGGGGGGTGCAAATCAAGGGCCCGATTTGCCTACCGGCTACCGAACTCATGTGCGAGCGCGTCCTGCGGACACAAATGTAGCCCCAAAATGGGCTGCTCGCGCGAACCCACTTTTTGCTATTTTTTGTTTTGGACAAAAACAGTCCAGACCTTTGAGTTTCTCCATCAGTTCATCAGTTTTGGTGAACTGAAACACTTAGGATTCCGAATTAACTCTGTGTTAATTCCTCCTCCCTTCAGTTATCTTTGGATGCTATATTAACAAACCTACACCTCCAGTTTACACACACGAAATGTTCCACCACCAACAGTCCCTTGCAATTTTCTTTTGCTGCATATTGATAAATCCCTCTTTCCATTGCTCTCCTGCATTCTGCATTGGTGGTGATCAAAACCAAGCTCAGTATCAATTCGCCGGAAGTTCCCCTGTGCACTTACGTTCCGGTCCGCGCCGTTTTATCCTGGGAAGCAACCGTCCGACTGATCCTCAAGCACAATTCGGTGAGGGGACGAATTGCTTTAAGGAGAGTGTGCTTCACACGACTCGGGCAAATTTCAGTATTGGGTTTTAATTTTCTGCTTGCTTATTTAAATTCTGCATCTGTTTTCTTTCGTATATTACGTGTTATTTCTTAAATTTTGTCTAACAATCTTAAAGCAATTTCGATTCCAATCGAAGGATAACAGGAAAAAAAAAAAAAAAAGAACAGAAAACTGAAAATAAAACAGTAACTAATACCTTCTGGTTTTGTTTCAGAAATGACTAATGATTCGAGCACTGCTAACAAATCTGCAACTGGTTCGGGAAAGGATTCCGAGACTCCTCGTACGGAGGATACGCATCGTGTGGAAACCAATTCAAGGAATATGGTTGTTCCAACTGTTCCGGCTCATCATAGTGAGAAGCCGGAGAAATTTGTTGGCCAAGATTTCAAACGTTGGCAGCAAAAGATGCTCTTCTATTTGACTACCTTGAATTTAGCAAGGTTTCTCAAGGAAGATCCGCCTGTGTTGGGTGAAAACGAAGCTGATCCACAAGCCGTAATCGCTCTTGATGCTTGGAAGCATTCTGAGTTTCTTTGCCGAAACTATGTGCTCAATGGGTTGTCGGATACACTTTACAATGTGTTTAGTGTGAAGAAGACGGCAAAGGAGTTATGGGAATCCTTGGACCATAAGTACAAAGTTGATGATGCGGGTTCAAAGAAGTTTATTGTAGGCCGTTTCCTCGACTACAAGATGGTAGACTCTAAAACTGTTAGGAGTCAAGTGGAAGAGTTGCAAGTTATAATCCATGAAATTCTTGCCGAGGGAATGATGATGTGTGAGAACTTTCAAGTGGCTTCTATCATTGAAAAGTTGCCTCCCTCTTGGAAGGATTTTAAGAATTATTTAAAACATAAGCGAAAGACTATGGATGTGGAAGCGCTTGCTATTCGTCTCCGTATTGAAGAAGAGAATAGGGTTGCAGAAAAGAAGTTGAATCACCTTCTAGTGGCAAAAGCTAATGTGGTGGAGCATGGTGGTAGTAGCTCCAAGAATAAAGGGAAAACTAAAGTTGTGCCCGGAAAATGTTCTAGTTTGAAGGCTAAAGGAGGAATTTCGAAGAAGAAATTTGTTGGAACGTGCTATAATTGTGGCATTGCGGGCCACAAGTCCTCCGAGTGTAGAAAGCCTAAGAAGCAAGTTAATATGGTTGATATTATGACAAATGAAGTTGCCGATATGACTTTGGTGGCGGTAATTTCCGAGGTGAATTTGGTGGGTTCAAACCCAAATCAATGGTGGATCGACACCGGGGCTACTCGACATGTTTGTTCCAACAAGGACATGTTTAGTACCTTTGAAGCTTTTGAAAGTGGAGAAACATTGTTTATGGGAAATTCGGCTACCTCCGAGGTGAAGGGTAAAGGGAATGTGGTGTTAAAAATGACTTCGGGAAAAGAGGTGACTCTTAGTAATGTGCTTTATGTTCCCGACATCCGCAAAAATTAGTGTCCGGTTCTCTTTTGGTTAAGCACGGGTTTCGTGTTGTGTTTGAATCCGATATGGTGACATTGTCTAAGAGTGGAATGTTTGTAGGCAAAGGCTATGTGAGTGATGGTATGTTCAAGTTTAGTGGAATGGTTGTGAAAGCAAATGTAATGGCTAATAAGCCAAGTGGTATGGTTGCAAATGTAATGGCTAATAAGCCAAAAGTCAATGAAATGAATAATTCTTCTGCTTACTTGCTTGAGTCCTCTAATTTGTGGCATGGTAGATTAGGACATGTTAATTATGATACTATACGTAGATTAATTAACTTGAATTGCATACCAAAATGTAAAATAGACTACAAACATAAATGTGAAACTTGTATTGAAGCAAAATTCACAAAACCCCCGTTCCATTCTATTGAAAGAAATAATGAACCACTTGATTTGGTTCACACGGATTTATGTGACTTCAAGTCAACACAGTCACGAGGGGGCAATAAGTATTTTATGACTTTTGTGGATGATAATACAAAATTTTGTTATGTGTATCTTCTCAAAAGTAAAGATGAGGCAATAGAAAAATTTTTTCTCTATAAAAATGAAGTTGAAAATCAACTTAACCGAAAAATAAAAGTCATAAGAAGTGATCGTGGTGGTGAGTATGAATTTCCTTTTGAAGGTATTTGTGCTCAACATGGAATAAAACATGAAACAACACCACCTTATACACCACAATCCAATGGAGTTGCGGAACGGAAAAATCGGACTCTAAAGGACATGATGAATGCCATGTTAATTAGTTCGGGGCTACCGGATAACATGTGGGGTGAAGCCGTATTGTCGGCCAACTATGTGTTAAATAAAATGCCTCGAAAGAAAATAAATAAGAGCCCCTACGAAATGTGGCATGGAAGAGTGCCATCTTACCAATACGTGCGAGTGTGGGGGTGTCTTGCGAAGGTTGCAATTCCACCACCTAAAAAGGTGAAAATTGGACCAAAAACTATTGATGGCATATTTATCGGGTATGCTCACAATAGTAGTGCTTATAGATTTCTTGTGCATAAATCTGAAATTGAAGATATACACAAGAATACTATAATGGAATCAAGGAATGCTTCTTTCTTTGAAAATGTGTTTCCATGTAAGAGAGACGGAGCAAGCTCGTCTAAAAGAACACATGATTCAATAGAAGAAGAAGGAGATGAAGAAAATCATCATGATGGAAATGATGAAGAAGAGGTGGAACCTCGACGGAGCAAACGAGGTAGGGTAGAAAAATCTTTTGGCCCGGATTTTTTAACCTATATGCTTGAAGGTGAACCACAAAGTTACAAAGAGGCCGTGAACTCTTCGGAAGGACCTTTGTGGAAAGAGGCCATAAAAAGTGAGATTGATTCCATTTTACAAAATCACACTTGGGAGTTAGTGGATCTTCCTCCAGGAAGTAAACCACTAGGCTATAGGTGGATTTTTAAAAGGAAAATGAAGACGGACGGAACAATCGACAAGTATAAGGCAAGACTTGTAATTAAAGGTTACAAGCAAAAGGAAGGCCTTGATTACTTTGACACGTATTCTCCAGTTACGAGAATAACATCTATAAGGATGATACTTGCCATAGCTGCTTTGCGGAATCTTGAAGTACATCAAATGGATGTTAAAACAGCCTTTCTAAATGGAGAATTAGAAGAGGAGATTTACATGGAACAACCGGAAGGGTTTTCTGCGCCAGCGGGGCAAGAAAAGAAAGTGTGCAAGTTAATAAAGTCTTTGTATGGCTTGAAACAAGCACCAAAACAGTGGCATCAAAAGTTTGATCAAGCCATGTTGGAAAGTGGATTTACAATAAATGAATGTGATAAATGTGTCTATGTTAAAAGTACGGAAAATGGCTACGTCATTTTGTGTCTTTATGTAGACGACATGCTTATCATAGGAAGTTGTGATAAGATGATAAAATCCACAAAGAATATGTTGAACTCAAAGTTTGACATGAAAGACATGGGTTTAGCTGATGTAATTCTTGGCGTGAAAATTTCTAGAATTTCAAATGGACTTGCTTTAAGCCAGTCACATTATGTGGATAAAATTCTTGAAAAATTCAGCAAGGATGATTTAGCTATAGCTAGAACCCCAATCGACATGAGTCAACATCTCTCAAAGAATAGAGGCGAACCAGTTTCTCAAGTTGAATACTCGAGAATCATTGGAAGTTTAATGTATTTGATGAGTTGTACAAGGCCAGATATTGCTTACACAGTTAGCAAACTGAGCAGATATACAAGCAATCCTGGAGCGGAGCATTGGAGAAGTATAGTGAGAGTACTAAGGTACTTAAGGCACACTCGAGAGTATGCATTACACTATACTAGACATCCAGCTGTGATTGAGGGATATAGTGATGCTAATTGGATATCCGATATAAAAGACTCAAGGTCTACGAGCGGATACATGTTTACATTAGCAGGAGCAGCTATATCATGGAAATCTTCTAAGCAAACGGTTATAGCTAGATCCACAATGGAATCTGAGTTTATAGCGTTAGATAAATGTGGTGAAGAAGCCGAGTGG
This sequence comes from Campanula takesimana, assembly GCA_026119855.1. Lineage (NCBI taxonomy): Eukaryota > Viridiplantae > Streptophyta > Magnoliopsida > Asterales > Campanulaceae > Campanula > Campanula takesimana. The sequence goes on from JAOWBW010000113.1 coordinate 1,730,500, forward strand.
CTACGCCAATTTGTAGAAGATATTCCAAGATGGGCAAAGCCTGTGCCACCAATCTGTATACATTGCGATAGCCAATCAGCAATTGGAAGGGCACATAATCATTTGTATAATGGTAAGTCTAGACACATACGTCGAAGACATAATACCATTAGACAACTACTTTCAACTGGTACAATTTCCATTGACTATGTTAAGTCAAAGGAAAATTTAGCGGATCCGTTAACCAAAGGGTTAAATAGAGAGTTAGTTGAAAGTTCAGCGAGGGGAATGGGACTTAAAGCCTCTTAAAAGTTAAACACAGTGGAAAACCCAATCTAGATGACTGGAGATCCCAAGAACTAGATTCAATGGGACAACCTAACTGTTAAAAGACTTGTCGCGTCACTGTGGGGGAACTAACCCCATGTCCATTCCTGTTAGTGAAATCCCGAAAGGATGAGGATAAGCATTTGGCTTTTAATGATTCTTATGCGTCGAAAGATTCGAGCGGGGTAATACGGGTTACTTATAAGAATCACCTATGTGAGAGAGAAGTGGGGCCGTTTCGAGGAGAATTGCGTGAGGCTCAATTCTTAGACCCTCTCACAGAACCAGGCTTATGTTCAGGGCCATGAACGAACATAACTATGAGAATTGAAATGAGTTAGGACGTTACTTGTGTCAAGCATATGATCGGCTACACAAAAAGCATAACGATTCAAGGACATCGCGTCTATCGACTTGCTAGTAGAGTAAATATACTTGTACGAGCGAAGATTCAATGGGCATTCCCACATCTATCGTATGCAAGTTTTCGTCTGCCGGACTTGATCACCATATTCCGCATTATTTCTTCATGTGGGGGATTGTTGGAAAAAGTGTGTTTTGAAGGAAATAATGAGTATTTTCTGAAATGAATTATTTGTCGAAATGACAAAATGTTTGTGGGTTTGTGTTCTACTCCATGAGGACATAAAGATTGATTATTCATTTGTCCAATTTGGTTAAGGGATGAGTAAGATATGAAGGCTCAAAGTAAGTGGGTTGGAATGGGGATAATGTGTTATCCAACATTGAAAAAAGATGTAAAAGTGGGTAAGTTTATATACTACTATGCTTTCCATAGTGGTATGAATGTGTGGCATAGAGGCTCTCTCTCGCGCACAGGTGCGCAGGGGGGGTGCAAATCAAGGGCCCGATTTGCCTACCGGCTACCGAACTCATGTGCGAGCGCGTCCTGCGGACACGAATGTAGCCCCGAAATGGGCTGCTCGCGCGAACCCACTTTTTGCTATTTTTTGTTTTGGACAAAAACAGTCCAGACCTTTGAGTTTCTCCATCAGTTCATCAGTTTTGGTGAACTGAAACACTTAGGATTCCGAATTAACTCTGTGTTAATTCCTCCTCCCTTCAGTTATCTTTGGATGCTATATTAACAAACCTACACCTCCAGTTTACACACACGAAATATTCCACCACCAACAGTCCCTTGCAATTTTCTTTTGCTGCATATTGATAAATCCCTCTTTCCATTGCTCTCCTGCATTCTGCATTGGTGGTGATCAAAACCAAGCTCAGTATCAATTCGCCGGAAGTTCCCTTGTGCACTTACGTTCCGGTCCGCGCCGTTTTATCCTGGGAAGCAACTGTCCGACTGATCCTCAAGCACAATTCGGTGAGGGGACGGAATTGCTTTAAGGAGAGTGTGCTTCACACGACTCGGGCAAATTTCAGTATTGGGTTTTAATTTTCTGCTTGCTTATTTAAATTATGCATCTGTTTTCTTTCGTATATTACCTGTTATTTCTTAAATTTTGTCTAACACTACTTTCTCTAAGCATTTTTTGTAATCTTAGCATTGCTCCCTATTGAATAAAGTAAATATCATAAAGTTTTATTTTTTTGGTGTGTGAAAGAAAATGATACACCCAAAATAGAAAAAAATGAACAAATATCCAATCTTTTCTATTAATTTTGAACATACCCGTAATAATTTGAATGCGAATATATTTTTTGAGTTGCAGGGAGTATTTATTATGGTTTTGATAAAAGTTTAAGCTAATTGTCATATCAGTACCTTCTATCTCAGTTTGAGTTTGAGTAAATTAGTTAGATAATTTTATAAAAATGAAATCTGAGTATACAAAATGTGAATTTGTGATGCCAAAGTTAGGGAAGCTTACCCAACCCACCAATCCAACCACACCACACAACACAAAAGTATGTTTTAGGGTGCCTCATTTTTAAGTTAGGTATTAAGCATTCCTTTTGGGGCTAGAAAGTGTACCTCATTAATTGTTTGTCCAAAAATAATATAATGCTCCTAATAAATAAAGTTGAAGCACCAAACCCTGCCTTCGATTCACTATACGTCGACTACCGTCAAATCCAATATAAAAAATCCGGTGTAATATTTATTAATTTGAATGCCTATGATGCTGGATAAAATGGTGTATTTTTCGTGTTTGAAATTGATTAAACTTTCTATTCATTACAATTGCAGATATAATAATTCTATAGATTTATGTGGAGGACGATTGCAAGAACCTGCATACTAAATTATTCGGCATGGTGTTTGCTTTGTTGAAAGAATAGATGGACAGAGTCTCAATCCTAGCTGATGCTATTGACTACACAAACGAGCTTTTGCAAAGGATAAGCCAACTTAATAAGCAAGTATCACTACCGGCCCCCTCTTCATCAACATCAACAACAAGCCAGCATGCCCTTTCTTATTCTCAATCATCATCTCCAAATTAACGAGATCATCCCCCAACCGTAAGTTTAAGCATCTTTTTTTTTTCTTTTCAAGTCCACAGTCTCTGCAGGTTTCTCTTGATATATAAATTTGTTGGTGTTTCTAATATGTAGGTTGATGTTGAGGTAAACAAAGATGGTTGTTTTGATATCCACATGCATTGTGGACGTAGGCCGACTATATTGTCATCAACCATGAGTGCCTTGGACAACATTGGATTTTCTATGGATGTATTCGGAGCTCAGGTAATAAATTTTGATTCTGTGTTGTCATAAATCTCAACAAGTGATGAGCGATTACATTATTACTAGATTTTTAACTTCCTTGTCAGAAAGTGTTGAAATTCATGGAGACCGAATTAGAGAGGCACTAATGGACGTTGCTGCATGACCGGGAGTTGGTTTATTTGGGCGACACATAACTTTCTGAGTTTTTCTCACATGGATTTAAGATTCTGTTTATATACATAAGTATATATCAGGTTGCTCTTGGAAGTTGATAGTCTAAGGCTTAGCAATGACTAATTTTGATCATCTCTTCATCCTTATAAAGTGTATACTCCCAATAAAAGAGATGAATTATTAATACTCCCTCCCTCAGGAAAGTTATTCTCACTTTTTTAACTGTTAACTTGAGCCAACTTTGAGCAATAATTTAAGTTGGTTTTAATTATTCTAATGAGAATCTAAAACTTGTTATTGATAATATTTATAATGGTGTACTGATGCAGCGGAATACAACCAAGATCAACCGTTATGGAAGATCTCGAACAAACAGAAGGAATTAACCTTCAACAAGCCAACAATGGCTTCTAGGGTTTGAACCCACACAAAGTTGCAAAGCAAATTTGTAAAATAAAATAATCAAAAACGTGTTCAATACAAATAAATAAAAGAGTATTTATAACAAATAATAAAACCCTAATCTTAAAAGGACTTTAAAAAGTTTACCAAAAGACCCTTAATAATTAACTAAAACGAAAAAGGAAAAAACAAATCTGACGATGACGGGAATTCATCAACGCATAACAACCTTGGTCCGGCCGGGTTGCTTGTTGGGTCCGGGCGGACCTCGCCTTGATCCGGGCGCGTCTTGTTCCTTGTGCGGGTGGACCTTGCTGGAACTTCACGGTACAACTCTCTTGCTACATCATACACCCCCTCTTTAAAATGATTCGTCCTCGAATCATGTACCATAAAAGAACCACACATTCCGGGAGTATGCAGCTTGCACTTGACAATGGAAGTCGCTTACGTTGGATGTCTCGCAACAAGTACTGGTGGAACTCGAAATGCATCCCTCCGCTTAGCCCGACGTGCTGCAGCAGCCAATCCAATAGCCCGAGTAGTTCCTGAAATACAAGATTTTGGAGCACACAAGGAAATAATTATTTTCCCTTTATCGATGCCAGGACGCACCCCTTTGTCCTTCAACGGGCATAAATTAAACTTTACCCCATCTTTCACAAAACTAATAATATTAGTACGCCCATTGTGAGTTGAATTAACATCATAATGCCAAGGTCTATCAAGAAATAACTGGCAAGCACTCATATCAACAACATCACAAACAACCACATCCTTATAATTACCAATAGAAAAAGGAACGACACATTGTTCAGTTAACTTAATTTTACCGGTAACATTAATCCATCCCACGTGATATGGGGTTGGATGCTTTTTAACCTCCAGTTGCAATTTATCACACGTTCCCCGAGCAATCAAGTTATCACAACTCACACTATCCACAATGATTTTTACCTTGTTATCCGCCACATGGCCAATAGTGCAAAAAATCCATGTCTGTTAGGGGATTCTTCTTCCGCTGGCGCTGTCAAGGTTAATTTATTAAAAATAAGTGTCACATGGTCACCACCATCACTTTCACTATTCGGGTCCACCCAACATTCCTCAACGTCAACATCATCCTCCTTCTCTGTCATATTAACTTGCCCTCGATTAGGACAGTTATTAGATAAATGCCCAGGCTGCCCACAACGAAAATATTTATTTCCAAAAGTCTTGGCATATGGATTGGGATTCTGATGCCCAGCAGTTGGAGTAGTACCCTTCCCCAACGGTTGAGTCAGAACAGTGTCCTGCTTCTCAGTATTGCTTTTAGAGCCTGTGGACTGCTCGTTTTCAACTACCGGTGATTTAGACCTCGAGGATTGCCCAATGTTAATGGTTTGATGAGACTTAAACACTGGGCTAGGTTGTTAGGCCTCAACAGTTTTAGCACGAGATATAGGCCCATCAAGAGTATGAACAGTATATAATTGAACTTGATTTTTAATACTAGGGCGAAGGCCATTCACATACCTGGCTGTTTGTTGTCCTTCTGATTCACCCAAATCATTACGCGCAGAAAGTGTATGAAAACTGTGCGTGAACTGATCGACAGACCGATTATCCTGCTTGCATTCAAGGAATTTCTGATAAATCAACTGCTCAAAATCTGCAGGCAGAAATCGCTGTTTCAAAGCCATCTTCATACAACCCCACGTGCGAATTGGTAAGCCCTCCTCCAGTGATTATTCAATTGCTCCCACCATGCAGATTCCCTACCGCAAAGCTTGTAAGCAACATACTGCACTTTCTTCTCCTCCGGAACATTCATCAAGGCAAAATACTTTTCTACTTCAGAAAGCTAATCTGTAAAATCTTCCATGTCTAACTCCCCCGTGAAAAAGGGTAGATCAGCTTTGATTTTAGGAGACCGATCCACAGGTGCAGCGACAAAATCATCTTCACCTTCCGAATCTGAATCCTCTCCTCCGGCTGGCGGAACACGATTGTTTCGACCGTTTCCCACAGGAGCTGCATGAACCCCTGCCCGTTGCCTTCGGCGACCACCAACCTGCAAACCCTCCAAAACCCGAACAAGATGACGAGCTGCAGCTGTTCTTCACGCTGACGGTCTCGTTCTTCGGCTTGTCAGTGTCTTTCTTGGGCTTCCTGATCCAAACGATCAAGGATTGCAAGAACAGCGTCGTTGTTGCTCCCGTTGTCGTTGGTCATCTTCCTTGGATCTCACCTTTTCTGATACCAATTGATGCAGCGGAATACAACCAAGATCAATCGTTATGGAAGATCTTGAACAAACAGAAGGAATTAACCTTTAACAAGCCAACAATGGCTTCTAGGGTTTGAACCCACACAAAGTTGCAAAGCAAACTTGTAAAATAAAATAATCAAAAACGTGTTCAATACAAAGAAATAAAAGAGTATTTATACCCTAACAAATAATAAAACCCTAATCTTAAAAGGACTTTAAAAAGTTTACAAAAGACCCTTAATAATTAACCAAAACGAAAAAGGAAAAACAAATCTGACGATGAACGGGAATTCATCAACGCAGAACAACCTTGGTCCGGCCGCATTTTGCCTTGGTCCGGCCGGGTTGGTTGTTGGATCCGGGTGAACCTCGCCTCGATCCGGGCGCGTCTTGTTCCTTGTGCGGCGGACCTTGCTGGAACTTCACGGTACAACTCTCTTGCTACATCATGTATCAATAACAAATTTTACTTTCATTAGAATAGTTAATAGTAACCTAAATTAATGTTAATGTTCAAAGTTAATTCAAGTGAACAACAAATAGTATATAGTATTATAATGCAATATCATGAAGAAACAAGGCAACCAGCAGGTAAATTGACCTCCTTAAAAGATTAGTGTATATGGGTAACACCAGAAATATCACAGAAATCAGAGTGACATCAGGTCATATTATTTTCCATTGTCACAAATAATTAGGGCAAATATAAAAGAATCTTGGGTGGTGGTCCACAGCTGCCCGTGATAGATGGGATTGATTTGTTGAATTGGTGTCATCTGACAAGTCTTAGAAAATGAGACACATACCAGAATCTGCTCTCTATTTTTTGGACGAGCATGATTTTAATTTGTCCCCGTCCCCTCCAAATGAATGACATATCTGTCTCTGTGCTGCTCCAATCATACTTTACTTACCAGTTACCAACCCCCCTCAAAACAAAAAGAAAAAACCGTCCCCACCACAAGGGTGAAATGTAGCGTAAATGCAAGAGGAGATTCGAAGCGAAGGTCACATGGACTTAAAGTTCAGACCATGGCAAATGGGAAAGACAAGGGTAAACTATGCTCCTACCATTTTGGTGGAGGATATCATGATTGTTGGCAATTTACCCTAATCCTTGTACTTTCACTTGCACATGCTTCTGCTTAAACCCCCTAATTCCATTTCCATCTGCACCTTTTGCCCTATAAAAAAGGGGGACTTAATTATGTGTTGGATAGTGTAGGCATTGTGCTTCAAGTATGGTCCAGCAAAGCTTAAAAGCTCATTTCTGTGCTTTACCTTTCCCATGGAAAACCCATTCTTACCAGAAAACACTTTGATTCTAAGCCCAAAAAAAATGACCAACAATCAACACAAGCGAAATTCTCTCTATTTAAACACCAGCTAGTATCAAAAACTGAGGATGTTTAATACACATCAAAGCATTTTGGTTGCTTCCACCGCAAACGAGCACAAGCTTTAGTAAGATACGAAGCTGCAGAAACAACCAAATGCTCTCTCCCGAAAACAAAAAGATTGCCCATACCTAAGCATAATCTGATATGCAAACTCTTTCTTACATTTATTTCAAAAGCTGTGCAGTTGTGTGAGCATAGGAACAAGCTCTTCACTGGAAGGGCGGTCGGCAGGCATATCTGATAGGCACACTGCAGCAATTCTTACACCCATAAGCATCTCGTCTTCCTGCATCTCTTCCCCAAGAATACTCTTATCTAGTGCTTCCCTAGCTTCCCCTACTTCTTGAAGATGTCTAAGCCATTGTCCCATACTCCCCCCACTGGTAGCTCGCCCAAAGAATGGATCCGTTGGGTCTCTACCCGTCAATAAAAGCCCCAATATGGCCCCAAAGCTGTATATATCACTCTTGTCCGTATACATACTGAAATCAAGAAATGTATTACTCAATTAGACATGAAAAATTGAAAACATTTCCATTAAAGCAAAGACAATGGTATGTTAAAATACCAAAAATTATAAAACTTCAAGCGAGTCAAGAAACTTAGGCAGAGTTTAGAAGGCTCAAGAATATAAGTTGAAAAACTATAAGATTGTGATTGTTAACGCCCAAAGCCGTATGGGGACACAGAGTAAATACTTATACTAGATTGAAATTATTGAAGCAAGTACTACCTCTGTCCCAAAATGTATGCCCAAAAAAATTCAAATTGCTCTTGAAAATGAGCAAATTTGTATTTATTTTTTTCTGGACATTCATTTTTGGGGACGGAGGGAGTTCACTTTCAGTTAAAAAATAACCAAAATCAAGAACAAGCTGTGCAAGTTTCTGAACTGTTTCATTGGGCATATTTATATACAGTATATTGTTAGTAGTTTAGTACCTGAAATTAGGGAAACACTCTGGAGCACGATAGCCTGAAGATGCTCGATCCAAGTTGGGCATAAGCTTAGCTAACCCACAGTCCCCCAACCTTGGTTCAAACTCTGCATCCAGCATCACATTTGAAGGCTTCAAGTTATAGTGCAAAACTCTAGGCGTGCAAGTGAAGTGAAGATACTGCAGTCCCTTTATGACCCCAACAGCAATTCGAAGCCTCAAATCCCAACTAAGTTGCATCTCATTTGCCCTGAATCGATTCATCGCATCCGCCAAACTACCGGCTGTCACATAATCGTAAACCAAACAAAATCTATCACTCTCTCGAACATAAGCCCTCAAACTCATCAAATTCCTATGCCTCAAGGCAGCAAGTGTTTCGAGCTCCCCTTGTATCCTTCTCTTGACCGTCTTTCTCTGAGGCTCAGGAGACCCAATGTGAAAGGGCTCGAGTCTCTTGACTGCAATCGTGAGGCCGTTGTCAAGAAGAGTTTTGTAGTAGTTCCCATTAGGGCTTGAGCCTAGTAAGTGGTTTTCATTTGCTAGAGCTAATTGTAGGGTCGTTGGATCAATTTTAGGGGAAAATATGACGGGGCCTTTTAGGATTGGGGTTGTCTTCAAGTAGGTAATGAAGCATCTAACTAGGCAAGCGAAAACAAGAGCCAAGGCCAATCCTGTTGTGACTCCAAACAGAATGCTCAGTAGAGTTGTTTGAAATTTATGTTTGAATCCTGGAACCCTGGATGGGGCGGCTGAAATATGCTTCATTATACCCTCTTGGCATTCCACATAAGGGTTGTATAAGCAGGAAATCAACACACACACAAGTTTAAATGCATAATCTCTCTTCTTATCCATAAAATAAAAACCACAAACAATACTTGGTGTCAAGAAAGAGATAATAGGGGCGGCTGAAATATGCTTCATTAAAGTATGCAGATAAACAAATGACACCAGTTGGAGGTTCAAGGAGAAAGAAAGAAAGAAAGAGTCAAAGTTGGTCAAGAAATCTTCACCTGAAAGCCAGAGAGAATGATTCCCATTACAGACACAAAACCCTTCTCCAACCAAATGCTTTTCCACAAAATGGGAGGGTGAGAGAGAGAAGATGCTTACAAATATTCATATGAAATAATATAAAAGAGGTAATAATGGGCCATCACTTCCAAAAATTACCAAGATAACTCCTTTGTTTGTTCAAAATGTGAGCAAGCAGGGAAGAAATAGTGAAGAAACGGACACTGCTTTCTCTCTCTCTCTCTGAAACAGCTCTATTTTATTTTACTTTATTTTTTTTCGCTCTCCGTTAAGTATTCCCTCCGTTTCATTTAATGTGAATCCAGACTTATTTCTTTTTTCGTCCGTTTCACTTCAATTGAGACCGATCAAAATGACAAATTTTTTAATATTTTATATTCACTCAACCTCACCTATTTAATCCCACTAATTCTCTTTCTTTATTTTCCATCACTCATTTTATTCAACCAACACTACTATTTACTCCACTCATTCTCTCTCATCATTTTCTACCACATATTCACTACTTTCTCTTCATTATTGTACCATTTTTTTTACTCTCTCGATTCACATGAACGGAACAAGTATATGCGTGTCTCTATATGTGGAGGTACGAACGAAGTGAGTGAATTGAGAAAGGGAATTGCCTGCTTCTGCTTTGGGTTCTTCCCGCGCTTGTTCAGAGAGAGAGAGGGGGTGGGGTCCGCAGACACGTTGGCAATTGGCAGAGAGCATGGCTTGGAGCTGCTGAGCTGGTGTCGCTGTCGCCGGGCCGAAAGCAGCGAAACATCGAACTCCGTGTTTGACAAGGAAAGCCCTACTCCCTCCAACGCCTCCCCAGTAGAAAGATTTAATCTCTTTGCCTCAATTTAACGTTACTGCTTTTAACTTTGCACGAAAATTAAGAAAAAAAATATTAGGAATATAAAAGTAAAATAAGAGAGAGAAAGTGGATAGAAAGTTTTTTTTTTTTTTTTTGTGAGAATAAGATGTGAGTGTTATTGTCGATTAAAGTAAAATGTTAGTATTAATTGGAGTTTAAAGTCCAAATTTCCAACAAAGTTAGAGTAGTAATTAGTGAATGGGACAAGGAAAATCACAAGACTAAAAAAGCAAAGGAAAACCTATCACACTATCTTAAACACAGGGAAGGGAAGGGAAGGGAAAGGAATATATGCGAAATGACTTTTTGCCATTATGGGGTTATTTTATGATGTCTTATCGTGGGGTTTAGCAAAAGTATTCTCTTTTCGTTAGTAATCGAATATTTTGCTTTTTTAAGACCTCCTATCTAATAGCAGTAATACAGGAGGTGCCTTTTAGCAAACTCCGCCAGGTGCACGATAAGACATCATCAAAATCAAGAGCAAATTTATAAAAATAAATTGAGCATTAAAATAATGGAAGGTTTATTAATTTGAGATAGAAAAGGAGCAGGTAAAACGTAATTGACGATGAAGGACGTTATGTTACATTTATTTCTTCAACCTACACAACAGTTGGATGATAAGATACTCTTGCAATAGTGTTCTTGTAATTCATTAGCAACCATGCACCTGAATTGTTACCAACTTAAGCGACTAGCAATCCACATGAACAAAAATAAATCTAAAATTTTACTCTCAGTCAATGTCTACAACCTAAGCTTACCATTCTAACAAAAATTATCAAACTTTCAAAAAAAAACAGCAATGTACAAACACACAACAACTCACTCACTCAATCCACCCCCCTCCCTTTAACCCCTACAAAAAAAAAAACCACCAAAACAAAGAGCGAAACAACACGGTAAGCTAATGCCCTCTTACATTCCATGGACATGATACGCCTAGCCAAAAACTTACAGCAGCTCTCACATTGGGCCATTATAGACTTGTAATTTCTCTCTCTCTTCAGTGAATTAATGACCCCTTGTGGTTGTCAAACATAATTACACACCAAACCAACACCTAATTTAGCTTCTCTACACCTCCTACGCTTCTGTCAATAAAGCAAGGACCTCATTGTCCTCAAAATTGTATTCCACTGCCAGATCCAACGCACTTTTATTCTCACCGTTTGTAGCATGTGGATCAGCTCCCCTGCAATACAGTGCATAAACTTTTTACTACAACCATGTTTAGCTTTAGTCAAATAAATTACTGAAAGAATCGCAAAAGTGATAAAGAACAAAAAGAGAGGGCCTAGAAAACTAGTGAAGATGTCAGCTTATACATCTCTACATGATTTCACCGGAGGACATTCTTGGTGTTTCTCTACATGTCATCACAAAACCTAAGTAGCTAACCAATCCATCTCTCATAGACAAATAATTTACCCCTACAAGACAACTATGAGCCCCAACTCATTCCTAAAAATGCAACTTAATTCTTTCTGCATTACATTAAGCAACACTTTACTTCTTTCAATAGTTGTTGTTTTGGCTGCCTAACTTAAGCAACGCTAATATATGCATGCTTTAGCAATGCTGCATTCTTGTAGAGCTTCCTTGGCTGCTACCAGTACAAAACCCAAAGACAAAACTGTCCTCCCTACTAACATCTATTGAAAGTCATTCTTTGACATTTATTTCACTGGATATGGCCTGTGTACGTTAATTTAGGGGGGGAGGGAATGGAATATTTCTACCCGAAGATGGGATGACTTCCCAGCATTACTTTCTATTTTCCATAAACTGAGCAGGAAAAGTTGCACAAGATAAGTACCAACTTTGTGCAGAAAAATATACGCAGTTAAAAGAATTTAGTCCCTGTACGAAAAATCATCAACTTACCTCGTAATAAGCAGTTTTGCATATACAGCTTTGCCTTTGAGAATACAACGATGGAGCGGTGTCTGACCCCTTGAATCAGAAGCATTTATGCTCGCACCATACTGTAAGAGAAGCTCCAGCATCCCAATGTCTGCAGTTTCACAAGCCAGATGAAGCAAGGAGCACCCTTCAAAATCCTCCATCGCATGTCCTTCACTTGAACCCACTACAGTTGAAGAGTTTGACGACTTCACAGATGTATCTCTAATTAAGCTATGATCAAGGCCAGTCTGCTCTCGCATTAGCATCACTTTGGCAAGGGTTAAAGAAGAACTGCATGACCCTTGCTCATACACAGTGTTGACATCTGCTTCACTGTTGACAATCAGACGGTAGACGGCTTTCTTGTCATTACCACAAACAGCTTCCCATATCTGTTGTGCCACTGAACGGCGATCTTTGGGCCTTCGGACAAAAACTCTTTCTGCATACTGCGATCAGAAAAAATGGTCAACCACTTTTGACAATACTACAGCAGAGTTGATCAGATGGATTTCATGTAGCACTACTTCAATAACATGCAACTGCCTTCAGGGGCAAGAGGAAAGGGGTAAGATAAACATTGCACCTTTGCATGAATGAATTTCTCCTTCACTGATATTGAGTCAGTATGATTAGGTTTGCTGTAATAGATCAGCTGGGGTTTATCAGATTTGTAAGACCTTCAGGGAAGAAGCAAAACATAAGATAATATTAACCACACGCAATCAGAAGAGTAAAGATATAAGGAAATGGCGGCAAGAAATTAAATCATAATGGATAGATTAGTAAAAGAGGAGGCTATTTACCCAGTAGGCACAAGATCAACCTGAAAGGCGCCTCTTGATTGCAGTAATTCCTCCCAAACTGAGTTAGCAAAGGCATTACCCAAAGACTGGAATAAGGATATCACAGACTGCTCCCACACTTTGACATCAAGATTTAACGACCTTACCTATGACAGAAGTCAACCACATTAAGGGGGTCACATTACTTCACATGACACATAATTAATACCCAACAGTAATGACAATAAAGTAATAAGCAAGTGTTACACAATTATTATGTCGAGTTTCAATAGGTAACGCGTGTATCAAAGAAAAGGAGGCAATATAAAAGGAAGACAACTGCTACATAACATTTGACAAGTTTAACAGAACCCTAGTATGAGTCTTCAGAGAAAACAAGTCCATCTTAAAAGGTAGAACAGTGAAAACTACAATGTTCACCTTTGATATGTGCACACCAAGATTACGGTGCACTCCAGAACATTCAATGCAGACAAGAACTCCGAGATTCAAAGATGCCCAATCTGGTTCAGGGGCACCGCAGTCAGCACATTTATCGTTCCCACAAACTTTTCGCAAGACGTCAATTGGTTTCTCGCTTTTTACACTAAACCGTTGCTGTTGTGACATTCTTGACGGGCGTTCATGATGAGAATAGGGATGCCTCTCAGAATTGTATTCCTCAATAGCTGTGTGATCGAAATCTGAACTTTCGAATGAACTACTGTCGCTGCCAGATCGGTGATGACCACTACCCATAGGGCTAGCAGACAAACACTGAAAGAAGCATTGCAAAAGATCAAACATTATTCTAGGGATCAAAGATTATGTAACTCAATAGTAATTCCTTCGGGATTACCCTCTCAGGAATTTGAGAACTCAATAATGAAGCAATAACTCCTGTTATCTTCTCGATCCAATCCATTTGATCCAGGGCACTTTCAGCCTGCACTGACAACCAAAACGAACTATTGACATAAACATTCCTTGACGCAATAAGTATTTCAATAAAAACTGGTTAGTATGAGTGGTGAAAGCAAACTAGGTGATATAATCAATAGTAACTGTACCTGCAAAGTATAGTTCTTTGTTGGCGAAATAATCCTGAAGCAAAATCTCAAATCTGACTGGTCTGCATCAACTTTAATTGTCGATGTCAACAGGTTCACAGTGTGATGAGCAACGGATTTCTCATCATGTACTCCCCCATGGTAATGAGAAGAAAGCCAGCGACTCAGCAGTCCTGAACCAAGTTCAGAACTATTCCTCTGACCAGATATTTGACTGCCAGATCCCTAAAGAAAATGAACTTAATGAAAATAGTAAAAGCAAGATGCAAAACCATGCAAGTGATGGAATTCAGCCCCTTTTACACTACAACCAGTTTCCATTATTGGCCTTTGCCGACATAGACTACTTACAGAAGGTTTACTGCTTTGTTTCCGATAGTAGTACAACATCCCCCGACTATCAAGAACAAAAAACCTTCTCTTCCAGTCACCTCTCAAATTTGAGGATCGTTTTGAAAGATAACCTTGTCGAATGGTTTGAACCTGATATATAGATAACATGTTTGATAATGATTTAGGCATAATAGAAAAAGAGGACTCACAAAACAGCAGAAAATCAAGAAGTAAACATGAATAATCCTAGGTCCTCACCTTTCCCCTTGAAGCGGATTGCATTACCGCCTCTATCATTTTATGCGAACTTCTACCAATGGCTTGAATCCCATCTCCATTGGGAGATCCATTGGAACCGTTTGAAAACCACCTGCTCTCTCGATCAATCTGCCTTTTATACTCTTGCATTCTCTCATTAAGAGCTGCTTGCTCATAATTCGATCTTTCTCTTGATTGCTGAGCGTACGTCAACACCTGCAGAAAACATGGTGTATCTCACTTTCGAACTATGGTATGCACATATAGGCTCATATTGAACATCGACGTCAAGTCACTTAAGACACTCATCCTAATACGTTTGCTTTGGTCAACCAAAAGGTTTTTATTTCCTCTCAACCCAATCCAATTACACCAAGATGCTATGAATTCATTACTGTCACGATACAAGTGAAAGGCTGTAAATGCAACAGAAATCGGGAAAGCCTTACTCATTTCAACTACATGTTATAATGCCTCCTTTCATATAGGGCAATATTTTCCCCAAAGTAGACATGAGGCAACAAAAGAAATGAAGGTTACCCCCTCGGTGACTGATGAAAGCCAGCATCTATTTCCCATTAACATAACCTCAGATAAGATTTTTATTAAGGAATATTGCAAAATAAGTTGGCAAAATATGTGTTACTGAAACTAGAATCCAACTTGTTTGGGAAAGTTCAAGTAGCCATTCAAAAAATTACTTTTTGTATTCAAATTCAAGATGCTCAGATATAAAAAGCCAAATAACTAATTGTATCATTAAGTCCTAAATCACCTTACAACTCCTCTAACTCTTTTTAAACATACCGCTCCGGTAAGAACCTTGCAAGGGTTGTAAATTCCATTAATATGTGGAAATGAAATGACATTTGCCACCAAGAAAAGCAGATGACAAACCTGATTGATGTAAGGCTCCATCTGATGCAAAAGCTCGTATCCCTACAAGTAACAAAGGCTTAGGAAAGCTGTAGAGAATGCAGTTAAAAAATAAATCTTTTCATACAGCATACCTGTTTAAAATATCGAAGATGAGCATCCATTGTACCACTAACGGCTTCCAGGAATTCAAATCTCTTTTTCGCTTCAACATTGGAAAGAGCAGTTACCTAGATTGAGAGCATTTGTAAGGGAACATTAGAACAGTTAGCATACTACGAATAATATAACGAATGCAGAATCTAATGCAAGCACTGCTTAATGTTAGCAAAGATATAAGAAAGCCTACTAACCAGGTTGAAGCGAGCTTGCTCAAAAGTACACCTCGCATTGTAAAGTTCCTGCATATGTTAATCCATATTAGCTAGCTTTTAGGGGAAAAGGATAAAAAAATCTCATTGATCAATAGACAAGGTCAGAAACCAGATAATACCTCTTCCAACACAGTAGCTATATCACTCTTGGTTCCTTTCCTCAGTGATAAAAATTTCTCTCGAGCCTGTAATATGGTATATGCAGTGGAATCAAACATAAATTGAGGATCAACTCATAACATTTTGTTGATGGCAAAGATAATGAATATCTGAGCTGCAGAACAAACCTGGTCATAAATCAGACTAGCCTTGTCAAAACGTTTCCGTGCTTCCTGTAATATAACAAGAAATCGTTTGAGCAAAATTTGGAACCTACAAATTAATGATCAATAAAAACGGAAGCCTATGTTTTTTCACCATGCATTTTCAAGCTCATTAAAGCCTCTTACAGTTGGTCTGAAATCAAACCAACATATAACAAATTTATCCAGCATGGTAGCATGCAGAAACATATAGGCTGTGTCAAGGTGAGGGTATCTCTCATTCTCTCTAATCTAGAGAGATGCTCTTTCTACTTCAAAATCTTAAAGGATCGATGTTTCGAATCAGTAGACGCTAGTGGCATCCCATAAAGGGCAAGAAACTACAACAATCCACTTCAAGTAACATTCCTGCGTTTTATTCTAGCGGAAAGATCATGTGAGTCCAAGTTTGAAAGGAAACATAAAACCAAACATAATGATGTTCAAAAGCTCCATTAACTCGTACTATTCTAGAATCGTAGAATGTGACGTGGTAAGGAGGCAGATGGAGTAGTGTAATACCTTTAGAAAATAGTAAAGTAAAATGCTTAAGGTGTGCAGCAAGGAAACTAATGTAACTCCAACCAATTTAAGTAAAATGTAATAAGATTCATGCATCTGCCTTGACGCCTAACTCAAGTAACAGAGCTAAACTGAACATTGCACCCTTGCCTAAATTAACCTAAGCCCCTAATCCACGCACCAAATATTTAGGCAGACGTGATAATTTGCTGGTTGACGAATACAATAGAAAAAAAATAAAAACAAAAAAAAGGAACAGAAGTTACCTTGACATCGTGTAAATCAATATTCACAAATTGCAGTAAGCGGTCATTCAGTATGTGCTCAACCTGAAAACCAAATGGAAAAGGTCAAACAACAAAGCAAACCACCGACGTTAGCAGACTGCTGGTCCAAAAAATGTTTTCTTTTTCATTTGTCTTTCTTTTTTTAATATTGTTATCTTATCTTTTCTTGGGAGGTTTTAGCTTAACTTCTTCTATTTATAATGTCAGATAGCCTGAAAATAGTCTTTAAATGATTATTCCAGACATTCAGATTTCAGACATCAAAATAAGTTACCGTACATGAAAGTTGAAAGTTGTTCGTAATTTAGAAATAGTACAGAATTCCAAATTAACCAAATAATTCATGAACAGCAGCAGGGAAATCACTCTTGAGGAAGCATTTGGTAACCAATGAGTTCAACATTTGCATATATCTAGAACAATGTGATGGAAAGGACTTTGTGTCCAATAATGATAGTAATGATTACCATGGACATTTAACATTTTCATGAAACTCCTGTTATTTTCAACTTTACTACTGATTCTGGTGGAGATGCATAATTAGTGATCAGCAGCAAAACTGGACCTCACTCGAGATGAAAACACACTATAATCATAGTTGAATAACTGCCTAAGTTTACCTGTAAACTATGTGATAAACAACCATAAAGGTTAACTTCTAAATGGTAATATTCGAAAGATAAACACCTTAACTTATTGCAAATTGCCAACCATCGCAGTATATAGCACTAGAGAGTGGTATCCTTGACCCTGAGTCAGGAGGAAAAGGCAGTGGGACTAAGCAAACATTCAAGAATTTTCCTTTCACTTTCATATGGGGTGATATTTTATTTTATTTTAAAAAAAAATAAAAAAATACTTCATCCTTTAAGTTGGCATGGGTAGCCAATGACCGGCATATGTATTAAGCAAAAGACTGACTAGTCTGCATCAATAAAATTAATAATTTGAAGCTCGTGCAGTAAGAAGGAAAATACCTGAGATCGAAGAACTTCTTTGTATGTCCCTATCTCCCTCAGAGCAATTGTGAATTTTGTCATAACAGGACCTGACAGAAAGTCACAAAACTTCAAGGGAATCATAAGGAACATCACATATGCATTTTGGTAGGCATTAAAAATAAGCTGAATCACCATCATTGCTACTAGGATTACAAAATATATTCCCTCTGTGTCATAATAAGTTTCTTATTTGACCTTATCTGGCACAAATATTAAGAACACTGAACTGACTCCACTATTAACGCTGTTTTTGTTGGAAATTCCAATGTATCCTATGTGGGAGCGGACTCATTGATTAATTGAGTAATTTCCTTAAGGTAATATGGTAAAATTGATAGCCAGGAAAAGAAAACTATCCAAAGTGGACACTAATCTTGGAAATATTAAAATAATAAATAGAATAATGGACACTTCTTTTGAAACAAAGGACTACAAGCACTGAAAGAGACAGATAAAGTATGTAGACATGCGAGTAGCATTGGTAGTAACTGATGGTCCTAATCACTAATTGTGAAAAGAATTATTGGATGGCTATATAGATTTTAAGCTAAAACAACTTACGAGTATGAATAAATGTGACAAAAGCATAATTTATAATATTCTGTATAAGAACTTCCTCCTAAAAAAAGGAAAAAGACTAGCGTTTTAATAGCTAAAAGGATTTAGCTTTACTTTCTTGCACTTTCATGAAACACTACAAATCATTCCTTCTTCAGGAATGTAACTCTTTTTGGGACAAAGAAAAAAGGTAAGTGTGAGTCTATTTTACAGAGGGAGTAACATTTCCTAGAAGTTGAACAAAAGGAAATAGTCTTATCATTTACTCCCTCCGTTCCAAGTAAGTTGAAATATTCATTTTGAAGTTGAGAAATTAAGGATACTAATATTATATTAAGAATGGAAGGTAGTGAGGAAGAGAGAGAATTAGTGGGGAAGAGAATGAGTGGAGAATAATGAGTGGTTGGGAGGAAGAGAGAGAATGAGTGGAGGATTATAAAAGTAATAAAAAGCTTCTATTTTTGGATTGTTGCAACTTATATGAAATGCCCTAAATGGAAAAATGTTGCAACTTACTTGAAACAGAGGGAGTATATTGATAGGAAGTGAAACTCATCATGTATTCAGTTTTTGTAACAATTGAGATCTACATAGACATGTAAATTCTGATGCAGTATCTCTTTCCACTTCTCTTCACCGCAAGCATCCACTGACTATGAATTTTAGCGATATCTTTCCACAAGACCTAAAGTTTGTTTCTACTTGTTGGTTGATCGAGACAAAGTTTTGAACATCTAAGATCATAGTAGTACTAATATTATGCCCAAGAACACCTCATAATCATCTTTCGGTCAAAGAAACTATCAATTTTTGTAGTACCATATACATTGCTTAAGTTTATCGACTGATTAGTGATCAAAACAACCAAAAAGACTAAGTGTCTAAACAAGGTTCCTATATGACAAGAAGAAATTGACAAATCAACATAAATATGTTGCCACATAAAATTGCTAGCAAGACAAAGCAACATGGGACCTACCTCCAAAAGCAACACTTATTGGATCATTATGGCCCCCGCCAAAAGTTTCTAGGGCACTGGCAAAAGCAATGTCCCCATCATATCCCTCCCCGAGTCCTTCACTGCACACACAAATATAATTCACACTGTTACGCACAATATTCATAGTAGATTCATCTCTAAAACAGCATAAGAATTCTGAGAACAGTTGTGACATAACAAAGGATCACGTTCTGAATCTTGTTCCCCGTCATATGTGTGCACTCTGCCTGATTAATGACGACAGATCAAAACTAGTTTCTCTCCACGAGCAAGTAGGGATTGAGAGGGGGATCTTTCCATCATTATTATAATTTTGGAGTAGAGACGTTACAAATATAAGAGAAACGCCATATATAGTCACTGTTTACAAGTTCTGACGTCTGAGGAATGAGCAATAATAGTAATGCATCATAAGATGTTATACTCAATAAAATTACAAGATACATCAACATTTAAATATTGTCTACTGCCCTTTTAAAAGGGCAACCCTACTAAGATGAGTCATAAGCACAGCACATGAACTATTGTTCACTCAAAATTCCACTTCACATGGTTAGCCACCATTAGCCACGAGGAGAAATCTAAGAAACTGTTAAAGGTACGTCATATTTTACGCAACCCATGTCCTGTAGTTTGTTTTAATCTGCCAAAAACCATTCTCCTAAATTCTTAAATCGTGGTTTGATTCAGAGAAAATAATCTAAAAGTGTGCTCACGTATATTTTCGGCATCCTTTATAGAACTTCAGACTTCTCTCTCTCAAGGAGTCAGCACTTTCCTCCATGCACTGCATCTGTTTCATAAAGAAGACATTAGAATTCACACAACATCACTGGACATAATGAAGTATTACATTCTACATATGCTGGGCTACACATGAACCTCCAATAAACTTGTACAAGCTAATGTAGAATCAACTGCAAGAATTTACACAACTCCGATCAGTTTTATCCCAGTTACTTGGGGTCGATTTGGCACACAAAATATGCAAATTGACACATCAGCACAAGGAGGGGATAGTTCCATTCGAATGTTGTTTCTGTTGGAAGGCAGCATAAGTTAAGGCAATGTAGCCGACAGGGGTGAATCGTATTAAAACACCTATTGTTGGAAAACCGTAGCCAGAAAATGAAGATACAGCCAGGAAAGCCAATTAGATACTCATCAAAACAATCCGTCAAGTATGCATCCGCTTCTAAACTTATCAAGTTGTCACCAGTGGCGAAGCCACCCTTTGAGGATGTGGTTCACTTGACCCCCTTAGCTATAGGGTTTTATTATTTGGGTGCCTTCAATTTTTTTGAAAAGTACACTAAACATATATTTTTTTTGCCCCCCCCCCCCTCTTTTGTGTGAAATTGTAGTACTTTTTATTCCCTAAACAATCTCAACCCCCATTATTGCTTCCCCCCTGGTTGTTAGGCATAACCACCTCTCATCGTGTTCATCAAGTGAGCAGTTGTTTATGAATTAAATGCTTCTTTCTGTTTTCCTTTCTTCTTTTCTTCTATTCATAAATCATCCTTGCAACTCTGTGACTCGAAATTATACTCAAGGCCATGAACTTGGAAACTATGATTTGTAAGTAACTTGTACAAGTGTTGATTGATTTTCTTAACAAGTTAAATGAAAAACAAGCTGAAACAGTGAGTTAAATATTAGAAGAAGAAGAAGAAGAAGAAAAAAAAGCTAAAAATCAATAGATGAGTGAAGGAGAGAGAAGAAGAGACCTGTTTACGAAACATAGGGGAATCATCGAGCTTGGCGAAATGCATGTTTAACAAATTTGGAATTGATCTGTCCTGTCGGCAGTCGGATAGTAACAAAAGGTAAACCGAAATCAAATAACATTGATGCTGCTCGATCTTCTTATACAACTGAGACTGACACTCCTCCTATGCTGTAAAAAGCAAACAAGATAGTATCTCATTTCCCTCCGATCTCAAAACTCACCACTGTATCAGCAACCACATCCACTTCCGATTCCAGTTTTTCAAACTGAATTTAAAAAATCTCAAAACCAGACCGATAATTAGAAAAAGCTCTGTGTCTGTAAACGAAGTAGCAGATTGTTGCAGCTTGCAGAAACCTAGAAAAACATCAGTTTTGGGGAGACAGAGTGAAACCCTAAAAGTAGAATAGAGTAGAGAGAGAATTAGGCTGCCGTTGTTGTTTAATTTGGGGGTATTGGGAAAGTGATCTTGGGAGGGAAGAAGGAAAATAAAATGTGATCAATTCGGTTGAATTAGCCTGAAATGTACTGAATACTGTATGTTCAAACGACTCAATTTGACAAGACGCACACTTGTTCTCTTGTTTGTTTAATTTTTTTTCCTCTTCTCTTGTTATACATTTACACTCTCAACTACACACGTCTCACACAAATTTTTATCTTAAAATTATTGATTATACCCATTTAAATGTATTTTACAGTTTTGTAGTAGTATCATTTAAAAACTTACAAACATACTAAATATTTTTATTAATGCAATTATGTGTTGTTTGCTTAAAAAAAAACTAAATATTTTTATGGGTGTGTATAACAACACCTCTATCAAAATTACATTTTGAAACCGTTATTACCATCAAGCCATTGACCCAAATAGATTGTGAAATACTCCTTCCATCGCAGAATCCAAAATTAATTTCAGTTTCCATTATATTGTGTCATAAAATAAATATTGGAGTATAATTTTAAGTTTGGAAAAAGTCTAATTACAATTTTATCATTGCACATGAAATGTTTGAATAATCAAAACACATTTTCTTAAAATATGATAAGTCAAATGTAACATTTATTTTGGAGTAGAAGTATATTGATCATATTACAACAAATTTAAGTAATATATTATATACTCCCTCCGTCCCAAAATGATCTTCACGTTTGACTATTCAAACTTTTTAAGGATATGAACACTTGATTAACTAGTCATGTTTTGCTTGGACACTTCTAAGCCTAGGTTGTAGAAATGTGAAGAAAAAAAAACGGGACAATAAAAAATGCCAAATGAGAAGATCATTTTTGGACGGAGTGAGTATAATGTAATTTATTAAAATATGGGCAAGAATACCAATTTATTTCATTTTCTCACTTGATCCAACCATTGTTTATTTCTTTGTGTATCTCTATCATCTATCAATAGTGAAATCAGAAATTTAGTGGATAAGTCAAAATTGTGATAGATTTTTTAATTTAAGAGGTTTAAAACTAAAGGAAATTATTGTTTTAAACAATTAAACTAATATTTTCTTATATTTAAAGCTAATAAACGACATGATTACAAAATTAAAGGGTGGAATATCCCTTTTAACTTAAAAGTGATTTAGGTACTACCTCCTACAAAAAAAATTGTATTAGAACCAACATTATACTAAGTGCAAATGCACGATAATATGAGTAAGTTCTATGCAAATTTCAGAGGCTCAACTCAAGTACTGAGTACAAATTTTTATCACGAGTTTGAATGTTAGTCATTACATTGATATTTTGAAATTCATACAATACTCGGATATTATAACAATTCAAAATCTTTCATTTTGTACATCTATTAACAACATTTTGGGACGCACAGATACCATTCCAAGTTAAGCTTGACACTGTCGTAAATTGGCATTCACAAACACCCTCATTAGATAATATTTAGCGTTGAAAACATGAAAAATTGAGACATCTGGGTTAGCAATAAATCGCCAGTTGAGATTCCCAATCAATGCTAGATTGAACAAATAAATATCATGAAAAATCAGTTTACAAAACATCAAGGCTCTAAACAAGGATAGAATGACAAAGACTCTCAACAAAGAGAAAATGCCTAAAGCTATGAACAAGGAGAGAAGACATTTCAA
The DNA here is from genome assembly GCA_026119855.1 of Campanula takesimana. Lineage (NCBI taxonomy): Eukaryota > Viridiplantae > Streptophyta > Magnoliopsida > Asterales > Campanulaceae > Campanula > Campanula takesimana. Next base: position 1,753,655 of record JAOWBW010000113.1, read on the forward strand.
TCAAAGATGAAATCAACTTTGCATTATGCAATATAATTTGATTTGATTCTATTTGATTGAAGACTAAAAACTCAAAGAACGGTTTAAAAGGTCGATGTTTACTCTCCATTTATGATTGATGAGGCTTAAAAAAAGAGTAATTAAATCTTAAATAATTTAAAACCAAATTTTGAAAAAAAAAAAATCTGAAAATTACTTTTCAAAAATTATATGTATTAATTGTTAAATTGATAATTAATAGATGTAAGATTTAAATTTGAAAAAATAATCCAATTAGAACGAAAAAAGTAGGGTAACCAACAGTTAAAGGGTTTATCTGAAAACTCAATCAAGGCCCACCATTACAAACACATGGGTCCACTTGTAAACTTTAGAAAATAGCTTCTTCTTCCCCATAGCCCAATCTAGTTTTTGAATTATACTGTATTTTGTATGTTTCTTTCGACAGTATTGAGGAAGAAAAAGTAATTTGTTAACAAATAATTGATTCATTTTGTTTGTTGTAAAATTTTGAAATTTTGAATATTTAGAAAGAAAAAAAATTAACCACAAGTGAAGAAAAACCAAAGGGATGGAGTTAAGGTTCTATGTGTTTTTTCCTACACTGTGAATTTATTAGTAGACCCGCATTAAAATAAGTGCTCAAATTTGCTTGAACATCAAAGGAAGTACTTTTCTTCTCTCGAGAAAATGTTGGAAAAGTCAAAGAAATGTATGCATAAAAAAAAAAAACTAATCTTCAAATAATAAATTTATTCAAATGAAAAAGGGAAAATGAAGGAGAGAGAATCCACATTAAAAAAATTATCCTAGCAACCCTACGAAATACACATACTCCCTCTGTTTTTTTAATCTGTTTACTTTTGGTCAATGAGAGTAAACTTTGACAAAACATTTAATGTCAATCTAACAATCCTAATGAAATTTTAAAAATTATTATTGATAAATTAAATGATTATTTATCAATTACAATTGTTAGAATTTCATTAGGATGATTAGATTGACATTAAATGTTTGGTCAAAGTTAGCTCCCGTTGACCAAAAGTAAACAGACTAAAAAGACGGAGGGAGTAAGTCGTTCAATGTAAAGAACTCGTTGAAATTCCCTAATTATGTATAACTCCGTATAAAGTTGGTACATAAGTATATGCCAACCAGCTAGAATGAAATAACTAAAATCACTCAAAGAAGGAAGAAAACACTTTCAATTTTAAAATGAGTAGCATGTTCAAGTAGAGTCCTAAAATCATTTTTTGAATGAAAAAATCAAATAAAATACTACTATGTCCTTAAATGGGTGTCCAAATTTCATTTTAAGTGACATAACTTTTCGTACAATTTGATGGCAAAATTCATATAAAATCTTGTAATCTTCTTTAAAAACATTTAGTTTTTGCAAGTATAAAGAGACCGGTGAAAAAAAATTCGAAAAAAAAAAAACATTTAGGGACAAAGTTATGATCAAAATAGACACTCATTTTGGGATAAAAAATTATTGAAAATGGACATTCATTTAAGGACAGAGGGAGTGCATGATTGTACATTCTGTAAAGATTAATGTGACACTAATAAGTTAGTATTTTATTTTTTTTAAAAAAAATAAGTTTATGTTTTTTCAATAAACAAAATACTGGGGAGAAGCTTAATCAACAATTATTAGCCATAGTGGGGAAGCACTCGATACAAACCAGCATATCCATGACTTTCCGAAATTTTATTCAAGAAAAAGAGGGAAAGTTGTGATGAACAAAATAAAAAATACAGTAAGTGTGATCAAAGACAGATCTGGAAAATGGAATTGAAAAGTGAAAAAGAGGGAATAAATAAGGATAGAAACTTTAATAAAAAGAGGACTATGGCCTATGTGAGTTTCACTTTTGACTATATTGCCCATTTCTTTTTCAGTGTCTTTCATATCAACAACATTTTCTTGTGCTGTCAGTATATAGTGCCTGATTTATACTGTCCATGGAGAGTCACAAGAATTTTGAGTGTCACAACCTATCTAACTTATTTATAATTGTACTTTCTCCGTCTAGATTTGATTTACTAATGGTTATTAAAACTGAATTTGTGGATTCTCAATTTAATGGTTATTAAAACCGAATTTGTAGAGATTGAAAAAATATGTTGCTCTTTAGTTTCGGGATAAAGATTTTAGTTTGACTTTTACGCTAATTAAAAATTGAAAGCAAAAATAATGGAAATGAGTCAGATAAAAGTAGGGATTTAAGGATATAATTGTCCAAAACACTATTCACAAAACAAGTGAGTAAAAAGTAAGTTCGGTAAAAACCTTAAACTGAGACGGAGGGAGTAGAAAAGTAAATGTTATTAGTAGGTAGGAGAGAGAAAATGAGGTAAAGAATAATAAGTGGATAGTTGTTGTGAGTGAGTGTGTAAGAAAAAGAAACTTGAAAAATTTGGGTAAATAACCATTAAGGACTCGTTTGGTAGCCTGATAGGATTAGCCCGTATTAATAGTCAGAAAATTATTAATTGGAGGATTAATTACACCACCCTTTTTTATGGGTAGATATGAAGGGGGTTAGAGGGGATAAGACTGGAGAAGAAGCTTATTTGAATTGTACCTAGGATTATTAATCGGATTGCATTTAGTCTACCAAACACCAAGATTATTGGATTAATAATCATATTCATCTCTAATCAGGCTACCAAACGAGCCCTAAGTGTGAAACGCCCAAAAGGAAAACAAATAGTAATCATTAGTTTGGGACGAAAGGAGTGCATAGTAATATACTCCCTCCGTCCCTCTTTAATATACAAAATTTGTCATTTTAGTTGTCACACTTTAATCTACAAAGTCCCAAAAAAGAAATGTTTTAATACTTTTAAAATAATGGGACCCATTTGTCATACTCACAACAACTATCCATTTACTATTTTCTACCCTACTTTCTCTCTCCCACTCAACTATCTACACTCACAAACTCATCAATTTTTTCACTTTTCCCTTAAATAATGTGCCCAACCCAAAATTTATAAGTTAAAGAGAGCCGGAGGAGTACATAGTATAGTGTGTGTGTGTGAGAGAGAGAGAGAGAATAGTAGAAAGAAAGCAAAGGGGCGACAGACAAGGACATCTCATAGGAATGAGCTTGCTAAAGTTCAAGAATGTCTTTTCCTTTTCTATTTTTTCATTAATCTAATTTCATAAAGTAATATGGGTACTATATTGGAGTAATAAAGAAGAAAAAAAGGATTTCCCTCTCACCCAGATTGATGCTCTTATCCTTTTGCAACCCTTTGAATTATACACCACAAATATTTTTAATTGTTCTGATGATTTTTTTTTTTTTTTTTTGACAATGTCTCAACTCGAGATAAAGATATGGATCGAAATTTAAACGTCATAGAGTGTGAAGCTTGACTTTATTACCGAGTCACTCATTTTGATACAAATTTACAACACAAATATAAAAAGAGTCTAAGGGTAAATATTAAGTCAAGTCCAAAAAAATTGAAAAATAAGTAATAAGCTTAGTTTGTTTTTTTCTCTAAGAAATTCAGAACTGGATTATTAGACTACATAATAGATTGAGACGCTAATGAGTGAATGTATATGAACTCAATCACAAGATTATGCAGGATCTGAGTTACAATAAACTTTAGATCTGAGTTACGATAAACCTTATACGTCTTGAGTTAGTAACGAAAGTTTAGACAAGTGAGCTCCAAAGCAATCGACCCAATAAAAATTATGGAAAACTAACACATTTTTCTGTATGTTTCAAAAAAAAAAAAAAAAAAAAACTTTTTCTGTAAGCATGAAAATTCTCAGAGTTTACGTTGACAAAATGAGAAAAATGAAGCAAATACAGAACCGGGCCCAAGCTAAGGCCCAATTCTTCTTGGACTCAGCCTCCTGCTTTAATATGTAAACGGGATATGTGTCAAAGGCTGGTCTGTTCATGAATATCCAAACTACATAAGGGCATACTCCCTCCGTCTCATAACTATTATGCACAAACTTTTATTTTTTAGATAAGTCACACTTTCTTAATATAAAATGAAAAAAAAAAATCTTTACTATTACTCCCACTAATTCTCTCTCTAACTTTATTTTTATATTCACAACACCAATCAATCTACTATTCTCTACATCTCTCATACTTCACTTTTAATGCTCACAACAACTCCCAACTACTATTTATCTCTTAATTCCGCAAAACTCATTTTGTGCTGATAGTTATGGGACAGAGGGAGTACAGTCCAAATAATACTCCATTTTTAAGTTTTAAAAGAAAAAAAGAAAAAAGACTTTTTTTCGGGGGTGCTTTTGTACTTTTTTTATTTTATTTTTAATGAATAATACTAGGGTAGGGGTGGCAAATTGGGTGTTTTGAGTTACCCATTAAAGTTAAAAACCCATTGGATATCCGGATATTTTAACTTTAATGGGTACACCCAAAACATCCATTTTGCCACCCCTATACTAGGGGCACAAAAAAATTACAAAATCTTGCTCACGAAATCCTAGATGTAATGATTTTATTGGTGTTTTTAAATAGAGTGTGGCGGGTCCATTATCGATGCAACCAATAAAATATCGACACCTCATTTTGTGAGGAAGATTTTGTGCCCCTAGCATTGCTTTTTTTTAATAATAATTGTAGATGCTAAAAAAATTGTGATGTTTGCCATTTGGTTTCAAAAGATTTTTCTTTTTTGATATTTCAAAATAAAAGATTAAAAAAAATGTGATTTGAGCTAAATTAAGCTAAATTAATGAACAGTAAGGCGGTTCCCCGCTCCCATCCTGAAAAGTCTACATTACCGAGAGGCCCAAAACAAACAAAGGAAACCCTCTCAACTGTGAAGCTTATTTCTGCACAAACTTGTAATTCCATGGAAGATAGCTTCAAAGGCAGAGTTGATAAAATCTTTGGATCTCTTTCGTCGTCCAAATCTTCACCCTCACCGTCGTTGTGGTCTCTGACCGACGATGAGATCGAGCGGCGAAAGTGGAATCGATCAAAGGATAAACCCGACCTAGACGATGAAACCCCCTCTTCTTCTTCATTCCAGGGATTGTTCGTCAAGAAAAGATCGCGTAATAATCTTGAAGATCCCAGCGACGACGACGATCCATTTGAAAGCGGCTCCTCGTCTAAGCCTGAGGGTGATGATGATGAGTGGAATATTCGATCTTCGATTGGCTTGGACTGCACTCTTGATAATGAGGTATGAGCTTATTATTCGAATTATTTTTTCATAACTTATATTACAGTAATTCATTTGTTTTGTTAAATGCTGGAATTTTAGCTATCTGTTTGGTCTTTTGTCCGATTTTGAATTCATGTGGATGTAAAATTGCAATATACTTATATGCTTCCTCATACACATTTACTGTATTGCTTTAGTCTAGACAAACTGATTTCCTAGTTATGTAATCTGCCATGAAGAACCAAGGCAACATGATAAAGTACCCAGGTTAATAAAATATATTCGATGCCATTTAGTGCTAGTCACGGCATCACACTTGATTTAGCACCCTTCAGGCTACTAATATAAATGTTTCATCTCAGCTTAATACAACGTGTTGGAGGCAATCGTTCATATTAGTGATCCAAAATTATGCCTTTCAACATACCTTCTTTAAATGTACGGCAAGTTGTGCTCAAGTGCTAGTAGTTTTCATCAAATTAAACTGTAACTGAGCCAAAGATAGAGGGTTTTTATAGAAAAATCATACGTAGAATATTTTCCCCATTCCCGAAATGATCTTCCTACTTTTTTCGTTGTCAATACGAAGGTACTTTAAACAGTAATTTTAGGTTAGTTTAATTATCCTAATTAACAACTAAAAATTGTTATTGATAGATGGTGTATCAATAACAAGTTTAAATTTTTATTTGGATAAATAAGCTCAAATTACCTTCTTCGTAGCAACAACAAATATAGTGAGAAGATCATTTTGGGACGGAGGGATTATATTCGTAGAAGCCCTAGACAGTTGACATGCCTCAAAAATGAATCTCACGTTATAGGTTTGGGGAGTGCGCTTGCTACTGGTGGAGCAACACTACACTAAAGGGTGCAATTGCTCCCTTTTGATTCTCAAGTTGTTCTTTTTACTAGTGAAAATATTTTAAGAATTTTGGGGGTTTAGTGCCAGTTATCAGCACTTGCCCCCCTTTGAGTGAAGAAAAAATACAATAAATATTTTTTGCCCTCTTTTACTTACTGAAAATAATTTTGCCCCTCCCCCCCTCCTAAAAAAATTGCCTCCGCACTGGTGAATGCCATCACTCTCTCTCTTTGTGTCAGTTGAGTACTTGAGTTGAAGTGTTTGATCGTAAGAATAAGACCACGTATTTCAAGTTTTCCATGTATAGTATGTTGTTCCTCCAACATTTAACTTACAACCAAAAGAAATCATCTCAGCAAAATTGGCTAGGGCGGCTATGTCAGGATCTTACCATTGCTTATTTCCGCTATACGGCCGAATGAGATTCAACCAAATAGTAAAAAAGTAATTATTTGCCTCTTCTATTGAAAAGGAAAAGGATTGTACTTCCTCAGCCTCAAATAGGTACTAAATTTTTGTCTATCTTCTTAAAATTGCTCTTATATTATTGCTTTTTTAGTATTAATATTAGCTTTTATTGGATAAACCAAAAAAAGAGAGGGTCTTCTTTTTTTATTGTGGGAGTATATAATTCAGTATTATAATACAGAATAGAATTATAATTATGGATAAGCACAGAATATGGTAAAAGGGCATTGGAGGAGAATGCGTCTTCTCCTTGCTAAGTATCAAGTTGATAGTATTGCCTTTGTGTGAAGAACAAAACAAAGGCACACGTGGGTGAATGCAAACTTCTATTATTGAAGTGTATTCGGTCAACCTTGTATTGTCATTTTGCTGTAGGTATGTTTTAATCATGACTATCCTACAAATTGTCCAAATGAAATTTTTATTTAGCACAGTAAATAAAGTGTGAAACAGAAGTGGATCTTTATTGTGATATTAGGGAAAAAAATAAATCTGACCAAATCGGGGTAGTGGCTAAACATACATTTACCGGGGGGAGGGGTAATCAAAACAGGATTAGCATTGAGTTTCCTTTTCTATTTGAAGCTAGTAAGAATGAGCATGATCACTTCATAGCCAGCAGCAAGGATCTTGGTGTCCGAAGAAAGCTGTAAAAGAAATGTCTAGGTGGGTACTTGTACATGATCCAATTTAACTTGGGCTTCTATTTAATAGAAATCCGTTTGTGTCGGCCGACCTAACTTGGACCGACTCTTGGACAGTCCAATGCATTAGTAACTTACTATTTATTGAATCCTATTCTGAAAGAAGTACCGGAGCTAACTTCACCCAAAGATAAAGAGGTTACTTTTGTAAAATGAGTTCTAGGACCCCTACAGCGGCTAATCTTGCCTCTTTGAGAGCCCATTAAACTTTAAGTTGTCCAGTCTTACTCTTACTGCTCTTTCCTCTTAAGAAGGGTAAATTACAAAATAGGGCCTAAAGTCCTTGGAGTAGTGGCAGTTTGGGGCCTGATGTGCAAAATTTAGCGAAATAGGGCCTGACTTGACATTTTCATTGCAGAAAGGGCTTTTTAACGGATTTCGTTAGAGAAGTTAGTTAAGTCACATGTGATTTGCACGTGATTGACGAAATGGGTCAATTTGAAATGAGAATTAGTTCTTAAGGGGTTAAATATAAATACTTAAACTTAAAGTCATAAAATATAAGTTTTCAATTTTTAAATTAAAAATTTGAAATAAAATAACTAATATATTTAATTTTTTATTTATTTTTTTTAAACATAAATAAATAATTTTTTTTGATGATTTTTTTTGTTCGGATCTAAATAAAATTATTCTAAATTCTAAATAAATTTGATAATTTTTGAAATTTAAATAAAGGCAAAACTGCATCAAAAATCACTCAACTATGACCAGTTTGGGTATTTGGTCACTAAACTAATTTCCTTTTGAAACAACACATCCAACTTATTTATTTTTGCATCCATAGTCACTATCACTAACCCCGTCAGTTTTTTCTCGTTAAATGGTCATGCGCGACGCATGCGATCGAATTTTAAAGGGTATTTTAGGTAGTTCGCTTTAAACTAGAATATAAAGGTTAAACTTGTTTCAAATAAGTCCCTAACCAATTGTTTTTCACCACTTTAGCTATTGATGTTAAAAAAATTCAATTAAGTCATTATTTCATTTATAATGTTTATTTAGTTTGTTAACTTTATCACCAACACACCCACCATCTCACCATCACCACCACCGCCATCAACAACCACCCCCATCTCACAATAGATTCATGACTTCAAATCAACAAACCCACCGTCTCACTGTTACCACCGACACCCACCACCGTCTCACTGTTACCACTGACACCCACCACTATACCACCATCTCCAACCAACGGAAACACCATTGCTGCAAACAACAACGATAAGATAGCTAAATCAATCTCAATCCGTCTCCGTTGACTGAGTCGAATCGCCGTCGCCGAACTCAATCCACTCGAATCTCTTCACCACCGGAGCCGAATCAATCACCTCACTTCTCGGAGACGACAGATCAATAAATTCCAGTTGCTCGATTTCAGTTTCAGCTAAATCAATCTCAATATCATCAGATATTGCAAGTACAGATTCACAATTAGAGGTCATTGAACTCGAAGAAGAATAAGAACGAGAAATTTCAGCGCCGGAATTCAAATTAGAAGAGATGCAGCTGCTGAATTCATTGAAAATGGATTCAATGGGAGAGACTTCATCGAGAAGGTGTTGACGGATGAAATCGAGAGCTGGGAATTCATCAGCTGTCGCCATTACCAGGAGAAAATTGGGATTAGAGAGAGAAAAGTAGGTGAAATTGGAGGATTAAATTGGACGGCTATTGGAGCAGGAAGAGAAAGGGGGAGGGGGCTGACTGGAGATGGTGGTAGGCGGCCAGAGGAGGGGAGGGTTGGGAGCTGACCGACAATGGGGAAAGGGACGGGAAAGAGAGCGTACATGTGGGAACGAGAGAGGGGCGGCGTACAGTGGGAAAGTGAGAGGTAATTAGGGTTTTTTATTTTTCCTTTTCATAATTCAAGCCTTATAGATTTTGATTTTAAAAATTTAACCCTACAGTTTGGTTTTTCGCTATTTAGATTTGATTACCTAAAATACCCCTACAAATTTAGTCACATGCGATGCACATGATCATTTAACGGGAAAAAACTGACGGGGTTAGTGATAGTGACTACGGATGCAAAAATAAATAAGTTGGATGTGTTGTTTCAAAAGGAAATTAGTTTAGTGACCAAATACTCAAACTGGTCATAATTGAGTGATTTTTGGTGCAGTTTTGCCTTAAATAAATAATCATTTCCTTTCAAGAATATTTTTTTCAAATAAAATTGATAAGTTTTGTCCATTAAATTGATGGAGATGGTGTTTTGAGACGAGAGAGATGGCAAAGATGGAGGTTGGAAGCGGAGATGTACAAAAAATTGTCAAAATTATTTTGTCAAAAATAATATATTTATTTATAATTAAAGTTAATTAAAATAAAAAATTTAATACATTAGTTATTTTATTTCAAAATTTAAATTTAAAACTTGAAAATTTATATTTTGCGACTTTTAAGTTTAAGTATTTAAATTTAATCCCAATCACATGCAAATCACGTGACTTAACTGACTTTTCTAACGAAAACTGTTAAAAATCCCTATTGTGCTAACAAAGTGTCAAGTCAGGCCCTATTTCGCTAAATTTTGCACGTCAGGCCCCAAACTGGTACCACTCTGAGGACTTTAGGCCGGCCCTATTTTGTAATTTACCCTCTTAAGAATCAGACGGAAGAATAATCAAGTTGGTGGATGCAAAGGATTGTTGAATACTGTTAGTATGATTTCAAAGCAACTTCCAGTTACTCTATTGTCCACTTTATTCAAGTTTCATGACCCCGTGAATCTTTGCTTCCCGACACTACCCCCATTACCCCTCCCGTCTCTCCCCCACCCACCGGAGAAGCTTCTCCTTCAGAATAATCTACGAGAAGAATATTTCTTGTGTGTTTACTTATTTTTGAAATACTGTTTTATACACTCAAAATGATTCTGTTTTGATACCCTATCATGTAGGAAGAGGAAGATGCATATGACAAAATGGCTGAGGGACGGGAGGATGTTGGCGATCGCGTGTATATGAAGGATGTTACTCATCATGGGCCATATTTGAATTCTCACAACGTACTTCCCATTTCAGTAGATGATTCTACGGAGGATTTTATGTCAGATAATTATGCTGCAAATGTTAGGCTTAAAGAAGATGAGACATACCCAACAGTCATTGAGAAAGGTGGGTCTAACCTGATTCAAGATGAAATTTTACTCGAATCCCAGAAGCCTCAATTCATAGAACGTGAAGATGGTGTCAAAGTGAAGTCCATCCTGAAAAGGAAACGCGACACGTCAGTAAAGTCGTCGAAACGTGTCAAGTTTGATACAATTTGTCAGGATAAATATGTAGAGCCCTCTGAGAAGTATGAAGAGACCTTGGCTGGCCCGTCTTCAACAGGAACAAAAGGTCAAGATGAGGATTCTATTCCTGTAAGAAGTAGAGTCCCGGATTACATTTTGAATCCTTCCAAGTACACTCGATATAGCTTTGATTCGAGCGACATTAATGAAGAGTCCAACATACGAGCCTGTATGGATCTTCTTGGGCATGTTAAAAGGTCTAATGCCACTTCATTGGAGAATAAGTCGGAAGATAAAACTGTAGGTGATGAAAAATCAGTGGTTTTTATACCAAGGAAGAAGGCAACTGATGGGAAGTCAAACCAGTCCGTGACTCAACCAAACACTGTTGTTGGTGTTTTATCTGCAAAGGTCCAAGGTGATGAGGTTAGTGTTATGGAAGAAGATGCATCTGCTACTTGCACAAATGCTACTTTCCAGAAGGGGGGCCGCCGTTATCGAATCAAGTCAGCTGTTGAAGAGAGTAGTTCTTGATGCATCACCTGCGGAAAAAGCTCTTTTTATTTCTGTTCAATTTCTGATTCTGATATTTACCTGGAGTTATATGTTATAGTAAGTTGTACTAGGTTTGTTTTCTTTTTTTAAGGTACTATATCACCCTTTTTTTTTTTTTCCCCTCCCTATGGTAATTTTCATGATCCGTGAAATGATGGCATGTTTCTGGGCATCCCTTTTCTTTCTTAGTTAGTACTGAAATAGAGCCTCAAATAAGAAACAAAATATACTAGATTTCATACCAACTCAAATTATAATCATATAAATAAATAAAAAGGAAGCTTACATCCTCTTGAATATCATATGTGTGTATAAACCTATACCCTCAATGACCCACAAAAGAAAAAATATATAATGTGAAAAAAGAAAACCGAGAAAATCAAATTGAACAATAATCTATGACTGTCGGTTACAATCGAAGAAATCCGATTGAACCTTTGTTATGTACACTAAACTGAAAGGAGGGAGGGAGGGAGGGAGGGTGGGTGGGGTGTCACTATAACTTGTCAGCAATACGGCCCATTGCATCAGCAAGCTTATTAAGTACTGCTATGAGGCTATTGGCATGATCTTTCCGTTGCTCTCTGTCCAACTGGAAATTGACATTCTGAGCTTCAAGTTGGGAGCTTAGCAATCTGCCATTCCGTTCCATAGCTTCAATCAAATGGTTCTCAACGGAACTCTCATCCTCTGTTGCAAACCGCTTCCGCTTTCTCCCTTCTTCCTGAGTATTAGTGTTCGGATGTGATCTTTTCTCTTCTGTTGTGCCTGCATCAAAATCAAATTATGTTTGTACCAAATATTGACTAGGCTGTCACATAATGGGAGTCCCCACCCCCACCCCCACCCCCAAAAAAAGACATCGGGGGTGGGGGTGGGGGAGCAATAAAGCACGAACACAAACCATCCTTCGGTCTCATACACCAAACAAAATAAAAGAAGATTGACAAAGGAATCACAAAGAAACAAATACAACAGCAACGACATAGCCAACATGAGTCATAACTCATGAGAGCCAATCAAGACGTTAATACTGCCTTCACAATTCAAGTCTCCTTGTGCACTATGTTAAGGTTGTGGGCTCCTACTGATATTCGGAAGATGACAAAATGGACATTATTGAAACAAACTGTATCATATATTGACTACTACATGTGTCCCAAATGAATGTCCGAAATTGCTCTTGATCAAGAACAATTTCGGACCTTCATTTTGAAAGGAGGTAGTAATATATTTGTAAACCAGGATCCACTAGCAGGATAAAGACCAATATATGCTCCAATCCGATCTACTCCAACACTCAAAGGAGGCCCTAAAACTGTAAACTAAGAAGGAATCCATGCACATGTTATAAGTAGCCTTGATGTTGAATGAAGACTGAATTCAGGAGCATAAAGCAATTACAGATGGTTCATATCAATCAGTGAGTTTACAAAACCGCAGCTACAATCAAAGGTGAGTGGATAAGGGTCTCGTTTTCCTATATAAATGTGGGATTAAAACTCATTAAAACTAAGGAAATACAGTATGAATATGAATATGAATAATACCTTCAACTGTTGTCGGAGTCGTTTGAGAGATTGGTTGATACTGTTTCTCTGCAAAATTCAGTAAGAAAATGAATCCTGATCAAATTAGTACTTAGTCAGAAGATGAGAAATGCTACCAATTTTTTCAAATAAATTGGGGAAAGTATAAATGATTAATAAAGACCTGAAATTGGAACAGGAGCAGGTAAAGTGGTTGAAGGAGCCTCCTTTTCCTTTTCCTTTTCCTTCGCCGGGTCCGGGCTAACCACAACCTCATCTTGACCCGGCTGCTCAAAATCCGAAAACAACCCATCTTCCGCCGCCGCACTCCTACCACTATCGAAAACAGCTTCCGCTTCAATATCTACTTCCTCCGTCACCGTCACCGCCGCCGGTGCAAGTGCCAAGGCCAACACCGTCGGACCCGCTGCTGCTGCTCCGCCGTCTAGTATATCATACACTTCCCTGTCAAAGAATCCCGGCAACTTCCTCTCTCTCCTCAAATCATTCCTCATGACCCAAAATGATTCCGTCTCTTCCTTAATTCCAGATTCCCATTCTTTAATCTTTTTGTAATCTCCGGCGAGATTGCTCCATCTCTTCCGGCACTGAACCGGACCCCTGTTCACGCCGTGCCGTTTACAGTAAGAAGACACCGAAGCCCACTTGGGCTCCACCTGTCCGGACCCAAAAGCAAGACCGGCTGTCCGTCCACGTCGAACCCGGTTCTCCGCCACCCTCTTACCTTGTATCAGAACCAGAATTTCTTGCCGCGTCCATCGCGGCAGTCTCGGAGCCCTGTTCCCGTCATCTCCGCCGCCGTCAAGAGGCGTCGGAGCAAGAGTCAATCGCTCTAGCGCCATAAACTGTTGTGTGGCGGTAGACTTAAGGAGGAGGCACGTGACTTAACGGAAAGGGGGGGGGGGGGGTTTGAAATAACGCCGTTTTATTGGGACGCCCCGTTTAGAAAACACCTCATATCTTTCTTGAGAGGAAGGGGCTCAAGGGAAGAGGAAGAGATAAAATGAATTTGTGATTAATTAGGGATGTTTATTTTTAATGATATATTTTGTTAATTTAGACTTTACCCTAATAAACATAGGGGGTGGGGGAGGGTTATCTTTAATTGGTCCCAATTAGTGATGATAATACTTTTTTTTAATTATTTGATTACTTTCTCTCTCTCTGACCCTTCAAATAGGAAGCTTTTTTATGCTTAAGGACATCCTCACCAAGAGCCACTAACCTATAATTATCTTCCTAAATTTCTTTTTAAATGTCATTTTCATGGTATAAGATTTGGTAATTAACGCGTTTTAAGTTGTCAAACATGTGGTTTGTTTGCATATTTAAAAACTACTTCCATTAAATCTTTTTTTTTTGTTGTTGATTTTGATTTTTATCGGGCTTACTTAAAAAAAAAGGCTACACAATTTTTTGTGAAACTCATAATAATTTAGGCAAAGTTTCTTAGAGGTCCCTGCTCCAAATAAAAAATGCTTTATGAGGACACATTGTTTTTTTTTTTTTTTTTTAAAAAAAAAAAAGAAAAGAGAGTCAAAAGTCCTTGCTATAATTTTGAACAAAGTATAAGCCACATACCAGATAAATAAGGAGTTTATTGCCACTTTGGCCTACGTACTATTAAAAGATTGACGATATGCCCTCGTACTAAAGAAACTCACACTATGACCTGCGTACTATGATTTTAATAAAAAAAGTGCCCAAGGATAACGATGACCCGTTAGAAATCTAACGGGCTGTCAGCATATGTTAAGAATTTAACAGATTGACTCTTTTATTAAAACCATATTACGCATGTCATAGTGTGAGTTTCTTTAGTACGAGGGCAAATCGTCAATATTTTAATAATACGCTGATCAAAGTGGCAATAAACTCGATAAATAAGACAAATTTATTATATATCATTATGATCCTTCATAATCTTGCTTAAGAGTCTCAATACTTCATTAATTCCCATTCCGGAGCGTTAAGTAAACCCTGAAAGATGAATGTCAACTTTCATAGTGACTCCAAGAGTTCACCTCTAATATGGCAAATACATGGCTTGTTGGGGGAATTGGGGGGATCACCGCATCCACTAGCCCATACTAGTAGTCATTAATATGGAGAAAATAATCAACACATGATAATATGAAAGAACAAGAACACCATGATTTGTTAACCCGGTTCACCACCCCCATGTGGCTACATCTGGAGGCCCCAAGCCAGGATATCACTGTAATAATATATGAAGGATTACAACTTTACATATGCACTCACACAGATCTAGCATAGTAACTCTCCATGAGCAACCTCTCATATATATTATCTCACCTCCCCAAGAACACACAAACAATATGATTATGGCCGGGTTGTAGGATCGCCCCCCATGGCTCTCCTAGGCCCCCGGCCCTCTCCTACACACTATTTTGTGCTCTCTCTTGATATCCTAACTCTCTCCTTTTTTGGTACACAATATTCTGGATGAAATCATGCTTATATAGCAATACAAGGAAGCCCTAAGTCTATTTGGAATAGATACAATCAAAATAGGAAACAAATCAGGAAACCAGATCCGGCACCAGGCGCCCGCTCGCACCGCACCAGGCGCCCGCCTGGATTCTTTTCCCAGAATCCGATCCTTTCTGCCTTCACGAGCGCCCGCCTGATCCTCCGCCCAGAAAGCCTCCTCCATTTTGAACTCCTTTTGATCTCCACCAACTCCCCCGACTTGGACTCCTTTTCCCCCTCTGCTTCCCCTTAGGTTTAGGACTCCAATCCCAACAATCTCCCACCTGGAGACTAAACCCATAAGCATAGTAATTGTCCCCGTCAAGCTCCCACCACGAAGATGACCTCCTTTGAATATTGTAACACCGTGCACTAAGCTTCTCCATTGTGTTGATGATAGGCCTCCACGCTCCACCATTACACCATGTTGAGCCTCCACGCTCCTCCACCATGAGCCTCCACGCCCAAGTAATAAGGCGAGTTGAAACCAAGCGACGCTTCAACCTCTCCGTGTTAGATTCTTCTTTCATCCCCAAATCAACTTCTACCTTGATTTATTTGCAAGACTAACTTCGCCTTCTCCCTCCTAGATCCACTCCCCTTGCAATGCTCCCCATGAAACTCGGACACACCTTGCTTCTTGCATTGACTTCTTATGGTATTTTCTCGCTCTCTGTTAGGGCCTTTTGACTCCCACCACGTTGCAACTTTCGAGTCACTCTCCCCCTAACACACGGTTCATTGATGTCTCTCCGTTTTACATCAATAGGCCGGTCTCTAAGCCTCTTGCTACCACCCGAAACGAAGTTGATGTTGTCGGTAGAGTACAACATCCTCCTTACCCCTATCCGTCGTTTGAGAGAAGTCCTCCTCTTCTCACGTGGTCAAACCGGCTTATACCACTCACCTTTGCATCGTCGGTTGCTTACGCAAATGCCTGATGCAATCTCCTTTCTTTCATATTTTTTTCCAACCACCTTGACTGCCCCAAAGTCCCTTAAACACCTCCAGATCCGATCACTGCATCTCCAAATTCCACCTCGAATTTCTGCAGATCTCATAAGAAACAAACGAACTTTTCGGACTTTCTGATCTTCCGCACGATCGTTGACCTATTTGGCACGTGTCTTGCTTCAACTAAAAAACCCTAGAAGCTCTCAGATCCCTGCACATCTTCCACACGAAGAATCTGCACTGCACGAAATCTGCACGTGCGCTCCACCGAGCCTGCACGTGCATTGCACGAATTCTGCACGCGCGCTGGACGAAAATCTGTTGTCACTTTTATTCACCTTGGATCTCCCCTAGATCTCGAATCAAAGCTCTGATACCAGTTGTTGGGGGAATTGGGGGGATCACCGCATCCACTAGCCCATACTAGCAGTCATTAATATGGAGAAAATAATCAACACATGATAATATGAAAGAACAAGAACACCATGATTTGTTAACCCGGTTCACCACCCCCATGTGGCTACATCCGGAGGCCCCAAGCTAGGATATCACTATAATAATATATGAAGGATTACAACTTTACATATGCACTCATACAGATCTAGCATAGTAACTCTCCATGGGCAACCTCTCATATATATTATCTCACCTCCTCAAGAACACACAAACAATATGAATATGGTCGGGTTGTAGGATCCCCCCCCCCCATGGCTCTCCTAGGCCCCCGGCCCCCTCCTACACGCTATTTTGTACTCTCTCTTGATATCCTAACTCTCACCTTTTTGGGTACACAATATTCTGGACAAAATCATGCTTATATAGCAGTACAAGGAAGCCCTAAGTCTATTTGGAAGAGATACAATCAAAATAGGAAACAAATCAGGAAACCAGATCCTGCACCAGGCGCCCGCTCGCACCCCACCAGGCGCCCGCCTGGATTCTTTTCCCAGAATCTGATTCTTTCTGCCTTCACGAGCGCCCGCCTGGTCTTGGCCAGGCGCCCGCCTGATCCTCCGCCCAGAAAGCATCCTCCGTTTTGAACTCCTTTTGATCTCCACCAACTCCCCCGACTTGAATTCCTTTTCCCGCTCTGCTTCCCCTTAGGTTTAGGACTCTAATCCCAACATGGCTTGCATTTAAAAGTGAGGAGAGTGTTTTACATGTCCCCTAATAGTTATTGGTCAATCATAAATCATAAAAAAGATGAATTTGACAGCTTTAAATCATCATCTTTAGATTGTACACTATTTTAGCTTAAATTACAATAAAAAAAATGAAGCGTGTTGAAATTGTATCTATATAATAAGTAAATGCGAAACCCGTAAAAATGGGGGGAATGGAATGGGATCTATTCACAGCCTAATTAATTTTGAAAGAGATCTCCCAAGTTACACTTTGTTATTTTCCTGTTCAACTCCAAAATGTATAGTTTGGTTGGTGATATTTACATCTTTCACTAATTGATGTTTTTGGATAGAGATGGTCCCTCCATTAAAAGACAATATTTAGGTTTAGGTTGCTTGGAAACTTGGATTGATGTAGGATTCATTGTTCATTAACCCCATCCCCATTCACCACAACTCCCCCAGACCATTTGAATAATCAAAATATTTTAATTAGAAAAGGATGCTAACAAAGATAGATTTGGAAGCACATGCCTTATGAGGAAGTGTGTGTGACTAATTAGAGGGGGGAGGGGGTGGGGGGTGGGGGGTTAGTAGCGGGTCACATTCTAGTGATCAAGTGGGGGACCAAGGCCTTGATGCCAATTTGCCTTAAAAAACCCTTCTTAACCCTATTTTATTTATTTACCCTTAAAATGAAATGCCCTGTTTATTGGGCTAACTAATTGGTTGGCCAATTAAACTAAGCATCTTAAATTTGGAGATTCAACTAGTATACTCACTCTGGTCACAATTCTATCAATATAATGGTCACAAATCTATCTATATAATATTAGAAAGCAGAAACATTTAGAGCTCTCTCATTGTGCCACCTCATAATGATGACTCATAATACCACTTGGCACATTTCTACAATTCTATTGGTCAACACATTTTGATGCTTTCAAAAAAAAAAAAAAAAAAAAAAAAAAAAAAACTTATAAAAAATTCGGCTGCCTTGCACTAAAATATAGTGAATTTGAAATTTGAAATTTAAATTTCAAATTTGGAAGCTTATTAAGCAATTGATGTAATTGATTAAACCATATCCTAAGTTATCTAGAAATTCAAATATTTGAATTTATTGATTACAGAATTAAACTTCATTCAAAGAGATTTAAAGGTATGATTAATTTACCCTTTATATACTTAACTTTTTTTGATATATAATTTAAAGGAATATTTTTGAATACCAATTCTTATCAAACTCCAATCGAATTTCATTAATTAAAAACATGTTAATTAAGGAAAGGATTGTAGTATAATTTGGAATTAAGAAAAGGATTGTATTATATAAATAAAAAATAAAAAATAAGGAAATGATTGTATTTTAATTTGAAATTGAAATTGAAATTAGAATTCAAATTCATATACGTTTTATTTAAATGAATTATTTAACTACTAATTCTTACCCAAATTTAAGCACACAAGAATTTCAAATTGTTTGACTTTAGAATTTTATCTCATTAGACTTTAAAATTGATCAATATACTTAATCTTCCCTTCAAAAAAAATAAAAAAAAATTACTAATCTTCAAGCCCAAATTATCCGGCCGAAATATTTACTTTTTTCCATTGATAATCTTTATTCAAATCATATCTCTTTCTATATATACACACACTGTATTCTTTTTCCTCACGACTCCATCAATGTGTTTTTTTTTTTAATTCTCGGTCTATGTGTATTTTTAATATCCCTTTATGTATTTTTGCGAGTTGCAGGTTGAATCTTGAGTTGAAGAGAATTTGAATACATGGTGAGTGACCAATTCGTTAAATATTATTGAAAAATATTAAAATCCTCTTTGCTATTTGGTTATTCTCTCATTTACAATTTGTTGTACATATCCTTATAATATTGTGAAAAATGTTTCTGGAGATGATTTAGATCAACCTTGCTACTTAGTTATTTCTTTATGTTCAATTTCTTTTGAATGTTAAAGGAAAACTCTAATGATATTTGTTGATGATCTACATCAAGATCAATTGATCTGCGATGAAAAATGTAATTCCTTCTCCCATTTTGATTTTTGTTTCTTTGTTTCTCATTTTGCAGATCCAACTGGAGAATATAATTCTAGAAAAAATTACTCCATTTTTGAAAGAATAGATGTATTATTGAATTTTTTGTTAATCCGAATGAATGAATTAATACCCGCAAAAAAGATTTACTGGCATGGGTTCCTTTTATGGGTTGTCTTTTAATTTTTTCGAGTATTACTTTAGCATTTGCTAAAAAAAAATATTCCCTCCGTCCCAGAAAGATAGTCCACCTTTTTTCGTTGTTACTACGAGGGAACTTTGAGCAGATATAAATGCTACTTATAATTATGTTAATGTGAATCTAAAAATTGATATTAATAGTATTTATAATGGTGTATCAAGAACAATTTCAAAAAAATTATTGCTAGAATAATTAAAAATAACATTAATTATTACTCAAAGTTCCTTCGTAAAACCCATGAAAATAGGGGGACTATCATTCGGGGACAGAGGGAGTATATCATTGTAACATATTGTTGAACGTAACTATTAGTATTCCTCTTTAATCGGAGCATTATTTTTTATTTAGCGAGATTTTTTATTTACGAAAGATATTATATTTTTATTTACTTGGTCGAGTTATATGGAAATAAAATAAATTTATATATCTTCATAAAATTTAAAATTAGTTATAAATATAGAGAGAAGCTATTGCCACTATACATTTTCTCATCCATTACATCATCTTTAATTATTTTAAGTTTAGTGTTTTTTTTTTTGAAACAGAGTAAATCACTTGCATTCATAATGAAACAATGATGGCACTCCACAGATGTCGGAGGCTCACCCAAATATCAATAATAATACCATCTCTTAACATACAACAATGATCTTTCCAAACAAAATTTTGAAATGTACGATTCCACTCCAAGAAAAACTTGGACACTGCCTTACTTTGGCATTCAAAAAATCCCACCATTGATAATATATTGCGTTGAGCACTAGATAAATTTGAGAATCCGGGTTGACAAAGAAACACCCGCCAAACATCTCAAAATCCATGAAACAGCCCTTTATTGCAAGAAAAATGGCAACCTCTTCATTGTGCAAGAATGTAAGAGTCGTCCCAATTACAAAACAAATAAAACAACAACAAACAAACAAGAAGATAAACATAGGCTCTCACAAGGAGAGAATACTACGGCTCTCACTTAGGAGATAATCTTATTATACATTATATTATATAGAAAAACAATAAGACAATTGTTTATATAATTTCAATATTAAAATTACAAACAATTGTGTTGTTGAAAGATTGACAAAATGAAGAAGATTAAGATTAAACTAATTAAAAATAGAAGAAAAAAATTGAAGAATAGGAAGAGAAAGGAAAATGGAGAAGAAAGGCTGAGAGAGAGTTAAGTTTATTGTTGATTAGGAAAAACTTGCCCTTGAAAAGCTTGCCAAATATAAAAATAGACGGAATTATCCAAATCACCCATCAAATGTGTCTTCTATCTCATTAATAAAAAAAATAATACTATTAACTGTTCATCTCCCTATACTAAATTAAAGTCAATAAAAATAAAAAAGATTCATTTTTTATTTAGTAAAACATATAATGATAACATTTCTTTTGAAATAAATAATTTAAAAATAGGTTACAACAATGCACAACATTAACATTGTAAAAGGAAATGTCAGAGCTAAAAAAACTCGAGTTCTAAGTGAGTAATTCGTCAAATGAGTATGATTTTATAAGTCAAAAGCTACAACACTGTAGTTTCATATACTCATGGAAATGAACATAAAAGAAATAATAAAATTAATTACATTTAACTTTCTGACTTATCATTTTTAGACCAAAGTTTTGCTGTTATTGTTGTTATACCATTTTGGCTAAAAAAAAAACCAATCAAAAAGAAATTTCACAGTCTTTCTCTTTCAATTATCACCAACAACATTGCACGGAGCTATCACAACCAAGCACATATCTTTTTTTCGAGATTGCTTAATGGATTTTGTGTAATGTTGTTTTAAACTAAATTCACGAATAGCTTAGGAGTAATAGTAGTGATATGACACTAAAAAAGAAATAATTTTGCATTCCATCTTAAATTTGGATATGTCATGTATATTAAACTATTCTTTAAGTTGTATCAGAATAAAATAAATATTACATATTTTCCTTAATTTTGAAATTAGATATTTTATTTATAAGTTGACTCCAATTTACAGATAACATTTTGAAAGGATGAACGGGACCAGGGAGTAAAAAGCTTTCATGGTTTTTTGACTTTGGTGTAACACATTTGAATTTCTATCAAAAGTATTATATTTATGATGTTGTGTTCATACATTGCAGCATATAAGGCTTATGCCACTCATATTTACATATTATTACATCATAATTTAAAATTCAAATTTTCTAAAATACAGTAATAGAGACTCTCAAAACCTTTAATCAAATCTCTGCAATTGGATCTATTTAAGATAAAAGAAACGAATCAATGATTAGGTAACAAGTGTTTATTTAAGCTGAGAACTTTAAGACACTTATAACTTAAGCCAAAAAAAATTGTTTAATCGTTTACTTAACAGGTGTTGGGACATGAATAAAGACATTGTAGAAAAAAAACGTTATTTAATTATGGGATTTTATATTCTTTTTATCATGCCAATGAGACATGAATAAGGACATTGTAGAAAAATATTTATTCAGTTATGAGTTTTTATATTCTTTTTTCCCTAATTTTAAGGAGATCAAAATTGAAAAAAATAATATTATTTTAATAGTACAAATATTATATTTATAAATTTATAGGAGAGGGAGGAAGGAGAATTGACACAACTCTAAAATCAAGTGGATCAGATGACCCATTGAGCTTTTACATCAATGGGGGGGGACGATTGATAAGAGCGTAAATCAAGGAAAAGACCCTTATGAATTTAAGATGGGAGGTCAGAATCTCCATCGAATTGGATCATTGATGCCCAAAGAAGGAGCTCCTCCACAATTTGCTCAGCTATATATTTATGACACTGAAAACGAAGTTTCTAACATAATAAAAGCTATCAGGTATGTGTCTTTCGTAATGTATTATATGATTACATTTATTTGTGCATATACCATGTGAGATTATCTACTAATTTTAAATTAATTGTTTTAAAATTAATAGTAAACAGAGGACGTCGGAATTAGACAACTCCATTGTAGCGGACTTAAGAAACATGGTTGATGAAAACAACACGTATGCAAAGATTTACAGAATAGCTGCAGAGCATATTTCGTTGAGAGATTCGAGTGAGGTTAGGCTTCGGCTGATAGGAAATCGATCTAAGGATGGAAGAACGTATAATTTGCCAACAACTTCTGAAGTGGCAGCTCTTATCGAGGGTGATATTGAAGATGCACCTGATGTGAGAGACATCATGGTTGAGAAACGGTTTGGTGACTTAAAACAAATACACGAGTTCAACCCGTGTTATCTTCCTCTTCAGTACCTGATGTTGTTTGTTTATGGGGAAGATGGATACTATACGTATATTTCTAGGAATATGCCTCCTATGTCAAAGAGACCCAATCTTTCTTTGAAGGAGTTCTTATCATCCCGACTACAGGAAAGGTCTACAGAGGGATTGCTGCAGCAGTTTATGGTTGATGCATACATATTGATGGATACACAATGACTTCAGTGGATTCGTCACAATCAACCCGCTCTTCGGGTCGAATCTTACCGGAAACTATTGTTGGGTTTCTTTGTAACATGCGCAGCGGAATATAGCAATTAAAATTTTAAGAAAACCCAAAGCCATGGATCCGTTCATATGATTAAATCAAATACAACAAGATGAATAGAGGAATAACTAACCCTTGAAGGCTATGAATTTTCTCTTGATCTTTGGTGGAGAAACTTGAAGACTTGATCACGATCACAAAGCTTGAACACGAACTTTGAAGATGATGATTTTCACCCTCTAGCGGTATCCACACTTCGAACGAATATCAAAGGAGCTTCTTTGATCTTGGTTGCTAGACCAATAATTGTAAAACACGCTTTCACAATTTAATAAAGAACTATATGGAATTTATTTTGTGAATTATTTTGTTCCTCAATCAATGATATCTTAGAACAAAAATAAAATCTCTCTCAAACTCTTTGAGACTCACAAAAGCACTAGTAAATATGGTCTGACCGAATTGGTGTTTTTATACACAATTAAGACCTATTCCAAATAGGTAACTTGTGTCAAAAACCATTCCTAATCGAATTAGGAAATTCCAAACCGGCATACCGGGCGCCCGCCTGGTCCTACCCAGGCGCCCGCTTGTTTGGGCAGAAAGTCCAATTCCTTATCTGGCTTGTTCAGGCGCCCGCCTGGTGCAACCCAAGCGCCCGCTTGGTTGACCAGGAGGCCCAGAACTTTCCAGAAATTCCTTGGAGGTCCTCCGACCCTAAATACCAACATAGTCCTCTTATTTAAGATTCGTTCTATTGTGTGTGACCCTCTAGGATTATACTAAGTTGGCAATGGGCTCAAACATGATCCCATAAGATATGATTAGGTTCTAGCAAACCGTCATACCTACCCAAATAGTATAACTAGATACAAGTTCGCATTCCTTTAGAATATGTCACAATCCCTTTGTCCACGATGTCATTGAACACAAGTCATGGTCAAACAGTCAACTTGTTTTGTTCAATACTTTCTCGATTCCGAATATGTTGATAATTCAAATGCTATTGATCCAATCAATCCATTTGAGTCCGGCCGAACATTTTATCAACATCATTCCTTCGAGGGGCCCAAGCTTGACATCTCTCCGTGGAGGGACAAATCCATTTAGCTTATTATTCTTCCCAACGGGAATCCGATTATGCCAATCATACCCTTTATAACTACCGTGTTAAGGTAGCGTTTGAATATGTCAAACAAAATGTTCATCAAGTGGAAGACTATAATAACTTCATGTCTAAGGATTCAAATGACATAACTAATATGAGATATATGTACGACATAGACCATGCAATAAATCTCATACAGCGGGTCATGTCCAGTACCTTGTTCCAAACAAGTACCCATAAATCTAACATGATCATCCCATGATCATTTAGCCTTTATACTAGTGCTTAACAAGTACTAGGGACGGGGATTATTATAAGTAAACATGAACAACAATAATAATCAAAACATCTCTTTATTGATATGAAATAAATGATAACAATTACAACGTTTATTAAACGTGCCTAGGGCACCACTACCAACAATCTCCCACTTGCCCTAGGCCCAATCTCCCATGTATCTAATACCCATGGACCTAACATGACCATCATGTTTAGCTTGTGGAAGTCCCTTTGTTAGCGGGTCCGCAACATTGTCATCAGTAGGTACTTTGCATATATTTACGTCTCCCCTATCAACGATCTCTCGAATGATATGAAAACGCCTAAGTATGTGTTTGGATTTTTGATGTGCTCTTGGTTCCTTTGCTTGAGCAATAGCACCATTATTATCGCAATAAAGGTCTATTGGATTAGCAATACTAGGAACCACTTCAAGTTCAGTTATGAACTTCTTAATCCAAACAGCTTCCTTTGCAGCATCCGATGCAGCAATATACTCAGCTTCTGTTGTAGAATCAGCGGTTGTACTTTGCTTGGAACTCTTCCAGCTTACAGCTCCACCATTTAACATAAACACAAAACCCGATTGCGATCGGCTATCATCTTTGTCGGTTTGGAAGCTTGCATCCGTGTAAGCATTTACAACGAGATCATCTTCCATTCCTCCATAGACCAAAAGGAGTCTTTAGTTCTTCTCAAGTACTTAAGAATTGCTTTTACAGCTATCCAGTGATTTTCGCCAGGGTCGGATTGGTATCTACTTGTCATGCTCAAAGCATAAGATACATCCGGCCTAGTACAAATCATGGCATACATGATGGACCCAATTGCCGAAGCATATGGAACATCATTCATTTTCTCACGCTCATCGTTTGTCTTAGGACATTGAGTCTTGCTTAGAGAAACTCCATGTAACACGGGCAAGGTGCCTCTCTTGGAATTTTCCATACGGAATCTTCTAATGACCTTGTCAATGTATGTACTTTGGCTTAAACCAAGTAGCCTCCTTGATCTATCTCTATAGATCTTAATGCCAAGAATATATGCGGCTTCACCCATATCTTTCATTGCGAAGCACTTTCCTAACCAAGTCTTCACAGACTGAAGTGTAGGAATGTCGTTTCCAATGAGCAATATGTCATCCACATATAAAATAAGGAATAGCACTATGCTCCCACTAATCTTCTTGTATACACAAGGTTCATCTTCGTTCTTGATGAAACCAAACTCTTTGACCGATTCATCAAAACGGAGATTCCAACTCCTAGAAGCTTGCTGCAATCCATAGATGGATCTCTGCAATTTGCATACCTTAGAATCTTGTTCAAAACCTTCTGGTTGTGTCATATACACATCCTCTTGGAGTTTTCCATTCAGGAAAGCGGTTTTGACGTCCATCTGCCATATCTCATAGTCATGATATGCGGCAATGGCAAGCAAAATTCTTATAGACTTGATCATTGCTACGGGTGAAAAGGTCTCATCATAGTCAATACCATGAACTTGCCTATAACCCTTCGCTACAAGCCTAGATTTGTAAGTATGCACCTTCCCATCCATGTCAGTCTTCTTCTTGAAGACCCATTTGCATCCTATGGTTTATACACCTTCGGGCGCATCAATCAAATTCCAAACTTGATTGTCTTGCATGGATTGCAATTCAGATTCCATGGCTCCAAGCCACTTGTCCGAATCAGGAGAAGACATCGCCTCTTGGTAGGTTGACGGTTCATCATTCTCAATGATTTCTACCTCATTACTATCCGTTATGAGAAATCCATATCTCTCGGGCTCGGATCGTAACCTACTAGATCTGCGAGATGCTTGTGTATTTTGAACAGGTTCCACAACTCCTTGTGGTTCTTGTTCTTGTTCCACTATTGGTTCAATGTTATTTTCTGGGTCTCGAATTTCTTCAAGATTTATTTTAGTCCCACTGATTTCTTTGGAGAGAAACTCTTTCTCTAGAAAGACACCAGTTCGGGCAACAAACACTTTGTTGTCCTCTCGGTTGTAAAAGTAATATCCTTTAGTTTCCTTAGGATATCCCACGAAAATACATTTATCAGATTTGTGTGCTAGTTTGTCAGAGATAAGTCTCTTGACATAAACTTCGCAACCCCAAATCCTCATGAAAGATAAACTAGGTTTCTTTCCACTCCACATCTCATATGGAGTCTTTGGAACCGATTTAGTTGGAACTTGATTTAGTGTGAAAGCAGCGGTTTCTAGGGCGTAACCCCAAAAGGATATTGGAATATCAACTTGACTCATCATTGATCGAACCATGTCTAACAAAGTCCGATTTCTCCTCTCAGACACACCATTCCATTGTGGTGTTCCGGGATGAGTCAATTGTGAAACTATTCCACAATTCTTTAGATGATCGTCAAATTCTTGACTTAAGTATTCACCACCTCGATCTGATCGAAGTGCCTTTATACTTTTGCCAAGTTGTTTTTCTACTTCATTTTGAAATATTCTAAATATCTCAAATGCTTCACTTTTATGTTTCATTAGGTAAACATACCCAAATCTACTATAATCATCAGTGAAGGTTATGAAGTATTGAAATCCTCCCCTAGCATTGCTACTTAATGGTCCGCATACATCGGAATGTATCAACCCCAATAAGTCGCTTGCCCTTTCACCCAACTTGGTACAAGGTGTCTTAGTCATTTTTCCAAGAAGACACGACTCACAAGTATCATATGACTCTAAGTCACATGAACCCAAAAGTCCGTCCACATGGAGTTTTGAGATACGCTTCTCATTAATATGACCAAGACGGCAATGCCACAAATAAGTATGATTTACATCATTAGGTTTAGATTTCTTATTTACATGATAGACATTATTTTCATTCTTGACATCCAAGATATAAAGGCCATTAAATGAATTAGCAATACCATAAAACACATCATTTAAATAAATAGAAAATTTCTTATTCTCAATAAGAAACTTAAAACCTTCATTATCCAAACAAGAAATTGAAATAATATTTCTGCTTAAATCCGGAACATAATAAAAATTGTTCAAAACAAGAATTAATCCGGAAGGTAAAGTGACTTCATAAGTCCCTACGGCTAATGCAGCAACTCTTGCTCCATTTCCCACGCGTAGATCTACTTCACCTTCTTTAAGCAGTCTCCTATTCTTTAGTCCCTGCACATTTAGACAAATGTGAGAACCACATCCGGTATCCAATACCCAAGAATCAGTGGTAGAAAGGAGAATATCTATCATATAGATACCTGAAGTCGACGCAGCCTTGCTGCTCTTCTTCTTCTTTTGCTCTTCCAAGAAAGCCTTGCAATTACGTTTCCAATGACCAATTTCTTGACAATGGAAATAGATTGCATCCTTTTGTGAATCAGGTTTTGCCTCAGAAGCCTTGGAAACCTTTGCCTTGCTTATCTTGGGTTTGACAACTTTTGCCTTACCCTTGACTTTGGCACCAGGCTTCTTCCCATCATGAACCAAGAGCACGGGAGAACCTTTCTCCACAATTTTTCATCTCTGCAGTTTTGAGCGTCCCATGCAACTCAGAGAGATTCTTATCCATTCCATGCATGTTATAATTCATTACAAACTGATTATAACTTTTAGGCAATGAATTAAGAATGAGGTCCGTGGCTAGCTCCAATGGGATTGGATAGCCAAGTTTCTCAAGGTGCTCTACATAACCTTTCATTTTAAGAAAGTGAGGACTCACTTGTTGCCCTTCATTCATTCTACTAGTAGTGAATGCAACAATGGTCTTGTACCTCTCTTGCCTAGCTTGCTCTTGAAACATGGTTCTCAACTCCACGCCTATCTCATAGGCTTCCAAATGTTCCAAACTTTGTTGGAGTTTTGAACACATAGCAGCAAGCATGAGACAACTTACATCTCTAGAATCATTACGATGTTTCTTGTAATTGTCTCTTTCTACCCTAGGGGCAGTAGGCGGTGGTTCAGCGGGGAGAGGCCCATCGAGAATGTACAACTTATCTTCTTGCCTAAGAACAATTCTTATGCTACGGATCCAATCCATAAAGTTTGTACCATTCTCTTCGAGCTTATCCTTCTCAAGGATCGATCGCAACGACATTGATTGAGTGTTATTAGTCATTATCTACAAATATGCAAAAATTTCCAAAATTTAATAAGTACCGATTTTCATTAAAGAGATAAATAATGTATTTTTCAAACAAAATATTCCCACTAAATTATATAACCTTCATATACATCCAATGTATAATATAATTCAAATAGGTTAAGATCCAACTTTAATTTAATTTCAAGTCCGCTAAGGCGGATTACACAAAATCAAATTAATTAGGTAGACAACTCTTGTCAATCATATCTC
This sequence comes from Campanula takesimana, assembly GCA_026119855.1. Classification (NCBI taxonomy): domain Eukaryota; kingdom Viridiplantae; phylum Streptophyta; class Magnoliopsida; order Asterales; family Campanulaceae; genus Campanula; species Campanula takesimana. Next base: position 1,782,298 of record JAOWBW010000113.1, read on the forward strand.
ATATGACTCTTAGTTCCTTTTATGAGATTCTTTAAGAAATCCAATTTCAAAAAGCATGTTAAACCTCATCTTTGCTTAGGCCCAAAACTGTTTTGACGCCCAATTAAGTCTAACCATTTTAAACGCACAGTTAATGTGTCCCGCTAGGGCGTGCCCACACTATCTATCTTGCTCATACATAAACAAATTTAATGCATCTCGCTAGGGCGAATCTACATTAAAAACACTCATGTACTAACAAGTGTTTTAATCATGGCATGGCAATAAAAGACTTAAAACTTTCTTTGAAGGTTCATCACATATAGCATATAACACATTTATGAGCACATAATATAAACATGTTACACATCAAGTTTAGCCACTAAATTAATCTCCATTAATTTAAGCATGATATTTATGTGTCATTAGTTTCTCTATAATTATGAGGATGAGACTATTTCAACTTTGGTTATTATCTCCAAATCAAGACAACAAGAAGCGCGGTCGAACTAAGCCATTAGGCAACCACAATCCCGCACTAATTCAAGAAACCAAGAAAGTAGTCCATGTGGCCGAAACTAAGCAATAGATGGTCTCGATGAACGTAGGCCAATTGCATTCACAATTCCACATGGATCTCCAATCATTGAAACAAGAACTTTGTTTCTCAATTTTAGCAATTATGAACTCTTCATAATTCTAACTTCGTTTTATCTTTGAAACTTTGATTGCGATCAATTTTGGGAAACACAATCTCGATGAACGCAGATTAGCCATCCAAAACTTGAACCAATCTAGGAATCACAAGACTAAAACAAATAGGAAAATCAAACCCCAAAATCCACACACAAACCAACTACCCAAAACCCATTTCAGATCAATAAGTCTGGACTGGTTCTGTTACTGGTTTTGTCGAATTTATCGAAAATTCCATTTTCAGATTTTAACCAAAATCAGAACAAATCTTGACCACCGAGCGCCCGCCTGCAAAAGACCAGGCGCCCGGTTGAATGGCCAGAATAGTATGGAATTTTAAAGTTCGAAAATTTTGTCTCAAAATTATTTTTCCCCGATTATTAAAACTTTGATCCAATCAAAATCAATAATCGAAATAATTCAGAATCCACCATAATTTTTTATTGCGATTGAATCGTGCGATTAAAGTTGCAAAACAATAAACCACATAAAATCACAAAACACATAAACATCATATAATCCAATATTCATATCATGCTTGGCACATAAACAATTTATATACACACAACATGATCCAAGTATTGAATTAATCAACATGAACGGGGCTCTGATACCACTGTTGGGTTTCTTTGTAACATGCGCAGCGGAATATAGCAATTAAAATTTTAAGAAAACCCAAAGCCATGGATCCGTTCATATGATTAAATCAAATACAACAAGATGAATAGAGGAATAACTAACCCTTGAAGGCTATGAATTTTCTCTTGATCTTTGGTGGAGAAACTTGAAGACTTGATCACGATCACAAAGCTTGAACACGAACTTTGAAGATGATGATTTTCACCCTCTAGCGGTATCCACACTTCGAACGAATATCAAAGGAGCTTCTTTGATCTTGGTTGCTAGACCAATAATTGTAAAACACGCTTTCACAATTTAATAAAGAACTATATGGAATTTATTTTGTGAATTATTTTGTTCCTCAATCAATGATATCTTAGAACAAAAATAAAATCTCTCTCAAACTCTTTGAGACTCACAAAAGCACTAGTAAATATGGTCTGACCGAATTGGTATTTTTATACACAATTAAGACCTATTCCAAATAGGTAACTTGTGTCAAAAACCATTCCTAATCGAATTAGGAAATTCCAAACCGGCATACCGGGCGCCCGCCTGGTCCTACCCAGGCGCCCGCTTGTTTGGGCAGAAAGTCCAATTCCTTATCTGGCTTGTTCAGGCGCCCGCCTGGTGCAACCCAAGCGCCCGCTTGGTTGACCAGGAGGCCCAGAACTTTCCAGAAATTCCTTGGAGGTCCTCCGACCCTAAATACCAACATAGTCCTCTTATTTAAGATTCGTTCTATTGTGTGTGACCCTCTAGGATTATACTAAGTTGGCAATGGGCTCAAACATGATCCCATAAGATATGATTAGGTTCTAGCAAACCGTCATACCTACCCAAATAGTATAACTAGATACAAGTTCGCATTCCTTTAGAATATGTCACAATCCCTTTGTCCACGATGTCATTGAACACAAGTCATGGTCAAACAGTCAACTTGTTTTGTTCAATACTTTCTCGATTCCGAATATGTTGATAATTCAAATGCTATTGATCCAATCAATCCATTTGAGTCCGGCCGAACATTTTATCAACATCATTCCTTCGAGGGGCCCAAGCTTGACATCTCTCCGTAGAGGGACAAATCCATTTAGCTTATTATTCTTCCCAACGGGAATCCGATTATGCCAATCATACCCTTTATAACTACCGTGTTAAGGTAGCGTTTGAATATGTCAAACAAAATGTTCATCAAGTGGAAGACTATAATAACTTCATGTCTAAGGATTCAAATGACATAACTAATATGAGATATATGTACGACATAGACCATGACATAAATCTCATACAGAGGGTCATGTCCAGTACCTTGTTCCAAACAAGTACCCATAAATCTAACATGATCATCCCATGATCATTTAGCCTTTATACTAGTGCTTAACAAATACTAGGGACGGGGATTATTATAAGTAAACATGAACAACAATAATAATCAAAACATCTCTTTATTGATATGAAATAAATGATAACAATTACAACGTTTATTAAACGTGCCTAGGGCACCACTACCAACAACTATCAGATGCAATTTCAAGAGGTAAAACTGATCCATCATCTGCAGGTAGGCGGGTTGTGTTGCCATCAACGTACACCGAAGGATAGCGTTGGATGACTCAAAATTTCCAGGATGCATTAGCTATTTGCAGGTGGACAGGATATCCGTCACTCTTTATAACATTTACCTGCAATCCAAAGTGGCCAGAGATTACAAGATTTGTTCAGAAGGAGGTGCTACGCCCTGAAGATAGGCCTGATATTATATGTCGTGTTATTAAAATGAAGCTTGAGGAATTAGTAAAGGATTTGAAGCAAAAGAAAAATTTTGGCGAACCTACTGCACGTAAGTCATTCTGTCCACTTTTTTTTTTTTTTTTTTTTTTGCTGGGGTCATCAACTCGATTACTCTTATACCAATAAATTAAAAAATAATCATAATAAAAATTAAAAAACAGTTATTCTAACTATTATCAAGCATGATACAATAAGAATATTTAAATTTTTATTAAGATTTTTATTTTTAAATTTAAACAATTATTGAAAGTGTAATTGAATTTTTCAAAAGTTTCAGTTGTACTAGGACGGATGATATATATATATAATTTTTATGTGACAATAATTTTAATTTTTCCCGTGCTTATTTGATACAGTTGTTTACACTGTGGAATTTCAAAAGCGAGGTCTTCCCCATGCTCATATTCTTCTTTTTCTAAAAAGTAAGGACCAATCAGGAACAGACGAAAATGTCGACAAGTGGATATGTGCTGAGATTCCCGATAAAGAAACTAATCCTGAATTGTACGAGGCTGTAAAAGAATATATGGTACATGGTCCTTGTGGTGATGCTAACCCAAATTCCCCTTGCATGGAAAATAAAAGGTGCTAAAAAAACTTCCCTAAAACCTTTAATGAAGGAACATCCATTGATGAGAATGGATATCATGTTTATCGGAGGAGAGACACCGGTGCCAATGTAGAAAAAGGTCGAGTTTTGCTTGATAGTAGGTATATTGTGCCTTATAATACTGAGTTGTTGTTGAAGTATTAGGCTCACATCAACGTGGAATATTGTAATCAAAGCAAATCCATAAAGTACTTATTCAAGTATATTAGCAAGGGAAGTGACAGAATAGGGGCAAAGTTTTGCGTCGATGATAAAGTGAAACATTACATGGATTGCAGATATGTTTCTGCATGTGAGGCGATGTGGAGAATATTTGGATTTGATCTCCATTACAGGACACCCTCTGTTGAGCGTTTATCTTTTCATTTAGAAAGAGACCAGGGCATCCCTTTCAAAGACGGTGATTATCTTCTGGATGTTGTGGGTAAGCCTACTGTTAGTCAATCACAATTTTTACAGTGGATGAAGATCAATCGTGAAAATCTAGAGGCTCAACGTTACAAGTATCATGAGTTTCCAAATCATTTTGTTTGGGATAAGACAAAGCGAGAATGGCGTCCTAGAAAGAAAGGCACATCAATAGGATGAATTTATCATGTATCCATCAATACTGGAGATATCTACTACCTGAGGCTGATGTTAAATCATATTCCTGGTGCTACATGTTATGATGATTTGAAAACCGTAAATAACAAAGTGCACGATGATTACAAAGCAGCATGTTATGCTCTAGGATTGTTAGATGATGATAAAGAGTATGTGGATGGAATAAAATAAGCAAGTGAATGTGGGTCACCGGATTATTTAAGAAGACTATTCGCGGTGCTTCCACTATCTAATAGTATTTCGAGGCCATAAGATGTCTGGAATCAAACTTGGCAAGTACTGTCAGATGATATCATTTACACGCATCAGAAGAATTTCAACAATCCTGGTAAATCTTTTGTTATGTTTGATTTAATTTTTTAATGAAATATATTAAAGTTTATTTGATTTGTCACGTTTTTTATATTATTTTTTAAACTGATGTAAATTAATTATATTTCAATTATTTTTTTTAATGTGAATCTTTTCATATTGTAGGGTTAAAACTCAGTGACGAGCAAGTAAAAAATTTTGCATTGGCTGAAATTGATAAGTTACTGGCAGCAAATTGCAGTGGTCTCCGAAATTTTAAAGATATGCCTCAACCAAGCACTTCTGTCATTTCTGATGCGGAGAATATGCTAATATTAGATGAAATGTCATATGACGTTGAGGAGATGCAGGCTGAGCACTCCAGATTACATAAATGTTTGAATGAAGAACAAAGGATGGTTTATGAAAAGATTATGACTGCTGTTGATATAGGCGATGGTGGAGTGTTCTTTTTGTATGAGTATGGTGGCACGGGGAAGACCTTCGTTTGGAAGACTTTGTGCTCGGCATTGTGAAGCAGGAGGGACATAGTTCTTTCGGTTGCTTCTAGCGGTATTGCTTCCTTGCTTCTTCCGAGGGATAGGACTGCTCACTCCAGATTTGGCATACCTATCCAGGTGGACGAAAGCTCAACTTGCAACAAGATTAAACCTGGTTCTGATGTGTGTGGTCTCCTAAAGAAAACGAAGCTCATTATTTAGGATGAGGCTCCAATAACCTATAAGCACTGCTTTGAGGCTCTTGATAGGAGCTTGAGGGACATTATGCGTACTTCTGCTGGTCGATGCTCTGATAAACCCTTCGGTGGATTAGTTGTTGTGTTTGGAGGAGATTTCAGGCAAATATTGCCTGTTGTGCCTAAAGGAAGCCGACATGATATTGTACATGTTGCCATTAGTTCATCTAAACTTTAGAATTCGTGTGAGGTTCTAAAACTGACAAAAAATATGATATTGCAGGTAAATCATCTTATATTAAACTTTAATATTTTACAATTCCCTATTGTAGTAATTAAATTTTTCTATCTCATTCATTGTCTAAATCTATGTAGTTCGGTTCCTCTTCCTCTTCTGATGCTATGGAGATCAAAAATTTTGTTGAATGGATACTACGGGTAGGAGATGGTGATGTTGGTGAAGAAAATGATGGAGAAGTTGACATTAAATTACCAGATGATATTTTGATAACGGGTACAGTTGATCCTATTGTAACTATTGTTCAAAACACGTATCCTGACATATTTACATAATATGGGTATTGATGGTTTTTTTCAAGATAGAGCAATTTTTGGCACCAACTAATGAGATAGTAGATACTATCAATGATTATGTGATGTCACTGTTGCCCGGTGAAGAAGTGTTGTATATGAGTTCAGATAGCATCAGCAAGGAGGACGGAGATATTGCTGGCCACGAGGATGTATTTTCTGTTGAGTTTCTTAATACGATTAAATGCTCGGGCTTGCCGAACCATTCCATACGTCTGAAGGTTGGGTGCATAGTCATGCTACTCAGAAACATTGATCAAGCTTCGGAATTATGCAACGGAACGAGACTGATAGTTACAAATCTGGGAAAACATATAGTTGAAGCAAGAATGCTCTCTGAAAAGAATACTGGCATGAAGGTGTTTGTGCCTAGAATGATGTTGAGCCCATCCGATTTGAAAAAATTCTCAGTTAAATTCCAACGTAGACAGTTCCCATTGAATGTTTGCTTCGCTATGACTATAAATAAGAGTCAGGGACAGTCTCTTTCTCATGTAGGGCTTTACCTTCCTCAACCTTTATTCATTCATGGGCAGTTGTATGTGGCAATCTCGAGAGTTACAAGCAAAAAGGGGCTCAAAGTTCTGATTTATGAAAAAGGATAGTCAAACGAGCGATGTGACCACTAATGTGGTCTATAAAGAAGTTTTTCACAAATTATGAGGTAATTCTAAATTTATAAATATTTATACTTGCAATAATTCATTTAATAGACATAACTTTAATGTGTGTATTGGTTTGTAGGTATCAAATTCAAGTTAATGTGGTTGCTGCTAAATGGGTTGTATAGTAACTATGTTATTACTTTTGTCTAAGACTTAAGGTTTGTGATATAGGACTTATTAATTTTGTATTTAGTCATGTATTCATGAGGTTAGTTGAATTTTAGTTAGCTGCAATAATTTGTTTGTATTGATTAGTTGTAGATTATTGTCCAACTATTTCAGTTTCCAGTTTTCGGTTTCTATGCACATTTACGATTATTTTCCAAATCGAAGTTGCTTATCCAAATGTAATGTTCATGATTTCGAATGATCTTTTATTTCGTGCAGTGTGTTAGTGTTTTGGCTTGAAGGCCGAGTGCGGGGTACTGACTAGCGAAGGTGGTGATTTATTACTTCCTTTTAATTTTATTTAGTCAATCACCTGAATGTGGTCCTGATCACCGAGTTTATTACTTCCTTTTAATTTTACTTAGTCAATCACCTGAATGTGGTCCTGATCACCGAGTTTATATCTAAGTAGCAGAAGTTAATGATTGTATGGTGTTGGTTGTCCTTGTTGAATGCTTAAGCTGTCAACAAGGTTTGTAGAACTTAATACACTTAGCTGGGCAATGACAGAATTTTCAGTTTCAATTTGAGAACTGTAACGAAAGAAAGAGGTAGAATGTTTTAGAAGTACAAACTATTCTAGGGTTGCTAATACTTCCACTTTGTTAGCCATCCTTAGACATATATTTTTTTTCCTAAGAATCATGAAAACAGTTATCTCCTTTGGTGATGTCTCTCCCGTTCTGAGATCATAATTGATTTGGAAAACGAGAGCTTGATTTGGGGAGTGGTCTGTGGAGCTGTTGCGCTTCGGGTAGAATGAATGAGAAATATTCTTAAATTGATACTCCATCCCAAAATGATCAAGGACAAATTTAAACATCCATGTTGGGGGGGGGGGGGGGGGACATTTGCAATTCTTTTGCATTTGTGATGGACCTTTGATGCTAAATCATTTCCTTTGTCAGTGGCTCTGTGTAATGCTTCTCATCACTATTTCTTTACATCACATGCAGTTTTCTCTCGACGGAGGAGGACGTTGCTAACTCAATTTGGGACGAAAGAGTATGAATTATAATTTAGCACTGTGTCCATGAAATCGTAATGGATGTTTCACTTTCATTGTAAGTCCGAGGGCTTCAAATATCTTTCTTTTTCCGTTTCTTTTCTTCTTTTTTATGTGTGGTTGTGGGTGTGAATAGGATGGGATGATATGCACATATATCATATTTACATTTTTTAAAGTGAATGCTTCATGTATGTATGGTTTTTTACATGGAGCTCTTGGGTTACATGAAAAGATAGTGGACAGTGTGTATTGGAATAAGTTGGGTTATAAGAAAACAACATTCATTGTCAAGCTCATCCTCATCTTGATGTTAACATCATCGTTGGACTTTATATAGCAATGTAGATCATGGGGGGTTTATTAATGAAAAATGTCAAATTTGAAGATCATTAAGGGACGGAGGGAGTATTTTTTTTATTCTTAGCATTACTATGCTCCCGTCGAATCTCGACGGGTTACTCACTAGTATAAATAAGAAACAAAAAATAAAAAAATGATATATTGAGAAGGTAGTTAAAGTTATTTAATTGTCTTAATTTTACAAACAAAACATGTTAAAATTACTAATATATCTTCGTATTAAATCTGAAATAATTGTGCACTTGTATTTGACATTGAGTAACTGATTAGGGGAATTTTTGGTAAAAACAATATATTAAATACAGCTATATTTAATGAGTTTTACATTGTAACTGATGAAATTTGCTTATATTTAAGACAAAAAAAAAAAAAAATGCATATATTTGTGGACTAGTATTCCTTATATCAGTGAATGAGTGAGTTAGTGAACAAGGACTAAGGAGGAAGTAGATGATGCATAATGACTGCAAGAGAAAAGTTGAATTAAGTTTACATCTTATATTTGTATTGATTATATTGCTCATAGACTAATACCTTAATGTAAAAGTAACTTTAATTGAAAATGAGTGACCTATTCTATTGATTGTGCTGCTTTATTTCTAACAAGCCTAAAAAAATTCATTATCACTCTGATTTTTTTAATATTATTTTTAAAGAAAAGCGACAAATATGGTTTTCGGCCATGTTTAATATAAACAAATTGAAATTTTAACAACGCTTCACAATATATCTATCATAGCTTAATTGGTTAGGTGCTTCTGTAAATTTATTATCACTACTCATGTATCAAAATTTATATATATATATATATATATATATATATATATATATATATATATATATATATATATATAGGGTCGCGTTCCTGTGAGAACCATTTTATATGAGAACCGTGAAAACCAATCATAACCATTAGATTAGAAAAAGAAATCAACGGTCCAGATGTTAGATACATTGGATGCACTTGGATACATTAGTTAATTTTCGAAAAACAATTAGATAAATTAGTTTTTAACATAGTGTATCCAAGTGCAACACTTAGATATAATACTTATTAACCTATTGTATCCAAGTGTAATATCGAATTTTTTGTAATGTATCTAAGCGTATCAATTGTATCTAACATATGGACCCTTGATTTTTTTTTCTAATCTAATGGTTATGATTGGTTCTCACGGTTCTCACGATATTTAGGTTCTCATTTGAGCACCTACCTACCTATATAAATATATATATATTCATTCTTGCTAAAAAAAAAAAAAAAAAAAAAAAAAAAAAAAAGATACTATAGTCTATATTTATTATATTTCGAAGCAATTAGGTATTCTATTAAAAAAAAGTAGTTTCTCTAAGGCTTATAACAATAAGCATGAAATATAGGAAACTGCCAAATGTAAATTTCAGTTTTCAAAAGAGCCAAAAAAAGAAAGACACTAACAATCACCTTATCCTAACAAACTGTTCGATTTTGGATAAAACCATTTAAATCCGAGTTTCCGAAAAAAGGAACGAAAGAAAAGAAAAAAGGGCAAAGTTGAATAAGCTTAGGCAAATAAAAGGTCAACCATTTTAATGGCAAGATTAGTTTTTCATTCCAAAGAAAATTGTTAAACCGTAGGATTAATCTTTTGATAAATGAATTACTCTTTCCGTTTCAAAATAAAAATTAAATTTCAAGACACTTTTAAATACCCATTTTGAAATAAAGGTAGTAATAGATTCTAGTAGATTTCGTAGGTACCACTACCATCTCTTTTTGACAAGAGATGTTAATTAATCTACTCTTACTATGATGGGAAGCACAACTAAAGGCAGTTAATTTTCTACGAATAAATACCGAGGGAAGTGCTCAACTTAACTTCAAAAGAAGATACCCCTTATTGCTACTAAATATGAGAGTGCACGGGAATTGAAAAATATGTTGGCAAAGTAAGTATTGTGAGTGGGTATAAGAGAGAAAATAAGTTAGTGAATAGTTGTTGTGAGTGGATAGGAGAAAGAAAAGTGAACATTTTGGGTAAGTATCAATAAATATGAGATGTTCAAAATGAAAATAAGTATGGGACGGAGGGGAGTAGTTTATAGAAACCACATTTTGTTATATAAATTTAAGTCAACAACTCGATCGTAATGATTGGTAATGATCTGGATCCGAGATTAGTTTAGATAAAAGAAAAATGTGACATGAACAGAAGATACTGAAATTTGGTTTTGCAATTTAAAAAAGGTAATAATGATTGGAGTTTCAAGATACAATGTATTTTATGACATTTTCAATGAAACACTTGTAAAAAAAAAGGATAAGGAACATGTGACTTGGTCATGTTTTATTTAGGCAAACACTGACCCAAGTAGTAAATGGGCATTGGGTATGTTTGTTAAAAATCAAGAGCCATCTTTGTCAAAGACATGGAGTAAATCTCTCTTAGGGGCGTTTGGTTCGGCAGAAAAAAAATGAAGGAATGGAATGGTCAATGGAATGGGAATCCTGAAGGAATTAGAAAGGAAAATAATTGGTCAAACCTTGTGTTTGGTTGACACGGAATGGAATTGAATTTCCATTCAATTCCTAGGTAATTCATGTTTGGTTTCAAGACAAAAGTGTTGGAATGGAATAATAATAATAAATAATAATAATAATAATAATAAGAAGAAATAATAATAATAAATAATAATAATAAAATACTAATAATAATTTTAATAATAAGAAATAATAATAATAAATAATAATAATAATAATAATAATATTAATAATAAGAAATAATAATAATAATAATAATAAATAATAATAATAATAATAAATAATATTAATAATAAGAAATAATAATAAATAATAATAATAAGAAATAATAATAATTAATAATAATAATTAATAATAATAATAATATTAATAATAAGAAATAATAATAAATAAATAATAATAATAAATAATAAATAATAATAATAATTATTATTATAGTAATAATAATAATAAAAATAATAATAATAATAATTTTATTATTGATTATTATTATTACTATTATTATTATTTATTATAATGATAAATTATTATTTATTATTATCACTATTATTATCACTATTATAATAATAATAAACAATAATAATAAAAATAATAATAAAAAAAAATTATTATTATTTATTATTATCACTATTATTATTATTATTACTATTATTATTATTATTTATTATTATTATTTTTTATTTGCATTAATATTATTATTATTATTTATTATTATTATTAGTTATTATTATTTATTATTATTATTTATTATTATTATTATTTATTATTATTTGTTATTATTTATTATTATTTTTTATTATTATTATTTATTAGTATTATTATTATTTATTTTTATTATTATTATTATTATTTATTTATTATTATTATTATTATTATTATTATTATTCAATTCCATCAATGGAATGATTTTGGTGGAATTGAACTTTCCATCCATTTTGTGAAGGAATGGAGAATTCCTTCATTTGAAGGAATTGACCATTGCAATGGAATGAAAATTAAAAAATAATTGAACCAAACATGATGATGGAATTGGTCAACCGGAATTCACCATTCCATTCCTCCCTTTTACCACCAACCAAACGCCCCCTTAAGGAATTGGAATTGGAATTGGAATTGGAATTGGTTTCTAAATATTTTGGGGATCATGTTCCTTTATAATCGAGTTTTAATTTTAATTAATCACAATCACCCACTTGGTTTTTGGGGTCAAGGACTTTTGGGAAGTGGCAGGCAATGGCATAGACTACCCTACCCTTTATGTTAGCGTTCCATTCTTCAGATTTGTGCGTTCAAACCCATTTGATAAAATGTGGGTCCCACCACACAGTTTTTTTTTTAAAGGATATGTGACCAAATCACAACCAACCTGGTGCAACAATTCCAATTCCAATTCCCAATTTTGACTTTGGGCAATAGGAAAAAAAAAAAAAAAAAAAAACAACAACAACAAAGGAGATTCTGTCATTGTCATGTCTGAAATAAACTCACCATCACAATCAACAGTTTACATCTGTAACACCAACTTCAACTCGCACAAAATCACAATCAGCTTTCTGGGGTTTCTGAAAGGATGAATATGATAACAAAATCACCAAAATAGATGCCCATAGAAGCTGAGAAATACCTTTTGACAGACTAGTATATACCCAAAACTTCTTTTTTCATGTTACTCAAGACAGTATATATAGCTTACACTTGCATCCAATTAGAACAACCGCTTACGGCAATCTGCTGTTCCGCAATGGCACGGCTGCTGTCTTATGTTGCCATTTGAGTCGATGACACTGTCAAGCGCGTAGCCATAGTCATAAGTCAGTTCCTGCATGCAAAACACAGAATTAATCATCAATCCCGTTAGTAATGCTAAACTGCACCCCCCTCTCCATCCCGTCTGCTTTATATATTCAAAAGTCAACAGGGTACAATGTCAAATCACTACTTAACCTACATTAATCATATTTAAGGTAATAAATTCCTATCACTGAAAATACTATCGAATGCAAGTTTCAGGATTTTACAAGACAATTGCGTTTTTATAAGCGCTCGGACAAAAGTTAATCGAAATTGACCAAAAAAATAGATCAAGATGAGAATATTGTTTGAGATGGAGGGACGTGAGAATGTAAGTTTATTCTTTTCAGAAGAAAAAATGTCAAATTCTGTACGAGGAACGAGAGAATAATATTTTAAAATAAAACTGATCATCAAGCTTTTTCTTAGTTATCCGGCGTAACCTTGGGCTTTGAACGGGACTAATCCCTCAAAGTACTGTCAGAGTCAAAGTGGGGACCTCTCCCAAGATAGCTTGTTACATCCGCAAGCGCTCTAACCCCAGACCTCTTGCTGAGGTCCATCCATATTGACCAACCAACATTGGTTTCTCAAGGTACTCAAACATGAGAGGAGCAATTAGTTTAAACATGTGACAAATGAAGAATGGGCAATATGATTACCTGCAAAGGAGCAATGTCATCGGCTGCAAATAGAACCACTCGCGCAAGTCTAAGATCATGGTGTGTGCTTAAAACACACTGCACGAACAGATTTGGTTCACAGCTGTGATTGATAAATCTAGCAACATTCCCAACAGAACCTGCATCTATGCAGAACTCGGGTGCGTTGCTTTCTAATGTATTTTTATCCATTTTCTCCAAAAGCTTACTTGCAGATGCAGATACGTCCCCCAACCTCCTCTGCAAGGATTGAACATCACATCCATGAAATGTAATTCTGTAGTTTCATTAACCGGGTATGATAAATGCTACTTGTAGTACATGAAACAGGAAAAAATATAACCTCTATGGTTCAACTGTAAGGGGCACAAACACACACATGGATCAATACGAGTCTGTTGCACTATAATTCTATCTTCTTTTTTTTCCAAAAGATATCATGTTATATTGACACCTACTACTTTAGCAGCAATTGAGATTGTCTAGATGAATAAAATAGCAGCTTAATGCCAGTTGCGTAAAATGAGTTTTAAGGAAGAGTTGGCATCTTTTATCAAAGGGGCTTCAAAATTGTTGAGTGATTCACGATTACCATACATCTAATATATACTCCCTCCGTCCCACTCGAATTAGGACAAATTTCCATTTTTCGAATTAGGACAACCCAAAAATGGAAGTATTTTATTTAATGGGACCCACATTCACACTCACAACAACTTTCCACTCATTATTCTCTACCCCACTTTTTCTCTACTACTTTACTTTTCATACTCACAACACCTACTCCACAAACACTTTTTCCTTAATCTCCGTGCCCAACCCAAAAATCCTAATTCGGGTGGGACGGAGGGAGTATGTTTTATGTTCAAGAACGATAATGGCCAAAAAAAGCTTAAATCTATATAAAATAAAATAAAAAAGCATAAAGGGGAATTCGCTAAAGTTAAGACTATAATCCACTATTCTTGTTCCGAGCTTATTACGGCTTTCATATGGAAGGTTAGCATCAAATGGTCCCAGCATTCGCTTCGTAAAGGCTAAACTGCCACAACAGAAAACTGATCATAGTGTTGAACACATTGCCTACATTCTTCGTTTCCAGCTAGCTTTACTGTCTTGCTGATCAAACTCATTAGTGTTGTCCACTTGCCAAACTGATTCAAATTTTTGACTATCTATATCAATAAGTACCATTAGCCAAAGCTGTCCAATTGAAATGACATCACTAGGCACGAGCATTATCATTATCTGCTTATATATGCCACCATTGGTCTTGCACAATCTACAGAACTGGTCCTCTAATTACAATGACTTCCCTAATCATATACAAGTAGTAATCCAATTTTCTCAGTGAAGGAACCATCCCACAAGCTGCAGGATACATTTTCTGGTCACCTGCTACTTTACAGCCACACAGACTGAACAGTATTTTTTGGCTATAGAATTTTCCTGCATCAACTAGCTGGCATTTGACTTCAGCGGCTTGAACTTTCTTTTGCCACAATTAATCTTATCAATTGGAGCACCCACTCCCAGGACATGTGTTTGCTAAGGTTGAGAAAAATTGGTGGGATGAGAAGGGTTAGGTAAACCCGAGGAAAAAGATATACATGTAACATAAGCATTGAAGCAAGCATAGGCCTATTTGGTAGCCATCATCAACTAAGCATAGGATCTCCAAAAAAAGTATGATCTGAACGCTATGAGTGCCCATTTTTGGTTTTTGAAGCACATCAAGGAAGTTCGCAATAAAGCTCTGAAAGCCTAGGGTTAACATGCATCTCTGTATGAAGTAAATGGAGCTTGAGCTGTAAAAACAGTAAAAACTACTGGGAGGTTGTAGTTATTGCTGCTGAAAGTAAGATCGGAGCCATGACTTTTCAATGGCATATTACATTGGTCTTTGGCCTTTTATATGGTTGAATAGAGACTATATAGTCCAGGATGGTGGAGCCATGGTAGATTACAGATGGTATCAGATCAGTGGTCCATCAAGATGAGTTAGTCTGTGAAGCCTGGTTACTAACCATGAATATAAATATCAAGGTATTCTGATGAGGACATATGATTTTAAGTGGCAGGGTTGTGATACACCAACATCCCATTTTGCCTAAAAGTTTCTGGATTGTGCAAGACAAAACAGAGGATATTTGGGCCAGATGCAGAACTCAAAAAGGTGTGGGCTTGGCTTTGGCATCAAGAGTGATTTTTCGTTTTTCTTTTTACAGTGTGAACTTCGTTGCTATAGCACATACAATAAGAAGTTTTAGACAACCAAACAGAGGTAATGAGAAATATGGATCCTACATAAGAATTTATAATTTGATAAGTAACTTTAGTACCTCTCTTCCCCCGATCTCCTTCATTGTTTGCAGACAATCAATTTCAAATATATAATCGTTCTCAGCAACATTATCCAACTCATTTGTTTTCCGAAGCACTCCAATATACTCACAAACAGGAGCACCAGAAGGAATAAAGTCTTTAGTCTTGACAGCCCACCCTTTTTTTTCAGTACGAAACACCTGTTCAAATGAAGAAAATAGGGCATTTATTTAACATAGTGACACCGATGATGCTTTGGAGCCAGTTTTCAGATACAAAACCTCAAGATGGTATTTTAAGCCTTGTTGAGATATACGATTGATACAACTAGGTCCACATCCACAGTTTGGCCCACACTCGACCACAACATCCTTCGCTTCAATCAATCTGAAGTCATATTAAAAAGAGAAGAAAATAAATGCTGTCAAAAACACAAGAATAACTAGAAACAATTAGTAGCACATAAGTGAAACACTCTAGCTCCATATTGCTTGCAAGTTGCAAGTGCAGGAAACCTTCTTATTTCTTTCAAAAGGTAAAGATTTCAGGCCTCATGGACCATAAGATGAAAAAGACTGAGAGAAATGCTCCTCATGTAAAATGGATAGAGATCTTAGAGGTGTGTCTGGATGGGGAATTTGGACTTAAAGAATGTCTTATTTCCATCTTTTTGAAATTCTACGATTTTCAAAATTCCTAGTCTGAATGAACATTTGAGAAAGAATGAAGAGTTCAAGGGGATATAATTTCAATGCTGATCTTACAGCTTTGTTTGGTTTGCTTAATTGTCGAAACTAAGTTATTTTAATTGTGACCTGAGCAATTAAATTAAATTAATATCTAATGGATTTCTTTGTCAGGAGAAAGTTGGTTTAATAAGTGCTGATTGTGGAACTGGGAAACGAAAAATGTCTGCAAACCTGATATCAATTCAGGTGAGACTATTCAATCTGAACTCATATCACTCATATACTCCATGTAAGGAGAGGCGCACAGTAGTCCAAAAACTGACTTGCAAGCCTTACTTTTCAGATGAATGATGTCAACCAGTGGCGAAGGTGGAAATTTCCGAAAGTTTATAATATTTACACTAATATTTTTTTGGTTATTCAAAACAAATGGGGGCAGCTGCCCCCATTTCAATGGCTGTAGCTCGACCATCTATTCCAACTAATATAAACAATTGGATCATGATAAGTGACTCAGGGCACCTCGGATACATGCAGTCAATGATATATTTTCAACAAACAACATAAAAGTCTCCATAATCTCTTTGATTAGCAAGTAGTAAAACACGACCTACATATCAGCTAACCAATATATAGAGTAAAACAATCACCTGCCCCCATGTTTACGCACATACGGAAAGTCAGCTCCATTAAGTTTGGCACAAGAACAAATCCTTGGATTAGTGCACTTTCCTTTACATTTACATCCAACGGCATCGGGAGGGATGAAGAGATTCTCAGCAACTTGAATTGACTTGGTATATACGAACCCTATAGTGTTTTAAAGAAAATTTTAAGAGGTTACCCAGTGTGAGTAAATATCGCAAGATAAGAATGCATGAAGTAGTACATTCTCCAGTAGACAGCAAGCACAAAAGGAATACCTCCAGGTTTCAGTAAGAGTTTCGGAAATTACCAGGGAAAAAAATATTTTAAAAATCCAAAAATTATATGTTTGCATTCTTCTTCTAGACCAAAATCTCCCAGTATGAAGATGTCTTCTCTCTGAGGGTACTAGAAAAGAATGCCAGCCATGACCCTTCTCTGCATCACTGAATCAGTTCTGGGCGTAAGAGCATCCACAATGGGAGCTTTTTGGTAGGTTTTTATTTTTATGAAAAAGCTCTTTAGAGCTTTTTGCCATTGCGGAGATATTGAGAAAGCTCTTTACTAAAGAGCAACTCTTTCTAGAAAGAGCTCTTTCTATGAGCTATTCCATGAATCTTCACCAACTTCCCATGTTGGCCTTTAAATTTCAAGAGCTCTACCATTGTGGAAAAAGATTTGAGCTTTTTATTTGTTGACTTGGCATGTGAGGGCCACAAAAAAGTAACTTAAAAGAGCTCTACCATTGTGGATGCTCTAAGATTTGTTTCGCTAAACGTGGTATAGCAGGGAGTAACATTGCCAATCCAGGATGTTAATATTCGCATATTTGGTAGGGTGCAATAGCCAGTTTCCAATTGCGAATCGACTTTTCCCCCAAAAAAAAAAAAAAAAAAAAAAAAAAAACGGGTAAAAAAATATTATGTAAATTTGCAATCGGCAACTGCAAATTCAGTTAAATACATAAATTCATAAATCCATAAATAGTTAACTGATTAAGATATTCTAAATTCACAGTTGCTATGTGTGAATTCTTTGACATCCCAATTAGCAACCAGTCAACCCTCTGTGCACTGTAATATCGATTTCATACTTAACTAAATTTTCACAAAACACAGAGCCGCAGCCCTTAATGATTTTGCAGTTAGCATCTGTGAATCTATTAAAGAGTTCATAGTTAGCAACTGTGAATATAGACTTCCTTATCCCTTGTACTTAATTAATTAGTTATTGCATTTAAACGGATTCGCAGCTGGCAACTGCAAAATGAAATTCTTTTTATCCTCAATTTTGGAAAATGATTTCTGAAAAAAAGAAATATGTGACTAAATTGGGGGGGGGGGGGGGGGGGGGGGGGGGGGGGGGGGGGGGATCACAACTGACAATTGCAAATCACACCACGCAAACAGTATATTCTCAATTGGCAACTGTGAAATCAATAAACGGACACGCTGTGCAATACTTTTTCAACTAAGACACTTCGTGAAATGTTTTTTAAAATGTGCTTCAGGGGGAAAATGAGTACATGGTTGAGGACGCCTGTGATGTATTAGAAGGAATGGCAAGTAACAACTAGCAATGGGAGGGTGAAAGACACTTTCAAGCAAGCATTGGGCTAGGAGAAGCGGAGAAAATTCAAAGTCTAAAGGCTCAATACCCATCTTGATAAAAGCACATCAATCCATCGTCATCCAACCCATGCAAAGTTGCGATTTTATCCAAGGTGATAATGATACAGAAATTTCAATACTGAGTCTATTCAACTAATTTCCAATTTCAATAAGCTTAATAACCCGTGTTCAAACACCTACTATCCCAGATGGTGAAACTACCCCTATTTGTCATGGACTAACAATATAGGTGCCTCACGGATGGAGAAACTTGCCTTTCTGTGTAAGTGGTGCATCGTCTACTGAATTGGTAGCTGGTATGCAAAAATCTTCTTGGCCTAAAGAAATGTCGTCGCACACCAAACTTCACAAGTGAAATGAGTTAGTAAGTTTTTCACAAAAATCGGAGAACTACAAGCATGAATGTGACTCATCAAAATAAACATCTGTCATATCATACTTCGGTACTCTAGAAACTGATGAAGGACGTTCTTGAAAGTGAACCTGTTACAAGAAAGCAAATTACAAGAGAACAGAAATCAGAAAGTTGCATACGACTTCAATACCTAAATTACTAACTGAATCTGGTTAAAACAAGGAGTTAGTAACCTATTATTCTAGGGAGTAAAGTTGAAGTAGTTAGGAATTGCGAACTTGTCGCAAATAATATGAAATAACTTCTCATTTTCTGAACTTTATTTACACAATAGATCCTTTCAAGCTAGGTACTGAAATTCCCGAGTAGCCAAATCCATTTTCCTCATTTCCTTGTTGTTGTTTGAATACGGGTTATTATGCCTAAGGCAGTTTTGCTAATGTGAGACGGAGACCAAGTGATGTACCGGTGAGAAGGCCCGAAGAGTGGAGAAGTGATAAGATGGTGAGAGGTAGGGAAAGGTCTACAAAAACTTGGATTAGGGTGATTCAAAGAGATATGAGTTTAGTTGGATTGGATAAAAATGTGGCGTTCATGAGGCTAGAGTGGGAGGCCAAAATTCATGTGGGTGATGGGCTTTGATTTTTTTTTTCCCCAAAAATTCTTCCCGCTTATTTCTTCTTTTAAATTTCTTCTTTAACTTCCACTCTTTTTTTAATTCTATGTTTTCTTTTTTACATTGCTCATTTTGTCCTTTTATTTTTGTTCATTTCTCTCTCTCTCTCTCTCTCTCTATATATATATATATATATTCCTTTTCCAAATTTTATTCCCACCTACTTTTAAATCACCTTTTTTCTCACATCTTTCCGTCGAGGATTACTTATGAGGATTCATGTTAGCCGACCCCAAATCATGTTGGGACTACGTCTTTGTTATTTTGATTGTTGTTTGTGGTTGTTTTTTGTTTTTGTATTGAGCTTTTATTTATTTGAGATAAACCATATTAAGATGACAAAAAGCTTATTAACATGACTTATAAAGTGAGAAAGGAAGGTTTACTAACTGTAACTAACTGCCTCAGTAATTGAACAATTTCAAGAATCAAGACACTTAAATTTTGTACAATAAACATTAAGTCCACAGAAAATGTGGTGCAACATAATGAGTTTACTACCTGATTGGTAATTAATTTAGGCTGCCCTCGAAGCCTCCGTAGACGATACTTACAAACAACAAAACCTGAAACTCCTCTATCATTCCAGCATTCAACTACCTGAAAAGCATAGTATAACTAATAAAAAGGTGGACTTGATCAAATAGACAAGAAAGAAGTCCAACTTGTAATTAGACCAACATTCACATCATGCTGTAAACTTAGTGCTTGCTCACTATTACCTATCCCCTGGAGAATCAATAAGTCTTAGAAGATTGCATCAAGGAAGATGAATTCAGGAAAGACTTTAGGACCCAAGGCAGTTCTTATCAAGTATGGAAGTAGCCAGAATTAGAGTAGTGTCGTGGCTAGTTAAGCTAGTCACTGGAATCATGATGTTAACGAGTTGGAAGAGTGAGGGATGAGCATTAAGAGGTCTAAAATAGATTGTCAACCATACGTATAGCATTGATTATTAACTGAAACTGAAATGGGAGAGAGGGAGAGGGAGAGAGAGAGAGAGTTATAACCTAGATGTTTGGGAGTACCTACCCTGTACAATCCATCATATGTGTAAACTTTGACAGCACTACGCTTCATTGTATGTCCGCGAACAACCCTGACAGGCAGACCATGTTTCATATTGTTCTGCAAGAAAATAGAATCTTGAAACTATAACATTCTACCCCTTTTGTTATATAATTTGGCAAAAAATGCTCTTTCTGCAATGTTTCTCAATCCCGAACGCAAAAAATCACAAGAAAATGGTTAATACAATCAAATAAGTTCAATAAGAAAAAAACAATTGACATGATACACATAGCCTGCAGTGCGATGATAGTAGATAAACATTTTACAGAAATCCACATAGAACTAACTTGGTTTCAGAGAACACGACAAATTTTCATCACACCACTTTATTTAGCCTGTGTTCAGATTAGCTGGTTTCAGTAACATGAATACTTTCTCTGGTATCACAAGCTAATCAGCCTAATCTAGCATTTATAGTGTACAAGTCTTTTTTCTGGGATGACAACGCTTAGTTGCCTATTACATACTGCAAAAGGTATTTGAGTATAAATTTGCTTGCCACTGATCACAATCTATTTTTCTTCACACACATTACTCACTCCCTCCAATTTTATGTTCATATCTTCACCATCTTACTGCTAAACTACAAAAATAAAAAGATTTCTCTCCACAATACACATCTACTTAGCAATCTTTTCTAATTCTTTCTGCCCTTCACAACGATTCACCCCCCCCCCTCCCCAATTCTTACTCTCTTTCTCTATCTTCTCCATGCCTTCTTTTTCTCTATTTGTTCACATCAATATCAAGAAAAAAATTGCAGATGTGTCCCTTTATTTACATCATGTTTCTTTATTATAACAGCTCGAGACCTAAGAATATTTTTTGTCTTTGTGGTCTCAGGTTAAAGAGAGAGAAGGGAAGCATTTTGCCCATAAGACATGTTCCGCTGGAGTGTTCGGAATAGCCAGTTTGTACCAATAGACACTCCAAATTCTGGGCAAAGAGGGACATTATGTGTCGTGCCTTTTGATGAAGACGTAATATGCATCAGAACTGCACTTATCAGAAAGATAGTAACCAATAATATATGGTACTTATAATTATGTCAGATAGCCTTTTCACGTTCTAAAACCTGGAAAAACATTTAATTACACTCAACTTGGATCAACGAGGTAAAAAGGATTAAGGTGGACAAACAATACACGATCCTCCAGAATTGGACCATTGTCTACCGAAATTCGCTCAAGGAGAAACTTAATTACTTCACAATAGAAAGTAAATTGTTTCATATTTTATGAACCTAAACGTATGCCAATGGGAGCTTATTGTTGGAATAGAGGACCAACCGGGAACTAGCGATCGGAGCAAAAGGGAAGAAATTCGTCGGAGGGACTGACCTTCTGGGCGGCCGCCCAGGGTGATGGTGGGCGACCGCCCACTCCATCAGTTGGAACCTTCAGCCGGAACACAATTGTGGGCGACCGCCCATAGGCAAAGTGGGTGACCGCCCAAGTGTCGGGGGCAGTCGGGCCTGAGTCGGTTTTTGGGCCAGATTTCGGGTTTCCTTGTCCGTCTAGGGTTAGGTTTTATTCTAGGTTGCCTATATAAGCAATGTTCCGCCCCCATACTCATTGTAACTCCATATTTACATATTATAGTGCAAGATCCTGGCTTGGTAGTGCCCCCAGACGTAGTCAAACATATTGACGAACTGGGTAAACAATTTCTTGTGTTCGTTTTGTCTTTTGCTTTGGCTTTCTTATTTCTTGTGCTTGTTTGTGGTGCCGGGTTTTCTTGCGATTTGCTTGGGTGTTGGGTGTTGGAGGGTCAATTCCACAACAACTGGTATCAGAGCTTTGGTTGGACGATCAAAGGGGTTTATCAAGCAATCAAGAATGGGCAAGGATAAACAAGCGGTTGAGAAATTTGATGGTTCTGACTATGGGTTTTGGAGGATGCAAATAGAGGATCTCTTGTATAATAAGGATCTCTATAAGCCTCTAACAGGAGTCAAACCAGAAAAAGAAAAGCAGGAAGATTGGGATCTCCTGGATCGGAAAGCCTTAGGGGTGGTTCGATCTACTTTGTCGAAGTGGATCGCGAAGACTACCAGGAAGGCGAAAACCACCAAGGAGCTATTGGATTATCTTACTGAGAGATTTGAAACTCCATCTGCTGCAAATAAGGTTGATTTGATACGCAAGATGGGTAGTCTCAAGATGCAAGAGGGAGGATCCATAGCTAAACACATCGATGAGTTTATGGATATTATAGACTCATTGACTGCGTTGGAGATTACTTTCGGTGACGAGGTTCATGCGTGTTTATTGCTAGCGTCCTTACCAAGGAGTTGGAGCGGAACGGTGACAGCGTTAAATGCATCAGCGGGTAAGAACAAATTGAAGTATGATGATGTTAAGGACTTCCTCTTGGGCGAAGAGAATCGCATAAAGAAGTTGGGGACACCGTCTACTTCGGAATCGGTCTTGGCTACAACTAGTAGGGGAAGACCGGGTTCTAGCAATAAAGGGAGAACAGGGTCAAGGGAAAGTGTAATCGGGGGTGGGGATCAGTATGAGGACAACAAAGAAAGACCAAGGGTTGCCAGAGGATCGGTAGAGTGCTATCATTGTAAGGAGTTAGGACACTACAAGAGGGATTGTCCCATGCGAGGGGATAAATCGGCGAATGTGATAATCGAAGGTGACGATGTACTGATTCTGAGCGATAGTAGTGCGCTAGAATCATGGGTGCTGGATTCGGGGGCATCATTCCACTCATGCGGGCATGCAGGGGCGATGGAAAATTACACTTCCGGTGATTTCGGTAAAGTCTATCTGGCGGATGGCGAGCCTTTGGAAATCAAGGGGAAGGGGGATGTCAGAATAGGAGCATCGAACGGGAAGGTCCTACATCTACACGGGGTCAGTCACATTCCGGGTTTGAAAAAGAACCTGATTTCAGTTGGGCAGCTGGGTGAAGAAGGTTACACGGTAACTTTTAGCTGCAGGAACTGGGTTATTACCAAGGAGGATTGTGAGATCGCTCGGGGTAATAGGGAAGGAAGATTGTATTTGGCAGAAAACACCAAGGATAGTATTGCGGTGGCGTCAGCCAAGGGTGATACGGATTTGTGGCACTGTCGATTGGGTCACATGGGTGAGAAGGGGGTATCCCCGGTAACTTCTCGGTTTGGTGTGTCATATTACATGACCTTCATTGATGATTCTACAAGGAAGGTCCGAGATTACTTCTTAGAAGGGAAAGATGAATCTTTCAGGATGTATAAGAAGTGGAAGGCCTTGGTGGAGAATCGGATTGGACTCAAGGCTAAATGCTTGAGGTCTGTTAATGGTGGGGAGTATGAGCTCTGGGAGTTTGAAGAATGTTGTGATGCGAATGAAATTTGCATGGATATTCTAAACTCGGGTGGGAGCGGCACGGTTCATGATGACCAAGGTAAAGGGGTCACTGAAGATGGACCAAATACTCCAGGACCGGATATTCCGCTGCGCAGATCTAACAGAGAGTGTAGATCGGATGCAAAGGCTCCAGGTTTCTCAAACAAGGTGAAGTTGAAGTTGGGCATAGCTTCAACGGGGCTTGGAGAATAGGGGAGGAGGAATGTACTACCATGATCGAAGTGAGCACTAGGAAGACACCAAGGATGAGTTGAAGAACGGATACGGGGCTTGTATATGCGGTTGATCTCTAGGTGGGAGATTGTTGGAATAGAGGACCAACCGGGAACTAGCGATCGGAGCAAAAGGGAAGAAATTCGTCGGAGGGACTGACCTTCTGGGCGGCCGCCCAGGGTGATGGTGGGCGACCGCCCACTCCATCAGTTGGAACCTTCAGCCGGAACACAATTGTGGGCGACCGCCCATAGGCAAAGTGGGCGACCGCCCAAGTGTCGGGGGCAGTCGGGCCTGAGTCGGTTTTTGGGCCAGATTTCGGGTTTCCTTGTCCGTCTAGGGTTAGGTTTTATTCTAGGTTGCCTATATAAGCAATGTTCCGCCCCCATACTCATTGTAACTCCATATTTACATATTATAGTGCAAGATCCTGGCTTGGTAGTGCCCCCAGACGTAGTCAAACATATTGACGAACTGGGTAAACAATTTCTTGTGTTCGTTTTGTCTTTTGCTTTGGCTTTCTTATTTCTTGTGCTTGTTTGTGGTGCCGGGTTTTCTTGCGATTTGCTTGGGTGTTGGGTGTTGGAGGGTCAATTCCACAACACTTATCTCCAAAAATAATAGTATACACGCAATAATCATAATGACACGAGTAATTCGAAATCGAGAAGTTGATAATTGTGGAGTTCAAAAGGACCAGCAATACTACAAAGGTAACGTCTGAAGACACAACAAGAAACTAACCCAAACAGTCACATGAAGGATGGAGACTTGTTTTCACCAATGAACAAGCAAAGATTTATAGTAGAGTGGGTCTGAACTCCGTCCCATTATCAATATCACATTTGTCTTGTCAACAATTTTAAGGAATGCGCTTTACTTATTTGTACATTGCTTGTACATTGGTAAAATGGCACTAAAACTATTTCTTTATCTAGAAACGCGACATTTATTTTGGGACAGACCAAGAAGGAACGTGCAACATTTATTTTGAGACGGAGGGAGTAATAACATAATATAACAGTATGAACTAAATCCTCTTTTTCTGTCAAAAAAAAAAAATGGTACGAACTAAATCATAATAACACATTCCACTAAATAGATGCCAAAGTAAGTTGCACATATTAGTATAAATGAAGCCCACAACCACAAAAACATATAAACTAATACAAATTTTTTCTTTTACCCATAATAGATCATTCTTATCTGACCATTTGGAACATTAAAATAGCAGTCAATTTTGTGTATAGTTTTTTGAAAGTGGGCACATTAGAAACACTGTTTTTTTTTCGCACAAGGAGGGGTGTCAAACTATTTAGTCATTACAAAAAAACGCTATCATTAATTATTTATCAATTTATTTTGACAGATCAACCTTATTAATTTAAGATAGTTTTGTGACACAATGTAACCGTTAAAGCACGTTAAGAACTGTAACGATGGTCATTAGCCTGATAGAGATAGGTCAAGACCAGACCAAAAAATAAATGAGTACTGCTTGTTTGACAACCTTGCCCTGGACTAAACAGATTGGTGAACACGGATTAATGCAGCCCAAGTATTTGGATAAGGCTAAGCTAAGTTGAGTTTCCTCCCGCGAAACATATGGAGCCTTGGTATAGCTGAAATGCATGTGGTGAGTTAAAACTGATAAATCAATCAAGTAAAAGTGCAAGTAATCTGCAAACTGGGGAAATGGTAGTAAGTAGCAAAATAATAGATTGACCAACGGTGAACTGGTAATGATGGTTTGTAATGATAAAAGATAGGCCAATAAGTGTAGTGCAAACAAAATTGATGTGATCAAATGCTCGTGCATAGAAATAAAAGAACAAACAACAATCTGACTAATGAAACAGTACATGTGCTTTGACACGGGGTAATTGCCCAGATAGATCAGAATGGTAACATATTCACATTATGGAAACCAAGTAGTTGGAACAACTCAGGAAAGCCAAGTACAAAAAGAAAAGAAAAGCGAGTAGGTTTTGGGGGAAACTAGTTCCTCCATAAGTTATAAAAAGTCATGTTTTTACCCCTTAAACCCTAAACTCTAAACCTTAAACCCTAAACACTAAACCTTAACCCCTATAAAAACATGTCTTTTTATAACATAAGGAGGAACTAGTTTCTCCCAAAATTTTCTCAAGAAAAGCTGCCTTATTTATGTGGCCAACTTTCTCAACTAAATGATGATATAACAAGAAGTTTAACTCCCAAAGAAGCACTTCTAAATTACCGGTGAAGATATAATAGGCCCTAATAAACTTTTGCCTAGAAAGAATAATATCCGCCACGGATACTTTTCACAAAAGAACTCTAATCGAATTCTAAACATAATTGTTAAGTTTGAGTCTCAATCTTCCAATGATATGCAAAAGAGAATATGACAGGTGTGGAGAATTGACTAACTAAACACAAAATAAAACTCAATGCTACAGCACTATATTACTATATTCTGAAACTTATGAAAGTGAAGTTAGCAGCCCACTCACCTTTAGCGCCAAATTGCCACGAGTCATTTCCTGATCTTTGACTTGATGCTTCCTTCCCAATAAGTCATTTCCACCTTGACCAGTGTAAACGATTTCTTCTGAGTTATCTTGATCATCCTCGTATTGTCCAGATAGCACAATTGCTACTGCTAAAGGAAACGTGTAGCCTTTGAACTCATCCTTTAAGATCAACGGAGACATGTATTAAATAAACAAAGGTGGCTGAGAACTTTCAATCATAAGAAAGAACAAGGTAGCACTGATTTCTCCAAACAATCAACAAACATCAGAATAACAACTATTGTTACTGACAATCAATAACAATATTTTGTACTGATTACGATTCGATGCATTATCCACGCACCAACGTGGATCAGTTGAAGACACTACAGTTGCTATGGTAATTCATACAATCGAACCTGTTAGGATTGATGATCTAACAATTACTTATCTTGCAAAGATTAAAGCACAAAATAGTAAAGAAAAGCAATATTGAAAACAAATGAACACAGAGATTCACGTGGAAAACCCTTCTAAACGAGAAGAGTAAAAAACCAGGGCGACGGAGAACAATCCACTATAATCAATCAAGAGTACAAGGAGATGACAAGGTGATAATCAATCACACAATCTCACAATCTCTCAATAGTGAATAACCCTAGCTTTTCTCCCTAACCTTCTCAAGGTTGCAGCAATAAAATAAGACACACAGGACAGCTTTTATAAGTCTAGCCTAAAACCTAATCCTACCCGGATTCGGATTGACCTCTGTCCAGCCCGACACATGTGCGGCCGCCCAGTTTTACCTGTGCGGTCGCCCAAACAAACTGAAACAAATATGGTGTTGAACAAGGCCTTCTGTGCGGTCGCCCATAGCCACTTAGGCGGCCGCCCAAAAACTGCTGTCTGCGAACATTTTGCCCTGAATAATTGAGAGTCACCCAACAATTCTCCACTTTGACGATCAATCCCGAAAAAGCTAGTATACCAAGGGAACATCTCTATCTCTCTCCGCCGCCCCGCCTCAAAGGGCATCAATGGCTAGTAACCCCAACTAAGTTCAAGCAATGCTCGAACTTAGCAATCTCGGCAGCAAACACCTTTACTGCCTCCGTTATAGCCATATACTCAGCCTCGGCAGTAGACAATGCCGTGACTTCCTGCAATCCAGATTTCCAAATAATCGCGGAACCACCAAGACAAAACACATACCCCGTTGTAGATATTCTGTCATCAAGGTTTCCGCCCCAATCTGAATCAACATACTCAACAAAACCATCACTGTTGTTGCCATATACAATGCACAAACCTGGTGTACCACTCAAGTATCTCAGAATCCACTTGACAGCATTCCAATGCTCCTTCCCCGGATTCCCCATGTATCGATGTATCGACTCACAACGCTCAATGCCTGAGCGATATCAGGTCAAGTACAAACCATAGCATACACAATACACACCCAACAGCATTTGAATATGGAACACATGACATATAATCCATATCATCTTTAGACTTGGGACTATCTAAAGAAGATAACCGAAAGTGAGATGCTAAAAGAGTACTTACAGATTTGGCATCCTTCATATTGAATCGTTCCAGAACCCTCTTCACATACTTTTCTTGAGACAAGTACAAGAGTCCCTTCTTTGGATCTCGTTCAATTTCCATGCCAAGAATCTTCTTTGCAGTACCTAAATCCTTCATCTCAAACTCACTTTGCAACATCAATTTCACCTGGTTGACATCATTCATATCTTTTGCAGCCACAAGCATGTCATCGACATATAATACAAGATAAATCAATGTGCCATCACTACAACCCTTCAAGTAAACACAACTATCAAATTCGCTCCTAGCAAAACCATGGGTAACCATAAAAGTGTCGAACCTTTTATACCACTGTCGAGGTGACTGCTTCAAACCATACAAGGATCTCTTCAACATGCAAACATGATCCTCCTTACCCTCGACAACAAACCCTTCAGGCTGGCGCATGTAGATCTCCTCCTCAAGCTCCCCATGTAAAAAACCGTTTTTACATCTAACTGCTCAAGCTCTAGATCTTGCATCGCCACAATGCTCAACAAGGTGTGAATAGATGTGTGTCTAACAACCGGTGAAAATATCTCATTGTAGTCTACACCTTCGACTTGAGTGAAGCCACGAGCAACTAACCTTGCTTTGTATCTTGCTTCCTCAATACCCGAAGTACCTTCCTTGAACTTGTAGACCCACTTGCAGCTGACTAATTTCTTCTTCGGTGGTGGTCTCACAAGTTCCCATGTCTGATTTTTCATAAGAGATACCATCTCTTCTTCCATAGCAACCGACCATTTTGCATGGTCAACACACGACATAGCTTCCTTGCAAGAGACTGGTTCATGCACACTTACTGTTTCAACAGCGAACAATGCATAAGCCACCAACTCCTCGAAGCCATATCTAACCGGAGGTTTTTTATCCCTCTTTCCTCTACCAAGATCACTAGTAGTCTCCACCTGCTTGTTGGTCTCCTCCTATTGACCTGGAGAATCAATTGGAGTTGCTTCATCAGACATATCCTTTTCTTTTAAGTCTAGTTCCACCCTTTCTGTATCATCTCCGTCTGTCTCCACCTGTTTGTGTAACCGTTCTGCAGAACCCTTTTTCTCACGGAGAAGTAGAGATTCATTAAATGTGACATCTCTACTTGTCAGGAACTTAGATGTAACCGGACCCCATAACCTGAATCCCTTCACTCCAGTAGTATAGCCAACAAAGACACACTTTTTGGCTCTTGGCTCCAATTTGTTTCCGTTGTTCACACAAGCATAGGCGGGACACTCAAAAATACGCAATCTCGAGTAATCTCCTGGAGAGCCTGATCACATCTCCACCTGAGTTTTCATCCCAATACTAGAATTAGGAGGACGATTAGCCAAGTAAGCAGTCATACTAATCGCCTCCGCCCAAAATTCTTTACATAACCCTGCTTGTGACAACAAACACCGAGCCTCTGTCATTCCCTTCAAGCTAATGTGACCCAATCTCATGTGCCACAACTGAGTAGCCTCCTCCTCAGTCATAGAACCCTTTGCAACAGACACATCACCAACAACCGTAAACCCAAGAAGCTCGTACAATGTCCCCACCTTCTTTCCCTTTAGAGCCACCAAGTCACCTTTGATAGCCGATAGTTCACCATTCGCAATGGCTAAGCTATACCCAAGACTATCCAAAGTGCCTAGAGAAATCAGGTTCTTCTTCAATTCAGGAACATGTCTGACATTCTGCAGTTTTCTCACTACTCCATCAAACATCTTAATCTTAATAGTCTCAATACCAACAACCTTGCATGCAGTGTTATTACCCATCAAAACTACTCCTCCTGCTGCAGCAGCCTTATAAGAACAAAACCATACCCGGTTGGGACTAATATGATAAGAACAACCCGAATCCAAAATCCAATAATCACGAATTTTGGTACCCGAATCACAAGCAGTAAGTGCATCACTGTCATTGTCATCACTAGTGTTATCAAACACCACTCCAGCTTCACCCTTCTTAGCGGTTGTATTATCATCCCTTTTATTTGGACAAAACCTTCTGATGTGTCCCTTCTCCTTGCAACCATGACATATCACATCTTTAAACCTTCCACTTGAACTGGATTGACCCAAGTTCTTTGCACTCGATCCCTTTCCTGACTTCCTGCCACTTTTAGCTACTAACCTATCACCTTGAGATTCAGCACCTGGAGAGGTCAAGTGCGTCTCAATGACCTCACGTTGTAGCAAAGCGTTCTTGATCTCTTCCAAAGAGATCTCATCCTTCCCATACAAAACCGTCTCACGAAAGTGCATGTACTCAGAGGGTAAAGAACATAGCAATTTGACCGCCAATTGCTCATCATCAATCACAACATCTACATTCTTCAAGTCCATGACCAAACCGTCAAACTCTTCAAGATGGCTTTCCAAAGACTCACCTGATTTGAGTTTACATTCTTCGAGTTTCTTCATCAGTGGCAACCGATTACCAATGCTCTTCGCCATGTAGAGTTGTTCAAGCCAAAGCCAGAGCCCTGCAGCAGTCTTTTCGCTCACTACCTCCCTCAACACTTCGTCTTTAAGACTTAAATGCAAGAGATACAAAGCTTTCTCGTCCATGTCATCAAACTGTTCATCAGCCAAGCTTTCTGGTTTCTTTGCCTTTCCAAGCAAAGCCTTGACACACTGTTTTCCCACCGAGATTGCTCGCATCTTCATTTGCCACAAACCGAAATTGACCTTGCGATCGAATTTCTCAATTTCGTACTTCCCTGACATCTTCTACCGATAAGCAATACAAAAACCTCAAACCAAGCTCTAGATACCAATTGTTAGGATTGATGATCTAACAATTACTTATCTTGCAGAGATTAAAGCACAAAATAGTAAAGAAAAGCAATATTGAAAACAGATGAACACAGAGATTTACGTGGAAAACCCTTCTAAACTAGAAGAGTAAAAAACTACGGGCGACGGAGAACAATCCACTATAATCAATCAAGAGTACAAGGAGATGACAAGGTAATAATCAATCACACAATCTCTCAATAGTAAATAACCCTAGCTTTTCTCCCTAACCTTCTCAAGGTTGCAGCAATAAAATAAGACACACAGGACAGCTTTTATAAGTCTAGCCTAAAACCTAATCCTACCCGGATTCGGATTCACCTTTGTCCAGCCCAACACATGTGCGGCCGCCCAGTTTTACCTGTGCGGTCGCCCAAACAAACTGAAACAAATCTGGTGTTGAACAAGGCCTTCTGTGCGGTCGCCCATAGCCACTTGGGCTGCCGCCCATAGCCACTTGTGCGGCCGCCCAAAAACAGTTGTCTGCGAACATTTTGCCCAGAATAATTGAGAGTCACCCAACCGAACCTAACATATTGCATCAATGAATTGAATAGCAATGCACAGGATCGAGTAAAAGGTTTCATGTTCAACTCTACTTGGTCAAAGAAACAAGACGCACCAAACCAATATATTTTGCATGTGTTAACATAAGCAATAAGGCCATTATCTTGAAGATGGTCTAAGATGATTTTGATAACGAGTATAAGTGTTCTTCTGCAATTTAGTAGTAGGTACTATATCCATCAGAAGTGCTTAAAGATTTCGCGTCATTCACTGAACTTTAGTTATAAAGTGAGGTGACGATATTTTGACTTCAAATATCATCAAGGACTCCACAATCTGAGAAAATATTGAACTGCAACTAATTTTTCAGGATGCAATTATGATCACTCTAAGGCTCCGTTTGTTGGAGGAAACGTTTTCCGAAAAATGTTTTTCCCACTTTTCCAAGTAAAATGACTTACGGATTTCTCCTCCGCGTCTCATTTTCTG
Source organism: Campanula takesimana (assembly GCA_026119855.1). NCBI lineage: Eukaryota > Viridiplantae > Streptophyta > Magnoliopsida > Asterales > Campanulaceae > Campanula > Campanula takesimana. The sequence goes on from JAOWBW010000113.1 coordinate 1,814,196, forward strand.
GAAAATGTTTACCCAACTCCCAACCCCACGCTACCTACTCTACCTCCACCTCCAACCTCACCCCATCCATTCATCCCATCCCATCCCACCTCACTCCCTACCTTACCTTCTTTCCACCCACCCCGCCCCCGCCTCCACACCCACCCCACTCCCTAACCCCCCCAGCACCCACCCACACCCCACATCACCACCACCACCCGCCCAAAAAAATTAAAAAAAAAATACTCATAGTAAAACTATTTTTTAACAACTCCCCCACCCCTACCCCACACCCACCTACTTTACCCACACCTACCTCACCCGCCACACCCAAACCCCACCCCCACCCAATCTTTACCCTACCCCCTACCCATTCCCCACCCACCCCACCACACACTAACACTACCCTACCCACCCTACCCCATCCTATCTTTCCCTGAACGTGTTTTCCCTGAAAAACATTTTTCTTAAATTTATCAAACACATAAATGTTTTTTGAAAAACAATTTCGTTAGATTTACCAAACAACCGAAAACATATATGTCATTTTCTGCATTTTCATTTTTCATAAAACATTTTCCGGGAAATCATTTTCCGGTAGTCGTTTTACGCGAAACAAACGGAGCCTAAATTACTAAGAGTTACTCCTCTCCCAAAATAAATTTCCCCTATTTAATTTTAGCACATCCGAAATTAAGTGCCCCCTCGCACTTTAGAAAGTTTCCCTAAACGAATTGTCTAAAATGCTTGTTCCATTGACAGTGAAAAAAAGTACTAAGCCCCCATTGACTTGATGCTAATAAAAGAGACTAGAAAGTATTAAAGCCAAAGAGTCAAATATTATCTTAAAACAAGTGTAAGGCCAATAGGGAGTAGGTGGAAGTATGGGGTTTCGATCAACACATGATTGATCCGGGAAACTTACGACGATTAATTCCCTAAGATAAATCCTAATTTATCCCACATCAGTAGGGGAGTCTTAATTTGGGACGGAGAGTACAACATAACTAGGGAAGTCGTAGTAACTCTGCGTAAAAGATAGAATGTTGGTGAGCTTGTTATCTAATAGGCGTGGTTTCAGTTTCGATCAAAATATGATTACAAAATAATCAAAAGCTTTGCTCCTATCAATAAAGACACGTCAGCGAACCAGGCTATGAAGGTCAATTGTTCTAAAAAAAAAACATTTGAAAAATGCCATGTGAAAGATTATAACAAAAACAAATGTTCACCCAATTCTCTTCCTCGAATAAACCCAATACTTCGGCAAATGAACCATTGAAGACTCAAAATCCTACAGTAAAAGTTATTCCCAAGGATAAATGTGACATACTTGCATCATAGTACTTCGGTGACTCTGATTTGATAGTTCATGGTTTGATAGTTCATAAAATACTGCCTTGACATTTTTGTGAGAGTGGGTCGTCTTGTGACAATAGGACAAATATCCTTTCAGGTCATTTTATTTCTTTCCTCGCTTTCCCTTAATTATCAACAAAACAGAATTTAAATTCAAAAATATATTTCATGAGTTTGTTTTTGACAGTAAAAATGACATAAAGCACAATGATAAATACACCACTGTTGGAGGTAGTGACTGTCACTGGTCAACAAAAGAAGAAATATACTTGCGTACAATCTGTCCTTTGCAATGACCTACAATCTTTTAAAATTTTGGACAAAAATACACACACCATGTAAATGAACCTTGTTTAGAGAAACCAACCAAAAACAAGTGTTCTGCAAGCTAAATTAATACTTCACAACCTATTTCGATAACAGAGATAGACGATGTGCACTAGTGCTGTAAATGTTTTGATAACTTATCAACTACATTTTCCAAGGATAAAGACCCATTGAAGACCCCCACCCCCAATGGTGGGAGCCTCATGCATGACGTCCGTCCCTTTTCCAAGGATATTATGGGAAAACGTACCACTTTCTTGTATTTTTCTCCCATGTAATCGATTCCATTAAGCCAGTGGCTATGGAAACCAACGGCGGCCATTGCAGCTCGTGAATAAAATTGATACCCGACACTTATACCTGCGACGCGTTAAACAGTGAACAGAATTGGTGGTTAGTGAAATTAATAAAGATCCAACAAGGTTAAGAAAGCTAACTAGTGTCAGGTTCATGCTGATTCTGTTTGTTGCTTTTCTTTTCTTCTTTTTCTCAATTTCTTGGTGAACTATGGAAACTAAACATGTGCTCATTTATGAAATTCTTTACCAAATTAGAATAACTGTATCACGAAAAGAGAGACGAAAGAGAAGTCTGTCGGTAGCTTCAGCTAATTTGCATTTTGAAATGCTTTACACTCCAACTTCAGACTCAAATTTCTCTTCCGTCTTGAAATTCCTTATAAACTCACAAGACGATAACAGGAGATAATTTGCATTTCATGATGTTGCTGTCACTGTCTTAAAATGTTTTACGCTGCCATTTTAGCAATCCATAAACGTTGTTTGCATTTAGTATAGGAAGAATATAGTAAATGTTTTTTTCCTATTCGAAAATTTTGGTTGTTAGATGCCTAACCTAGACCATTCCCCTGTATTTGAAGCTTTTGCTGTGCCACTGTGCTACATAAACTATGGCATCAAGAAGCTACTCAAAATCCTACAGATAGGTGAAAGGAGTCGTGATGGCACTAATACTATGTAGTGATACATTTCAACAAAGAAAATACTTGCAAAGAGGCTTCGCCGAGTAAAATTGAATTCTAATTCAACCAAAAAAGATAATGGGTCGACAGAAATTAAAAATAAAATAAAATGAAGCAGCAAGACTTCACCAACCAGGTAGATGCCCAAATCGTTTTTCTTGGTACAAAACTTCGTTAGACTTTTTCATCTGCGTTCATAACAAAAGCAGAGGAAACTCAATAAATATACAATTAAAAGGATAAGGAGGGGGGAACATGAGACCCCAAAGATTTGCTTCATTATTATTTATTTTATGATTTAATAAGGACAATAAACAAGATTACTAGAAGCGAAAAACTTGCAAGGATGGATGACACATCCATCACAAACGAAATACAAGGAGAAGAAACCAAAAAACTTACTAAAATATGTTGAAATATGATTAGATAACAAACTTACAATAATTTTTCTCGTTATAAATAGTCAGCCCTTTGAATGTAATATTTAGTGGCGCACGTATTCTCAAACGTACGAACTAGACTTAATTCAAAACTTACTCGTACCGGCGAAGAAAGATGATTCCCTGCCGACTACAAAACAGCAATGCATATTTAAATGCTAACACCAGTGTCAAAGACTGGTCCCACATTGCACACACATTCTCCCAATTACTCCTAGTTGTAGGTGGTTGTGAGAACGTGAATGCAACATATAGAGAGGCCAACCACTCTTAGGGACAACGATACCACAAGGGTAAAGCATCTAGTGTCAGAGGCGGTTCTTAGACGGGCATCTTGCTCTTTTACACCTGAATGACAGCTAATAAAAAAACTTCCCAAAGCTCTCCTTGTGAGAGGCTCCATCTAGTTTTCATCTCGCCATTGAGGCCTTACCAACCCTGTCACAGTCTAACTGCCTATGAGGCTTACACAGAACAAAAAAGAGGCACATCATCATCTATTTCAACCATAATTTGTCCTTATCCTGATACATACCCAACCCTTGCTGAGTTTCTATGCCACCAATTGCTATATTGTGCTAAATAGTCTTCTGGCAGATACCCTCAATCAAACATAAGAAACAACAATACATTAACAAAGATCAGATTTTCCATCTCCAAAGCCACAACCTTTCCACTCAATAATTTTTTATTTTGTCTTGGATAACCTAAATACAATGCAAAATCAGATGTATAGCATCCTTGTTCTTCCTAAAGATATCCTGAATTACTTTCTCCAAACAATTTTGACTGAGGATCCATTACAAAACCTTAGTATAGAGTGCTGGAATACATTGGTGAAATATTTACCATTGAAAACGCCTTCAAGTCAGCTCGCGGTGCAGATGGCACATCCTCGTCATTTGCACCAGATTTCTGCATATGTTCATGAAAGTACTGAAAAATCAAAAAAGGAACCAAAAAAAGAAAGGAACCAGGAGGGATATGAAAGAGATAGGAAGAAATTATCTACTTCCTTTCTCTTGTTAAAAAAAAAAAAAAAAAAAAAAAAGGTGAATGATTGGAGAAGCCTTGCAGTGTCTAACGTGATGAGAGATAAAAGGAATGGGAAAAAGCATAACAACAAAGCAAGCTAGGAAGAAGGCAGCTGAGTGCCCAAGGAGCTGCTCAAGGATATTGTAAAAGAGCTTCTCTAAAACCATACTAAGTTACCCTTTGACTGATAAAGAAGCTCTAGACTTTTCTAGTTAATTACTCACCCATTTTTTGCTTCATTGATAGTAAAGATAGCATCACCTGACTAAAGCCTGATGCACCTTGTCCAATCCATCCATCACAAGATCCAACGGATTAGGACTTAAAATCGCCCCATAAGTCCATAGTTTTATGAAATTGAAATCTCACAAATTCCCTTTATGTAATCTTAACTATAAGTGTAGCTTCATCATATATATGTATGTGTGTGTGTGTGTGTGTTGTGTGTGTGTGTGTACTCATTTCATTTGAATTTTGTCACTTCAATCCATGAACCAAAAAAAATTATAAACATAAATTATTTTTTATTTAGTGATATTCTTAACAAAGTGATGGTAGTTACCTGTGAAAACTGAAGGTAATACTTGTTGTATAGTCTTAGAGTTTCCTTTACCCTTGCATTAGAACGAGAAGAATATGTTTCATTCACCCATCGCTTTTCATCCACATCATTCCAATTACTCTTACTATTAACTCCTTCACGTGTACTTGCGTGGGGAATGACATTGACAATGGCTGGGTCCTTCAGGCCAATTATACTATTCTGATTTCCACTGCCATTTGGTAAACCATTTTCTTTACAATGTTCAACCTCACTTTCCAATGGTTTATCTCCATTGCTATCTCCATCCACTCCATGTACAAAATCTTGCTTGGCTGCATTTGGCAAACCATTTTCTTTACAATGTTCAACGTTATTTTTCAATGGTTTACCTCCATTGCTATCCCGATCCACTCCAAGTACAAAATATTGCTTGGCTGCGTCAGGATTATGTTCTTTTCTCATATTGGGAATTGAGCGATGTTGTGGCTCCTTGCTCTTAGGGCCATAATAAGGTTTTTCATCTTGTGGTATGCCTTTTAATCGTGGACTAAATCTTCGATTTTCAGACGATTCCCTGCTCTTTACTTCACCCGCTATTGGTTCACAACTTATCTTTGAGGTATCGAAAGTATGTGTTTTGCTGATTTCTTTGTCAGGATGATTACTTGACTCCATGCGAAATGGGCCATAATATGGTCTTTTACTTTCCGGTATCTCTTTAATCCGGGGACTAGCTCTCCTCTTCAAAGGTGATTCTCCTGATTTTTCTCCAAATACTTCTGGTACGAAAGATTCCTTTGGGCCATTAGGAATGAGTTCTTGGCTGATATCATTGGGTTCTCTACCTTTTTCTATGTTAATTAAGCGTGGACTAACTCTCCTCTTTACAGATGATTCCTCGAGTAGACTGTCCTGAATGTGCAGTCCAAAGTTTTTCGTCATTTTAACATTTGACGCCTCACTGCACAAAGATTTGTCAAAATCCATGGAAGGTACAGCAGCGTCTGCAAAAAAAATGGGAGTCTCTTCGACGACCAAGATCAGCTCAAGATCAATGCCTGTGATGAAAATATAGAGAAAGAAATAAGTTATTACTCCCATCAACCCATAGAAAGGACAACAATTTGAAATTTCAAAATCAGCTTGACCTTTTCACAAAAAAAATCTTTTCATAACCATAAAGATTGTGATTCATGAAGTTAATTCATGTAGTTTAAAATGTAAGATTATATTATCGAGGAGTAAGCATTTTCAAACCTGTTTTTAGTATTCATTCTTCAGAAAAAATCATAATGTTCTAGATGGTAAAACATTAAGAGAGGAGAAATCTCAAGCTCTTTGGTCGAGATCAAGGGATTGAAACACAGAGTTTTTCCACAAGGTTGCATTTTCTCATAGAACTGCAAATCACATTGGTCATATCACAGTAGGGGAGGAAAGGCTTGTAGAAGAAGAAGATTATATAAAAAGAAGCACATCCTAATTTTATGAGAAACTCCTCATGGGACAGGAGATATAATATTCAGCTTTAATTGGAGTGTAGTTTTAATAGTCTTTCTGCTAAGGGCAAATGACAAATAAGGGTCTAAACTCTAAAGTTTGGGGGTCGTTCGTAGGAAGGGGTCCGATGTTCTAATACTAGCAGATTAGGGACTAAAGATGACAAAAACTAGCAATTAAGGGTTTTTTGACGGAAATGTTAGTGTGCATGGACTTAACTGAAATTAGTTTTATCGTTAAAGAGGTAAACTGAATAAATTAAAAAATGACTAAAAGTAAAATGTTCACTAATATTATTATAATTTTTTTTTTGAAAGAACTAATATTAATATAAGTAATTAAATTGATTATTTTTTTGAAAAAAAATATTTCCCTAAAAAAAAAAAAATTTGCTAATTTTTTTTGTTTTCAAAAAAAAATACTAAATTCTCATATTATTTTTTTGGAAAAATATTGGACTAAATCCTAAAACCAAATTCCTAATATATATAGCACTAAAAATTAGTAAAAAAGAAAGAAAAATAATTGCACTAAAATTATTTTTTGAAAATATTTCACTAAAATATTTTTTTCTGAAAAAATATTTCACTAATTTTTTGTATTTTATTTTTTGAAAATTGTATCCCCCCCGGCCCTCCCACCATAGTTGTCAAAGGCAACCGCCCGCCTCGCCTTTTTGGCGCCTTGGGGGGTCGGTCGCCTTTTTGTAGCCAGGCGGGCTGTCGTACACCTTTCTTCACGAGGCGTTCGCATTGCTCGCCTTTTTGCCGCCCGCCTCTCGCCTGCCTTTTTGCATTTTTTATCTTTTCTTTCTTTTCCCCTGTTTTTCGTATTTTCATTTACTTTTGAATGACTTAAGAGCTTGATTTCTTTTCTCGATAATATTTAAGGGCTTAAGTTTATTTCACATGCTTAAACTAGTACTTGTTTTGTTGATTTGAACATCGTAATTTTAATTCATGCGCCTTTGTTTTAGAATTCTTTTGAAGTTTGAACTATGTTAGGATACTATTATGTGTGGAATTGTGAAATTTATTTAATTTTTTATTCTTGTTCATAATATGTTTTATGCATTGTTTATGTGTTTCATGTATATAGATATATATTATCTATCGTTTACTATTGTTTTAGTTCTATTTTCCTCATTGCTCGCCTTTTTGTCGCCCGCCTCTCGCCTCGCTTTTCGCCTTTTCTAAGTATAGCTCGCCCGCCCCTCGCCTTTCGCCTTTGACAACTATGCCTCCCACACCTCAAAATCATAAAAAAATGAGATTTATAATTACCTTTTAGAGGAAGAAATTGTAACAGCTATTCATTCTCGCTATGGGGATAAGTCTCCAGCTTATGGTTTCACGGTTTCACCATAGCTTTTTCAATCTTTTTCTAGTGCGGTGAGGGATGACATAATGATTTTTTACAATCATTTTCATAATAGTGGGAGTTTGAGAAAAGCTTGAACGCAATTTTTATAAAGGTGAGTCCTAATGAGGAAAGTGTAAAATCAAGGATACCTGAACAATCAGTCTTACCAAAGACCTAAAATGTTTCCGTAATGTAGTTAAAGGGTCCGTAATTTTCAAAAAAGCAGCAAGGTTTTATGGCTGATCTTCAAATTATAGATGCAGTTTCAGTCGCTAATGAGTGCTTGAAATCAAGGTTAATGAAGGCTTACCTGGGGTAAGTGGCAAGTTGGACATATAGAGGGCACATGACCACGTAAATTGGAATTCTCTTATCTACTTGTTGAAAAGAATGTGTTTTGGTGGGTTGGGTGGGTCCAATCGGCCAACAGTTGTGTATCCACGTTTTGTTTCTCAATTGGGATCAACGGAACATCTGAAGGTTTTGTTGCTAGTTCAAGATTCCTTCATAGAAATCAGATATCTCCTTTGTTTTTCGCAAACTAAAGCTTAATATTAAGTTGCTCATGAAGGCGATAAGTGGGGGTTATTTAGAAAGTTTTGATAGGCTATCAATGGGGAATGTTGCTTCTATCCTCCATACTTTATCTGCGGACAACGATATGATTGTTTTCTAATGCTAAGAAGGAAAAATATTTGATTTTTGTGTTTAACCCTTTTGCGTTGAAGCAACGTCTAGCTTGAAAATTAACGCTAGAAAAAAAACGAGGTTAATTACAGTTGGGCATGTAAGATATTTGCCACCCTTGGTTAGGATATTAGGTTGCACAATAGGATATCTCTTTTCCACTTTGGTGGTAAGAAGGTAAACTAAAATCTGGTGGAAGAATGTTTCGAAAGAAGGTTGCAAGATTGGAAGATGGGCCATCTGTCTAAAGAAGAATGATAACTCTTATTACAATCGTTTTCTCGAGCCTGCGTGCATAGTACTAGTTTATCCCTCCTCTTCATCACTTGGTCAAACAAAAAAGCTAAAAAAATTAATGTGGGATTTTCAATAGGGAGGTATTGAACAAAGTTAAGTATTCCATGTTTATTTGGAAAATAGTTTGAAATTGAGTTCTTATTGTGGCTTGAGTATAGTTCACCTATTAAGTACCTTCACATTACCTATGAAATCTATTTGCATCTTGTTAAGAATCCTTCCCCTCCATTTCATGGAATCGCATATGGAGGACACTACCCCCATTAAAAGCACTTTTCCTTCTTCCCACACCAACTTGGAGGCAATTCTTTTCGGGTCCAATGAGATGACTAAATGCATTAGTTGATCATTGTTGCAAGTGTATTTGAAGTAAAGGGTCAACAAACCATCTTCGGTTGGATTCTGACATGGTAAAGCACTTACTGGGCATGGCATTGTCCTTTCCTAGTTTGGATGTCTCGGATCATGCCCTTTTCGTGAGCACTTTCCTAGTTGCTTGGCATGGGACTGCAATTCATCTTAGACAAAGGAACTTGGGGAGAAACTCCACATTTTGTCATCTGGAAGTTTTGGTAAGAGAATAGGCGATACTATAAAGGAATCAATTTTCTAAAACATATGTTTTCCTTTTTTATGCTTAGTGATCTTTCTGTTTTAAGGATTACTAAGGCTTGTCGGATGTGCACATACACCCTGCGTGTTTATAAACCGGAGTAGATCGAGATGCATTTCAGTGGGTCAAGACGTCTAAAGACATGCAGGAGAAGTCCTTTGGAGAAAGGGGGCACCACTAGAGTACGACTTGGACAAAACGGTTGGGATGTGCCCAACATGTAATGAACATACCAAGAAACAGCCATGAATATATTAGTGCGACATTTAGTGGGCAACGTGCTGTAATAGTTGGACTCATGGGTATGAGCTAGTATCTAGAAAATTTGTTCTTCCATTTCCAAATTATACATCATCTGTTGTTTGGACCCGCTGATAATGGATTTTTGTTTCCACATTTATGTTTGTAATTAAAATTGTAGATATTACATTCATTTTTTAAAACCTACCCATGATAAAACTCTAATACTTGTTGTTCATCTCCCACCCAAATTTTTGGAGGATACAAAAAGTTTACGCTATAAGATATGTAAAGTTAGAGGTATAACTGGACAAGTATGATCAAAGGAGTGTTATATATAGAAAGATAACATTTACTTTGGGGCAACTCAAAATGGGAATAAGGGGGGGGGGGTATTATTTAAGGCCGAGAGGCGCACTTGTGTAATCAACACAGCAATCATTGTCAACAATGACAAATTCAATACAGCTAGTTACATTTATCTGGGTACTGCTTACTTTGAAGCACAAAGGGAAAGTTCTTTGCACTTCAGTTTAGCCAACATCCTTCTTTTACAATCAAAAGGAATGAATAACTAGGCCGAGACATGGAAGTATTCACTCTTCTGTCCAGGCAATCTAAACCCCAAACTACATTGCAAGTACTATAGGTCATTTAATAGCTTAAAGTGTTTAAGATGTATGAAAGAATAAAATCACGATCTTCTAAAGTGCACTAAAAGTACTATACTCGTTATTGGGCGGAATGAATGCAATTATCAGTCAACAGGATTCATAAGGCCAAATAGTACAAGTAAACGGCAAGACATCAATGGGAAAATACAATGCCGGTACCAGCATGCAATAATATGAAATTATAAGCAATTGATTATGGATATCTGCGGAAAATTAAGGAAAAATAGGTTTCGCGGTCATACCGATTATGAGCCGATAAGGGGTTGATCGTGGACCTTGGGCGATCTATAGCTGCCGGAAAATCCCTTGTTAACGGAGAGGACGAGAATGAGGGTTTAAGGATTGCAATGTAGAGAGCTAGGGTAATATATACTGCGAGCTTTAAAGCAATCCCCGGCTAGGGAGGGCAATTTGTCCGAACCCGCTCCGTATCCGGGACGATCCGTTCCGCAGCGGAGCGGGTTTGGTAGCCTTTTTTCAAAACCCGGTGGGTCCGGTTTTACATCTCAACCCGCGGGCCCCTGCCCCGCCTCGTATACTTAATATATGTATTTAATTACTATAATGTCTCTTACCCATTTCAATTATTACCCCCACTCCCTACAATACACTACAGAGACCCACGACTTCTCTCTCTCTCTCAAATGACAAATCGATTTCTTAGGGTTAGAAGAACAGAAGCGGAGTCTGAGATGCGGCGCTAGAGAGATCGACATCGGCGACTTCCACTCCACCGCTTCCAGGTCTTCCTCCGGAGAGACTCAAGCAACTTCGCGATTCACGGTTCCCTGGTTAGAACGGTAAGTAATCTCTCTCTCATATGTCGATTTGTCAATTTCTAGGGTTAGAAATTCAGTAATGAAAAGGGGTTTATGATGCTCTAAAGTCTGATGTGAAAATGGGGAATTTGAATGAAGATAACTTTGGGTAGAAGAGTTTGAGAAAGTCAGAGTTTTAGCTTCCACTTCTGTATGATGTGAAAATGGGGAAAATTGATTTTGGACCATGCGGGGCGGGGCGGCTGCGGGTTCAGAGGTTGGCGGGCCGGGTTCGGTTCTATGGGGTTTCTTTGAGGGGCGGGTATGGTTTTGGTCAAACCCGCCCCTTATCCGCCCCGTTGCCATCCCTAATCCTAGTGGAGGAACAATAGTTGAGTACCCTACCGGTCTTTGGCCAAGAGCCCAAGACTCCTAGGTTTAATCATGGCTCATCAAATTTTATAAAAACAAAAAACTCGGGCTTTAATTTTTCTTTTTTTTTTTTTATCAAAGTAAGCTTAACCCCAAAACTATACACCAAATTCCATATTGCACCGCCACGTGAATTTCGTCTCACTTTGGTACCCAATGTTTAAATTATCACATTTCCATCCTGAATCCAAATGGGCGTTAAAAAACTAATTGAATTTGTCATATGCCTGTCACATGATGGGTATTTACGGCTTATAACTCTAAAATTTATAGGCTTAAATGTCATTTAACCCTTAAAACTCTCAAGCCAACACCACCATGCACCAACCATAACCACAAAACCGCACCACCCTTAACCAAACGTTGTCGCTGCCGCCGCTGACCACCACCATAAACAAAATCAAACACCAACTCCATTAAAACAATCTTCACATCACCATCTTCTATCCAAAATCAACAACAAACATATTACCTCATCATCACCCATAAATTTACACAATACCAACACAAATCTACTAAAAATCAACTTTTGTAGGTGCTCTGCTTTTACTTTAAACCACAAAGAAAATAAAAATGGAAGGGTGACAAAAATGTTTTTAAATCTCCAAAGCAACGAATCAGAAATTTGAAGATAAGGAGGAGGAGGGTTGATATATTGCATATGGGTTTTCGGGTGGGATGAAACAGACAAATTGAGAGAAATAAAGGTGAAGGGTTTTGATTTCTTGGATGTGGGTCTAAACAAAATTAAAATCAATCAGAAAACGGAGTGGTGGATCAATGGTTGGAACAAAAGAAAAAGCTGAAAGAGAGAAATTAAGCTCGATCACAATTCGGGCCCAGTAGGCCGAGTCGGCTTAAGCCTAAGTTCACAGATCAGTACAACTGCAGGAAGAAACCCAAGGCGAACCAACAATTGGAACACGATTTAGCGTGAATTGAAGGTTGGGATCGACTAGCGCGCCTGAGTGGAGTCCAACATAATGAGTCGAGCGCTGGAAGCCGACTCGTGCTCGATAGCTGGAACGGCAAGCCTGACGCGCCTTTGTCGGATCAATGCAGATTTTTATTTCCTTTTTCTTTATCCTTTTATTATTTGTTTTACTGATATTTGAATAAAAAGGCGGGGATAGTATCAAATCTGAAGTATTTCTTAATCGTTATTCTTAATCAACTTAGTTTTATTTCCCGTCTTATGAATTAGTGATCGCAATTTACTCTCAATCTTGTTAAGTGACAATTACGCAAATAGTTAACCGTTATTTGTGAATCGATCATGTACTTTCCCTAGCAACGTTATTGTCACTGAGTTCTGGTTTAAATTTGTAGGTGTTCGATTAGCCTATCAACCCCATCTTGTGGTCACGTAGACATCAAAATGCATATGCAGCCACATGGTGCTGTAGCATAGGTCCGATTCTTGGGTCACGAAATATGTTTATGATTATAGTTTCCAACATGGTAAAGATTAGGGGAGAATATAAATACTCTCATATTCCTTATGAGCCGAAATATATTTGAGAAAACATCAGAGAGATAGTTTTATCTATTCGGTTCATTGCATTTGATTCATGTTCATTGGTGATCCACGAACAATTTGAATCGCGATGAAGTCTGAGACGAAGTTGGTCAATCTGAATCTGGTGTATGGTAATACGTGTTTGTTGTGTATTATGTTATGTGAGCGGGTTTCTAGATAACGGTTGCATAAATTGATAGTTCGATATATGTACTTGATCTACTATAATATGCTCTTTTTTTATCCATTGACGTAACTAATAGGTTATTAGTTAACCATGTATATTTGTCTATACTAGCGGGTAACCCTTGCTCTGCACGGGAAACCAATATTATGTCTTAAAAAATATTTTAACTATAGTTAACTAATATAGTAATCATTATTTTAACTAATACTATTAATAATAAAAATTAATATATGATTACTATTATTATAATAACTATTATAATTAATTAATACTATTGATAGTAATAGTTAATACTCCCTCTATCCCGCCCGAAATAGGATTTTGGTAAACTTGACTTTACTTTGACCAAGCCTTTTGAAGAAAATATAATAATCCAAATAAAAACTTAAAAAATTATTATTGTATCCCAATTAATTATACTCTCAATAACAATTGTTAATTTTATATTAGGATAATTATTTCTTATTTAAATTACATGGTCAAAGTATAAATAAAGCTACCAAAATCATATTTCGGGCGAGACAGAGGGAGTATATATTAATAGCAATGATTAATATATACAATAATAATTATTAATATAATTATTATAATAAAATAATATTATTAATAGTAATAGTTAATTGATATAATAACTATTATGATTAATTAATATTAAAAATTAATAATCTAACTTATATAATAACTATTATAATTAACTAATACTGATAATAGTAATAGTTAATGTATGTAGCCTATTATAGTTAACCAATACTATTAATAGTAAAAAATAACTTATAAAGTAATTATTATGGTTAACTAATACTATTAATAGTAATAATTAACTTATATATAGTAACTATTATAGTTAACTAATACTATTAATAGTAATAGTTAACTAATATAGTAACTATTATAGTTAACTAATACTATTAATAGTAATATTTAACTTATATTGTAACTAATATTGTTAACTAATACTATAATAGTAATGGTTAACTTATACTATTAATAGTACTAGTTAAATTATACTATTAATAATAATAGTTAACTCATATAATTATTAATGTGATTAACTAATAGTATTAGCTAAGAATGAGAATATCAAAAGTCATTACATTTTAGGATGATGTTGATGTGGTTTCTCCAAATTCAAGCTTTTACTAAAACATGGATACATGTCAAACCCACAACTCTCCTCACCAACTTTAATATATATATATATATATATATATATTTGTCAATTTGAGAAAGACTCTCTGGAATATATTAAAATAGAAAGTAGAACTCTAACTCTTAGACGGAGTGAGTACTGCTAATACTAAATATTAGCAAATATTGTATAATTATTAGCGGATACTATTAATAATAGTTAATTTATATAAAAATTATGGTTAACTAATACTATTATTAATATCAATAATTAATATATATATATATATATAATAAAAATTATGATTAACTAATACTATTAATTAATAATAATTTTTAATTATTAAATCTAATTAGAAAAATATAAAACATAATAATAGTTTACTATTAATAATTAATTTATTTGCTCAATGTTAATATTAGCTAATACTATTAATTACCACTATTGTTAACTATTACTAATAATAGTAAGAGTTAACTTTAATAGTTAACTATTATAGTAACTATTATTGTTATTAGTAATAGTTAACTATCATAGTTAACTATTACTAATAATAGTAATAGTTACTATAATAGTTAACTGTAATAGTTACCCTATATAGTAACTAATAGTATTAGCTAAGAAAAAGAATTTGAAAAGTCATATATATATGCTGGTAGGATTGATGTGGCATCACCGTATGCAAGTTTTTCTATAGTTTATCCATATGTCAACACTATAACTCTCCTCACCAACTTTAATATATATATATATATATATATATATATATAGATTTGTCTGCTTTTGTTTTACGTTCACTATTTATGGGCGGTATTTGTTTATCTTTTTTGCATCTGCTATATCAAACTGGTATTAAGCACTTTCGTTATAACATCGTTTTTAAATTCTCACACTTAGTGTTGACATTAACAGTTTGTCGTGTGTGGTAGAAATAACTTCCGTTTATGTCTTCATGGACTCTCTAATTTTTTCTTCAAACTAGGCTTATGTTATGAGCTTTAGCCCACAATATTATACTGCTACATGAGTTTTACTTACTTTTAAGCCGTCTTATTGAAATTACATTGTCAGCCTAATGAGCTTAGACTCTTTAAATACAACTTAGCTTAGTACACCACCGCTAGTGATGCACGCCAACCAATAAATAATGTTTTTTTCACATTGCGCACTAAACTTTTTTAAAAAAGTTAAGCCCATTCTCGACAATTAAAAGACCAAGCCGAACTTGAGCTAATGAGACGCTCTAGGCCCCAACAAGCTAGAAGCACGTAAACAATGCTTGTGCCACCCGGTGCGGCAGTTCCAAGTAGATTCGTCCTTTGCTGGTTGTGAACAACTAAATTGCTAGATAATTCAATTTATTTTGTTACAAATCACTATATATAAAAGTCGATGAAGACCCCTATAGAGTTGCCACGTGGACAAAGCTTGATTTACATGAAGCCACATCATCACCTCTCAAATTAATAATTGACTTTTGGAATTCTCACTATTAGTTAATACTATTAGTTATTATATATGTTAACTATTACTATTAATAGTATTAGTTAACTGTAATAGTTACTATATATGATAACTATTACTATTAATAGTATTAGTTAACTGTAATAGTTACTATATATGTTAACTATTAACTATTACTATTGATAATATTAGTTAATGATAATAGTTACAATATATATTAACTTTTACTATTAATAGTAATTGTTAACTATAATAGTTACTATACAAATTAATTATTATTATTAATCATATTAGTTAATCACAATAGTTACTCTCTTCGTCTCAAATTGAATGTTTTGTTTTCTCTCAAAATGAATGATCTTTTAAAATTTGCCTTCACATAACTTTATTTTTAAAAATCATTATATTTTTACAAAACTAAAATTTTAAATTTGAATAATAAGAATATTTATGATTTTTCTATTAATATTATAATTTTTCTTCAAAATGATCCTTAAAATCCCAAATGTACATTCAGTCATTCACTTGAGGAAGGATGTAGTACTCTATAAGGTAACTATTACCATTTAGCTCACTATTAGCTAATAATATGAGTCAGTCTTATGAAAAACATGTTTTACATTAAAAAATGTGTAAAACCTATTTTATATTAAAAATTATGTTTATATTAAGGAATGGATACAAGTTTTACACTAAAGCTAAGTAAAACAAGTTTTTCTCAATATTTTCACTAATAATATTAGTTAACTAGAACAGTTACTATATATTATAACACTATTACATTTACAATCTAAAAATAGATACTATTATAATAAATTATAATTAAAAACATTATTTAACTAATACACTGGAATATTTTAAGTAATAATAAAATATTAATTACTCATAATTGTAACTATATTGGTAAATATTCAATTTTCTATATAAATAAGATTACTATTACTAGCTAACATTATATATAAAATGATGATTACTATATAAAAAAGTAATCACCTTCTATAGAATAATACAGTAAAGTTCTACCGTGTAGAGCACAGGCTCTTTACTGATATGGAAGAGTACTGAAATAGAAGCTCTTAATTTACACAATCAAGAAAGCCTAGGTTTGTGAAAACTATTTATGTGATCATTATGATGTGAGTATTTTGAGTTGGTTTTGGGGGAAACTAGTTCCTCCATAAGCTATAAAAAGTCCACTTTTTAACCCCTAAACTTTAAACCCCAAACATAAATTTTAAACCCTAAACCTTAAACTCCAAACTTTAACCCCTATAAAAACATGACTTTTTATAACGGGAGAAAATAGTTTCCCCAAAAATTTCTCTGAGTATTTTATTTTGCTTTCATGTGGTTTAGTTTTCATTAATTGGTAGTTGCAACTCACTAACTTTCAAATTAATGCAACCATATCAATTCCAAGAACTCTAAACAAACACTAAATATTGCAAAAAGTAACAAAAGTAAACATATTTAATTCTAGATGCTCACGAATAACATGTGGATAAGTATATTGCATAAAAATTACACTCGTATATAAGTATAAAGTACAAACAGCATCTACAAGTGGTTACAAGCTCCACAAATTTCATTGGAAACTATATAAAAAATTGTGAATTTATTTTTGGCAAGAAAGTGCACTCATACAGTAAAATAACTCCGTTTTTAATAAAAATTACAGTTGACTTGTTAATATTACTAATAATATATTTATTTATTTGTACGTTGCATGTGCATGATTTAATTCACTTAAAGTCTTTTTTTTATTTTAAAATACAACTTTTATTTCAAACATATTAAAATTAAAAAAAATGTGATATTTATTTTGATACGAAACAAGTACTCCATAGTCTTTAAAATATTGTTCCATTTATTTTTTAGCAGTCATTCTCGTATAAAGGTTGGCCGATTAATTTATACTCATCGTTTATATAATCGTATATAAAAATCTGAAAATTGTTTTAAAAAAATTATGTCGGAGTGAAAGGTAATGACTGCTTTGGATTATGATGTTTTTTTTTTGGGTTCATGGATTATGATGTTGTGGTGTATCAACTTGTAACTGAAACGTGTCAATACTACCAACTTTGTCACGTTATTTTTACTTTGTCACAACAACAACAACAACAACAACAACAACAACAACAACAACAACAACAACAATAATAATAATAATAATAATAATATCATTATTATATAATCCGGTATTCAATGATTTGTTTAGTTTCTTCTCTTCGGTTCTATCCCCAAAGGGCCAAAGAACTTTCCCATTAATTTTCCATCAACAATTCAATATTAATATCTTAGAAATGTTTGAAATCTCAATTTTAAAATTACAAACAGTTATTTGTTGATCTGACTCTCATTTAATTTGTATTTTTGAGTTTAAAATAAATAATTTGATCGGCGTGTCTTACAACTTGTATGGAGGACAAATTTATTTGTTACGTTCTCAATTTCCGACGACGTTCAAGGATCAATCGATCGTCCATTCGTTCCAGGAATAATTTGGTATCTAACATTTTTCAGATCTTCCAATTTTTGCCTTATTTCTCATTATATTTTATGCTTTCTATCAGTTGTCGAGAGCCATTGTCTTATCTCATTCGTCGAGCGCCTTTGTTTTCTCTCCATGTTCAGAGCCCTTGTGTATTGTTTGTATTTATTCTGGTTATAATGCTTGAGATGCTTGGTTTGACACTTATTGCCTAGCTAAATCCGTTAGTTTATCATATTTTGAAAGCCAAATTATTTCCCTACCGGGGGGGGGGGTCTGAAGGCCGGTGGTAGGCCGTGTCCAAGTTTTGCTTGGAGAAGTATTTGTGCGTCACATGTCATTGTCCGTAAGGAGACTCGTTGGAGATTTGGTTGTATATCATTATTCGAGATGTAATAGGCCCCGTGGTAAGCATTATGTTGACAATTGTACTTTTATGTAAAAAAAATCTTTCTGAGATGAGTCTCTGACAATTGTGGAGCGCTATCTTATTAAATTTTATTAATGCAAGTATTGTATTGTTTCGTTCAATAATAATAATAATAATAATAATAATAATAATAATAATAATAATAATAATAATAATAATAATAATAATAATAATAAAAATAATGTATTCAACTTGACAATGTTTTTACAAAATATATTTTATTTATTTTTACATTGTTTGTATACTGACAAAATTGCATTAAGAGTATTTTCATATTTAGAAAACGATAATTATTTTGAGATGAATTAAAATAAAAGTGCGATATTTATTATAAATGGAGAGAGTAATAATCCTTTCTAATTAGTCAGTGGTTTGATGGAATGAACAAATTTTGCTCAAAAAGTTATCAAAAACATAATAATGTATGTCCTCAAATAAGTGATTTAGTGTAATAAAAGTCAAAACTCACAATTTTTGAAGTTTATGGTTCGATTCATTTTCTTACATCTTGGTATGACATTTTCATAAAAATAAAAATAAAATAATGCTATATAAATATTTATTTTGAAGAGTAGATATTGGCAGTATAATTAAATGGTAAAATTGCAATAAATTTTTGTATTAACAGATTTACTGACGTGTGAAACAGTCGTGCTAGCTAATGTGGATAAGATCAACAAATTCGTAACTACACCAACAAAGTTATTGATTTACAAACTTTAATTAAATAAAAATAAAGATAAAGATGTAATATTATATGTATCCGTTTTTTAACGTATATCCTTTGATATACTTATGGTAATTTTAATTATAAAATTAAATTTATAATTAAAATTATTATTAATATATAGTTTCACTGTTTTAATTAAGCCTTATCATCTAATGGCCTAATACACAAATTATAAAAACTGAATATCTATATTCAAATAATTATCTTATTTTGATGTATTTCATTTTGGGAAAGTCACGTCTATAACTTTCCAGTTTAAGAGAATCTTGGACATGGAAAATGTTACCAAGAAAAGGGAAGATACTATATTAAGAAACAATATAAAAATTTCAACAATTTTAGGGATATCCTTTGGGAAAAAAAAAACAAATTTAGGGATATTAATGATGCCAACATTAGTTTTTGCTATGAAACTTAAAATCAATACTCCATACTCCTATATAAATAGAATGCGTTAGCATAAGAGTTACAACTTAACAAGCATTGCATCAAGGTGTCCTCCAACGCATGATATTTTCATAGAAAAGATATATAGATCACATGATATTGTACCCAAGAATAAAACTTAATTAAAATCTAAAAAAATATTTTAAATGAAAATAAACTAATTAAGTGATTAAACAATTATTTAGACATCGTGTTTTATTGTGGATTGTTTCTTTTCTTTCTTTCTTTCTTTTTTTTTTTTTTGGTACAAAGGAAATAAATAAAACAACTAAGTTTTAGGAGTCGAGACTCTCAGGTAGTCTGCCACTAGCAGCTCTTTGAGTTCATCATTTGGGGCTTCCATACGGACAAAAGGAAGATCTTGCTCAACACCCTTGTTTGCTAAGTAGTCGGCACATAAGTTTATTTCCCTTAGGGAGTGTTGTATGTTGCATCCTGCAATTTTGAGGAAGGCTTGAATGTCTCCCATGATTGCCGCGTAGGGGTGGTTCTCGTTGTCTAGACATTAGGCAAGCTTGACAACCGAGAGAGAGTCAGTCTCCACCACAAAAGTTAGCAAGTCCCATTCTCTTTAAAATATCGAGTCCAACTAGGATCGCATGCAATTATGCTTCTAGACTGGTACAGGAGTTCAGTCTGCCATAATAACTTCCAATCCATTCTCCTCTTAGCGATTTGAAGATCCCTCCATAGCCGCATTTTCTTCCTCCGTCTTTGACACTCCCATCCGTGTTTAGTTTGACCATACGGGAAGGGGATTCCAAGCAATAAGCCTAGTTTCTTTCATAATCTGGGGGTGTTCATTAGTGAAAGCAAAGAGAACTTCCCTTGCAAATTGCATAATTTGGTGTCGAGTGCCAACACTGTTTGTTTGTTCCTTAGAAATTACTTCCCTGTTTCTAGCATTCCATATGAACCAGGATTGTTTCTAAAGACAGGTAATGATCTTGTAAGAGTTCTTTGTGCTTTGTCTGATAATAGGAATTGCTCGTTTAGTTACAAGAGATAAAGGGCCACAACCACTAAACACGAGACACGTCGCATAAAAGAATCCTAAAATACCCCTCAGTCTCAAATGTACAAACAATTGGACCGGCTGCGAACAAATGATATGGTATAGTACAACAATGCACGCATGTCGAGGCCCTACTCTAATGAACTTTTTATTCTTATCTCAAAACAATGTTGGTATGTTCATATGAGTATGAGCAAGGTATATCAGCTGAATTTCAGTCACATATTGCTTTAAAAAATTGAATAAAAGTAATACTCCCTCTGTCTCAATATATATATATATATATTTTAATGTTAGTATTACAAAAGAATTTTAAGTATTAATTTTAGATTGATTATAATTTTAATAAATATATCAACGTAAAATTGTTGCTCAAGGTTTCTTAGTAGTATCAGAGAAAGAAGTAAGAAAATTATTTATTTTAAAACAAAGGGAATTATAATTATAATATAAATTATTATATAAATGAAAAATAAATATTTAGTGGTCTAAATCAACTAAAACCACAAATACAACTCAAAATACCTAAACCACTTAGCTATTACCTGAAAGTTAATAACCGCTCCTCCAATCATTTATCAAATTCAATACACACTCAATTCCAAAGCAAGAATTTTAATTTAGTCTTGCATGCTTATTAAAAATATTGTAATTGAGTTGAAAATATAATTATTTAAATACTATTTATAGTGCAAGCGGATAAAAATTAAAATAGTTATTGTTGTTTTTTTTTTTTTTTTTTTAACTAAAGAAGCATTATAATAAGGAAAAAATTGTACATGAGCATATTTACATTTTTTTTTAACCAGTTTCGATCTTTTACCTAATTATCTACCCTCACAATAATTATCTTTTCAACCTTTTCTTTAATTATTATGCTAAAACTCATTTTTGTAAATTAAAGTGAAAAAAAGGAGAATATTGTCCTTGAGCATATTTACATTTTATGAGAGCTAGTATTTCGTATTTCACAGTTATTTTGATAATAAATTATTACAAACCACATACTATTGTCCAAAGATGGCTTTTAAAATGCATTAAGAAAAGCAATTTATTTAGTAGTACTGCTAGTAACTTTTTTTCTCACATCTCATGATTTGTACTGTAGCCTTGTAGGTAACTTTGTTTCTCTCTCTTCAGCCCCTCTCTCTCTCTCATGATCGAAGAGAGAGGTGATCGTGTTTGTAAGGAGCGGGTCTGGTTCCGGTTCCGGTTCCGGTGAGGTCAATTGTAATTCAATTCTAGGACAGTCGATCTGCTAACTATTTATTGCATTTTTTTTTCTCTCTTTAATTTTCCGCTATTCTGGTTCTGGTTCTGGTTGGAATAATAAAAAAATCTGTCTGCTTTATTCCTTCCCCATCTCTCTCTCTCTCTTGTTTCCTTCCATTGAAGGAGGGAGCGAGGTGAGGGTTCGGAATCTCGCCGGCCGGGGAATTGTCTGAAGCTGAGAGAGAAAAGAAATAGAGAAAGAGCAAGGAAGGAAGCAAAGACAGACAGGCAGAGGTTTGTTGTTGGTGATTGATTAATTAGATTTAACGTGCAATGTTGGATAATTAACAAGACCAAGGTATCCATTGGAGGTTCTTGCACGCCACAGATCCCTTCTCCAATTCTTCCCTCCCTTGCCTTTTGCTGTAATCTATTCCATTTCCCTCTCTCTCTCTCTCTCTCCCTCCCTAATCATTTTTTTTTTTTTTTTTTTCATCAAAAAAATAAGCTTCATCTCTGTTTAAATTCCTCTCTCTCATCATTCACCCAAATAATTGCTTCCAGCTTTTTCTTTCTCTGTGTTTTCAGTTCCAAAAGGTGCGTCCTTTTTTTATGATAATTTTGTTCAATTGTTGTTGCATTTCGTCTTCTCCTCTTGTTTTTTAGCCTTTTGATTCTTTGATCCGTTGTGTTTCCACCTCAAAGATGTCGCCTTTACTTGTTTTAGCAACTTCATTTCTGTGATCGCCTCGGCTCCTCTCTTTCTTCCGCCTTTTTAACTTTGGAGTTTAATTTCCTCTTTGGATCCGCTTTTTACATTATTCAAGTAGAGCACCTCTTTGATTTTTAGAAATATGCATTCTTATCTCTAGGAAATTTAATTCAATTTCTAAACTTAATTTCACTTCTATTTTTGGCTTAAATGCAACTATACTTTATTTCCCTAAAAGAATGTCTTAATTCAGATTTTCGCAATTCTATCACATATTTGGATGCTGGGTTTCATTTTCTTACTGCTCATTCTTAATGAATGTGGTGCATTTTCTGTTTAGGCTGGAGCAGAAGAATTGTAGAATTAATGTGTACCAAAGAGGTGAAGTTAGAGAAGAATCTCTTCTGAATTTTGGTTGGGTGCCTTGTGGTATCTAGGGTTCGCCATGCCATCCGACTTAAAAGGCTTATCTTCATCACCATTCTTCTCGGATGACAATCATTATCCTAATGAGGTACCTATATTGCCTCGATCTTCTCCACTTTTTTACTTATCTCTTCCTTCTGTTTGCTTCCCTCCAGCTTTAATTGACCCCCTTCTGTTTCTACATTTGACAGAGACAAGTTGGGTTCTGGAAGACAGAAAACTCACCCAACCACTATGGTGAGTATCAGTAAAATACTTTGACAGCGTAGGTCTAAATGTTTCGGTTGAATGGCGTGATCTTTGTTTAATTGAAAGATTCCAAATTCAGCTTGGTTCAGCTGGCAGTTATTTTTGTTATCTTGTCGGCCTTTTTGGTATAATGTTGTCTGTTATTGGATCTTATCGACTTCATTTCTCAAGTTGTTGCTCGGATACAGAGGTTTTTGACTGTATGTCATTTGCTTCAGCCCCAGTTTTTGATCTCGTTTGTAATCCTCATCTTGGTTTAGTTGTTGCAGTTTGCCCTGGAGAATCTGTTGCTTTGCGTAAGAAATTGGAAAAGAAAAACAGTCAATTTATTGGTTATGTAGTTGTCTTTTTCGTCATTTTCTTTATGGATAATTTAAGGTTAACCTTAGTGGGACTCTAACCAATTTAAAGTATGGCATTTTTGGGCAGTCCTAGTATAGACATAAAAGAATGATCAGGCCCAAGTCATCTATGCACCCCAAAATAACAAGACAAGTATTCTTCAAATATCATGATCTTATATGATATTCTGATGCCATAATCGTGACTAAGAACGGAGATTTGTTGTAGCTTAAAACATCAAGGCGACGTCATCTTTTGATGCTTATCTGAACGAAATGATGTGCAGAGATAGAACTAGGTAGATTCGAATGCTAGTAACTTGTAGGGCTGTCTGTATTGCTGGAAGTATCGTGTCTGACTTAGCCACTTTCCTATAACGGGTTTAGAGTTGATATCTTATGCAGACTTGAGGCTGACACGTGCAGGAAAAATACAAACTTGGAAATCATATGTAATCAGTATTTGGAACTGGAAGTTGCTCATCCTTAGTGTATGACACCTCGGAGTGGGATTTTGGATTATTATTTTTTGTTTTTTCGATAACTTAAGGAGGTTGTCTTTCAGAAGTCAATTCACTACCCCCCAACTTCTGTTTTTTATTGGTACTTTGAGACTGATAAAATATGGCATTTCAACAAGGCCCTGGAAGTCCCACCATCGACCCCTAAGAAAATGCTATCGAATGATACTCTTTGAGGGTATAGACTTGCATGTATTTAGCAGTTTTGTTTATATAAGTAAGGTGAGATAGAGACGCGTAGTTGTTCGTTGTATCAACTAGATTGGAACATTTATTATAGAAAGATGCCCGTTAACAACGACTCTACCATGAGGGCGAACTTAATTGTTACCGCCAAATGAACCCTGGATGAGCTATGGGTTAGATATAACATACAAACTTCAGAACAAAGCCATGATGATTTGGAAGGATGTAGATTTTGGGATTAAGATGTTCAATGTTGCTTATGAATTCAAATAAAGAGCACATATATCCATCCATCTATGTCATATGCAATAGAAAGCCATTTCAGGCAGAGTCAACAAACAGTCAAATTGTCTGAAAAACCATGTTGTTCATTCATTTTTCATTGCTATTTTAGCATTTATTTCTCCATATTCAGTAAAAAAGTGAAGAAAAGACATACTGTTTGCTATAGAACATTAAAATGTGAGACATCCATTATTTCTTTCCTGATTCATTTTTCGCGGTACTTACCACGAACGGTAAGATACAAGAAAATTACGTTTTCATTTCCAAATTGCACTGTTGATGATACTGCCTTTTTTGTATGTAAAAAGTCTAGCATAATGATGCTCACAGTATAAGTTGTAATCTTGCATAGCCATGTTTTGCAGCAATAATTTCACTCTTACAACAGATGCATTTCCTCCTAGTATGAATCAGCTCATATTTCTTGGATAAGGGTCTCTTTTATTGGGTGTCTAAGCTTCACAAAGTTAATTGTTTAAACCATTTTGAGTTACTTTTTTGATTGTTGTTTTTCTGTTTTACGTTTTGAATTTTGCTAAAACTGAAATTTTCTTACCTTGTGCATGTTGGCTTCATATTCTAATTTACTTTTCCGGTTTGAAAACAAGCATTTATGTATGCATATCACTTCCGAGTTGCTTTCATGCTGATATTCGATGTATGATTTAGAGGCAGAATCTCAATTGAAATTTGATCAAAGCTTAGTGATCATCTTATTATCAACGACCGTACTGCATGTTGAATGCAAGAACTGATATTGCTAAGTAGAGAAGAGAGTTGAGTCAAGAATGAGGTTGATAAGTGTGCAAGTGGACTTAGTCCAAAGAACTTGTATTTTCACACCTGATTTGCAATTAGAGGATGAAACTGCAAAATGTAAAGTTGCACTGAGTTTGCACTTACTGCCTTTCTATGTTACAAAGTATGTCACAATATATTTATAGATATATCGTATCGACTTATATCTATATAATATATATCAAGTACACCAAATAGTATATGAAACTTGACTCCCCCCCCCTTTTCCTGAAAAACACGTCCTTATCTCCCGTTATAACCATCCATTTTCATTTACGTGTTTTTTAAAAACGGTTTGACTCCATAGATTTTTCACTTCCCTAAAAGTATCTAGCTGTGGTGTCACATCAAGAAATCTATTGTTTCTTTTTCTCCACAGATGAAAGAGGGTAATATGTAATTAGTTTAGAATAATTTCGGAATGCAGGAACAGTGACGCAAAATTTTGGACCTACTAAAATGGAATTACTGAACACTTAAATATGGGTCACCAGGAGTAAATAATTTCCAAAAGTATAAAAGGGGAAATTACCAGTGATACATATGCAAGTCAACACAGACATATTTGGCTAAGAATAAGGCATCATATTGACATTAGCTCTCTTACGTGGCATTCAGTAGTGACCAGATATAATATGAATGAAGAAAATATAAATAAGAAATCTGACCAACTAGTCACTTATAAATTTGTACATGGAACAAGGGAGTTTGGATTTACAGCTAGATCTCCTCTTAGTTAGATTGAGACTGCTTTAAGTCGTGAACATCAATGGCTAGGACCATTGTCTTACCCGATTTGTTGTGGTTTTCATTTTCCTTGCTTTTGAATCTGGTTTCATGAATTTCTAAAGAGTTATCTTAACTTTGCTTTTTGCGTGAAAGCTTTACTTTTATGTCCTTTAAAACAATGTGACCATGCGGAGAAAGTAGTAGTCAAGTCTAGTTTTCCACCAGTTTATCTATGTAATGGGGAGAATAGGGTGTCGAAAGGTGTCTATGATTGATCTATTGTACTTATTACACAATATTCACGCCTGGTAGTTTTATTGATCTGACTCATGGCTTTTCTATTTAATCAACTTATTATGCCTCTATGGGCTGTTTGAATTATTCAGGAATGAGAGCAGATGGAAAGTTAGGAGCAATCGGTGACAATTCACTTTCCTCCTCACCCATGGAGAAACGGATGGCATTCAACTCTCAGATGGCGCAGGGCTTTGATATTCCTAATCCTTATGTTCAAGACCAGAAATTTCATCCTAGCTTCGAGAAGCATGCGGTAGGAGCGGGGAGAGCAGCTAGCCATTCTTTACAGAGAACTATTGACCATAATCTTGGGGCAAAATCTAGTTTGAATATGGAACAAGCATCTTATTTTATGGCGGGGGACAAAATCAATGTTATGGGTGATCAATATGAGAACAGCCTTTTTTCAAGCTCATTGTCAGAGCTTTTCAGTCGAAAAAGTATGTTTGCTCTTTTTCACAGTCAATTAATATCTACTACTCCCTCCGTCCCAAAATATATGTAGTTTAAGGGCTTGAAATTTGTCCCAAAATGTTTGTAGTTTTGCTTTTATCTAGACATCTTTGACATTGTTTGTCAAATATACCCTTATTTATGATGGTAGTTGTCATTGTAAAAGCATATTAATTGTCTTGGTACTTGAAATATTTCAAGGGCAATTTAGTCCATTAGACATGCATTGATTGCTTTTCTTAATTTGTGTGAAAATCCTAGAACTACAAATATTTTGGGACGGAGGGAGTAATGATAACACATTTATTATGTTAAATACTGACGTTACCACGTTAGTCTGTAATTAATTGTAGCTTCATGCTTTCCCAAAACTGGTTTTAAACGGTACAATGCTTTTATATAGTTTACTTGGTCTTTTCATTTACCGAAATGAATAATAATCATCCTTTCTTTTGCATTGGTCTATGGTGCAGTGAGATTATCATCAAATAATGCTCTCTATGGGCATTCAGTTGGCGCTCCCTCTCATTATGAACATGAGGAACCTTTTGAATCCATCGAAGAACTTGAGGCCCATACTATTGGGAATCTCCTCCCCAATGATGATGACTTGTTTTCAGGGGTGACCGATGGGCTTGGCTATACTACTCAACACAATAATGGAGATGATGGCGAAGATTTGGATTTTTTTAGCAGCGTTGGGGGGATGGACCTAGGAGAGGATGGTAACTCTTCAGGACAAAGAAACCCTAATGGTCAGTTGGGGGCATCTCTTGATTCACCAGTTGGTGAGCACCCTCATGGAGAACACCCATCAAGGACGCTGTTCGTAAGAAATATAAACAGCAATGTTGAAGATTCTGAGTTGCGAGCCCTCTTTGAGGTGCTTTATTATTTCACCTTACTCTTTTGCTATTTCATTTTACATCGGAATAGGCATTGACATTGTAGTCAACCTTACCTCTGCAGCAATATGGAGATATCCGTACACTTTACACAGCTTGTAAGCATCGTGGCTTTGTTATGATATCATATTTTGATATAAGAGCCGCTCGAAATGCAATGAAAGCACTTCAGAACAAAGCGTTGAGGCGTCGGAAACTTGACATTCATTTCTCTATTCCAAAGGTATACTTTTGCTTGCTTTCCCCCTTGTAAACTTTGACTCAGAACTATATATATAGGTGATTATTGCATGTTTATACTCCCTCCTTTTACTCCATCCCAAAATAAATGTTTTTTTCTAATAAGGAAACAATCTCAGTGCAATTTAACTATAGTACAAGCAATAAACAAACAACTAAAACACATTTCTTAAAAACATTAACAACTCAAGTGCAGCATTTATATTGGGGACGGAGGAGAACTTTATATAACTGAAATGCTCCATGTTCCACTTTAGATGATATAATTCTCTAATCCTCACCTACCACTTTTTTTCTATGTGGAGCAATAAATATTCCCTCCATCCCATATTAAGTGTCACACTTTCGTTTTTTGGTCCATTCCAAATTAAGTGGCGTGTTTCTAAATAAGGGAACAGTCTTAGTACAATTTTACCATGATACGAGCCATGTACAAACAAGTGAATCACATCTTTACAAAAATTGATAAGCCAACTGCGACACTCATTGTGGGACTGAGTAAAAGGTACTCTATAAGATGCATATATGGTTAGAGTTTACAATAAAGAAACAAGATAGCCATCACTCTGATTCTATATTCATTTCTGTTTTCATAATATTTTTTTACCATGCTTGATCATTTCATCATTGGGAGTAGGATGTGTTTATGCTGCTTAGAATCTTTGTCAGTAGTTATTGATGCTACAAACTCTGTTACTGACATGCAAAAGTGATCATTCTCTTTTGTTAGGATAACCTGTCGGATAAAGATGTCAACCAAGGCACTCTTGTGGTTTTTAATCTTGACTCTTCAGTTGCAAACGATGAACTCCGTCAAATATTTGGTGTCTACGGAGAGATTAAAGAGGTGAAATTGTTTTCACACTTGGTGTTTTAGACATGAAATTTTACTATCACTGACTCTGATTAGTAATTATAATAACTCACCTGTTGACATCTCTTTCTTGATGCAGATCCGGGAGACTCCACACAGAAGTCATCATAAATTTGTGGAGTTTTATGACATTAGAGCTGCAGATGCTGCTCTTCGTGCATTGAACAGGAGTGATATTGCAGGAAAACGAATTAAGCTTGAACCCAGTCGTCCTGGTGGGACCAGACGGTGAGACAAGGAGCCACACTTCTTTCCTAACCTTAGGCCTTGTTATTTGCCTGCTTCTTTCTTCTTTTCTTCTTGAGTAAAATAACAACTGACCAAAACCAACTTCCAACTCCGTGAGAACAAATACTTGTTCTGGGTTTGATGTGAAAGCATATTTCTTGCTTTACCTATTTACTTATTTATTTGTGGGCAGTTTGATGCAACCGTTTCCAGAGTTGGATGCAGATGAATCTGCTGCATTATTGCAGATGTGTGGCTCTCCTAGTGGCTTTATGACAGGAATTTCTGGTATAAATACTTCAACTTGCAATGCAATATTCATGCAGCTGAAAACTGATTATCTTACACGTCAAAGGATTATTTTACAGGAATGGTTCCGCATGGGCAAAATAAATATACGGGTATGGAGAATGGCACTGTCATGACTACACACTCCACAAATGAAACAGCAGTTAGCCAATTGTTTGACAGCGAATACCACCATGGCATCTCGTCAAATGTTCCTAGCAGCTTACCATCTCTCTTTAGAATGGAATCTGTTGGCAAGCCATCCAGTGTCTCTGAATCTGTTCATTCACAGGGCCAAATGAAACTTGATTTTCGGGCCATGCCTAGTTTTCACCCGCATTCACTTCCAGACTATTATGATGGACTAGCTAATGCTCCGTGTAATTCTCCGGGAAATATGGCTGCAAATATTAGTAGCAGACAAGCAGAAAGGGTCGAAACCCGGCAGTTCTATAGGGTCGGGTCAAATGGGCACTCGGTTGAACTCAATGAAAGTGGTAAGGGATCTATGATTGCTAACCCTTTTTTTATATGCCATGTCCATATTCTTGCGGCAAGCAATTCTTGGTATCAGAAAATTTGGGAAACGATATGTTGGCAAAAGCCGTTCTAGTTGTCTTGTTGTAGGAAGCACTATCTTCTAAAAAATTACCTTTTCATGTTTCTCAGTTTTTGGTCCCTCTGGAAATGCAACATGTCCGTCTCCTACACAGCATTACATGTGGAATAATTCGCATCACCCTCAAGGGCCTCAACCTCATGGCATGATGTGGTCCAATTCACCATCATATGTGAATGGGGCTTCTAATGCTCATACTGCCCCAAGATTGCATGCACTTCCTAGAGCTTCATCTCATATGTTGAACACTCATGTACCCATGAATAATCACCATGTTGGATCTGCGCCATCCATGAATACTTCTCTGTGGGACAGGCGGAATGCATATGCAGGGGAATGCCCTGATGCTTCAGGTTTCCATCCAGGTTCTCTTGGGAATATGAGAATTTCTGGTAACTCACCCCATCCTCTGGAATTTGTGCCTCATAACATGTTTACTCATGTCGGTGGTAACTGTATGGACCTGCCAGTTCCTTCCAAAAATGTTGGTTTACCTTCTCATCATCAGAGTGTAATGTATCCTAGTCCTAGCAGAGGACAAATGATTCCTTTGATGAATTCATTAGATTCTCCTAATGAACGGGCTAGAAATCGTAGGAATGAAGGCGGTTCGAATCAGGTTGACAACAAGAAACAGTTTGAACTCGATGTTGACCGGATTATGCGAGGGGACGACAGGCGGACAACACTGATGATGAAGAACATTCCTAACAAGTATGTCTTAATTTACTTTATCAATGTTATCAAACTGGTCTCTTCCTTTCTTTTTATTTGGTTCTTTAATCTACTTGGCTCCATGTATGCCATATCAAGTCCTATGTCAGGCAATGCAAATAGATTGACTTCTTGGCTACCCAAATTTATCAAGTCATCTTATATCATCATAGTGATACTCCCTCCGTCCCAAAATTACGTTCTCCCTTTTTTGTTGTTTATTTGAAGGAACTTTGAGCAATGATTATAACTTAATTTACAAATTTAAAAATTGTTATTGATAGTAATTAAAATAATGTATCAACAACAAATTTTAGATTTTTATTAGGTAATGAAATTTAATTATAATTATTGCTGAAAGTTCATTCATACAAACAACAAAAGAAGTGAGAACATCATTGCGGGACCGAGGAAGTATTTTGTATTTGTGTGTGGGTCTAAGCATGCAGTTTAGCTAAATCTCGCTACTTATATGCATGCATGGATATTGCAGGTATACCTCAAAAATGCTACTGGCTGCAATTGATGAACGTCATCGGGGAACCTATGATTTCATCTACTTACCCATAGATTTTAAGGTAGCTCAGTTTACTAGAGTTAACTTTTTGGGTGGTTTCATGAATCAGGGTTATCATTAAATATATCACGTCTTCTATTCTTGTAATGAATGTTGTCATCTCCTCCTTTGGTGCAGAACAAATGCAATGTGGGTTATGCATTCATCAACATGACTGATCCCTCCCTTATTGTTCCATTCTATCAGGTTTGTGTGTGTTTTGTGCTTATTGAGTGAAAGCAATGATAATTTGCTACCATGTATGGCTTGGAAGGCTTTATACTTTGTTTGGTGCATGAAATATGAAGTTTGTAAATGATATGGGATTTTTTTTTTTTTTTTTTTTTTTTCTTTCTGTTTTCAGGCATTCAATGGGAAGAAATGGGAGAAGTTCAATAGTGAAAAGGTGGTTTCACTTGCATATGCCCGCATTCAGGGAAAAGCTGCCCTTGTCTCCCACTTCCAGAATTCAAGCTTGATGAATGAAGATAAGCGATGCAGACCAATTCTCTTCCACACTGATGGACCCAATGCAGGCGACCAGGTAACCCATAATATGTTCATATGCAAAATTTGTTTATCTTTCCTAATTGTGTACCCCCTCCGTCCCAAAATGAATGTCCAAAAAATTATCAAATTTGTTCATATGAAAGGCTGAACAAACTCTAATGCTCTGGTGCAGGTGCCCTTCCCAATGGGTGTGAATGTTCGATGTAGACCCAACAAGAAGCAAGGCAGCACAAGCGAGGAAACCCACTTAGAAAGCCCACTTGACATGCCTAATGGGGACGACAGCTCCAATGGTGACTCATCATCTGGTTCTGGAAAGGATTACGATTGAGCAAACGTCTTCCTCCTAACCACATAGGATTTATGAGTAATATTATACCCAAATTTTACTAAAGTATATTAGGGGTGGTTGAGGAAAAAGCAATTTTTGTACTTGTTGTTGTGAGAGCTGTGAGGAATGGTTGACCAGAATTAAGGCCCATTGACGGATTCTTGGAAAAAACAAAACAAAACAAAGGTGGATGTGTAAAAAGGAGCTTCAAAATTTTGGATGGTTTTGAGGAAATTGATTGGATATATTTACATAATATGTACAGATGTATTACTGCACATTGAGTAGACGATCGGTCCCCTGCCGTACCTTTTTCCTTCCAGCATTGAGTAGACGATCGCAAAGAATCGCGACAAGTACTGTTTGTTCAATTATTTACATTTTGATATCTCTGTACTATTGCTCAATTATGCAGTTTGAGGAAATAGTTTGCAACTCTTACTTCTAAATGTGGATAATTTTTCCCTCAAGTTTTATGTGATTTCTGTCCGGCAGAAATAGTTATTGTAATGGTTATCTCCCGAGATTATGCATCGTGTTCTGTTTACTGTACCAATCCAATCGGACCCGGACCATACCAGTCCATACTGGCTAAACGGTCCGCACAGGCCGAAACACAACATCCTGGCGGAACGCATCATAACATTTTTTTTATTATTTTAAATGACCATTTTTTTTAATAAATTTTATTTCTCAAGATTTTACTTTAATTATGATGTTTTATCAAATTTACATAAAACATTTTTTTATAGAAAGAAAAAAAAATACTACCCCCATCCCATTTTTAGAGTAAAAAATTTCCTAAAAAGGCGTTCCATCCATTTTAAGAGTCAAAATCCTAAAATAGAAAGTGAGCCTTACATGTCACACTCACAACAATTATCCACTAACTCTTCTCTACCCCACTTTCTCTCTCCTACCCATAAGTTATGTAATTGTCAAATAAATTACAAAAACTGATTCAGAATAACAACACAACTGGAATATGTCCAACAACCATTTCATTGCCAATTTGCTTATGCGTAATTTCATTTGTTTCATGTTCTCGGTGGCAATGCCAAAAACTGATTAAATCCATTTTCATTGGCAACAGCTGCTTGCTCTTTTGGTGAACAAGATCATTTTTTTTTACAGCGTAAAATAAGCTTCCAGAAGCATCTCAGCAGTTCACTTTCGGTACAGAATGTCATAATGACCTGGTCGGTAAAGTAAGGTGATAAACGGACTGCTCTCGGAGTTGTCACTTGCAGCAGCATTGGCAACATCAGCACCGTCGGTTGGAATGAAGTCATGATGATTAACACTGACCCCACCAGTGTCACAAGAGCTTCGATCAAGATATACAACACGGATAGGTACACCCAGTGCATCAGATAACGCTATTATGTGCACGTGGTCACTCTCTTCTCCCATTGGTTCCACCGAAGTCTTGCAAAACTACAACATTTCATCAAGGAATAAATAAACTGTGAGAAACCAATAGAGGATGCAATTCTACTTGGTGGACTTGTATGTGTATGTGGGATTGTTGTTGGGAGGGGGCGGGTGAGATGTGGAATATATTGAACCAAGTCCTTACATCCAGTAGTCTCACAACCAGGCCCTTTTATGGTAAGGCTAGGGCCACCAAATGAGCACAATATCTCGTTATCACTGTTGAACAGTCGGACAAATTCCTACAGGTGGGACCTACTGCATAACCAATAAAATACCAACGGGAACTCCACATCATTTTGTGCAGAAGTTTTTTTGTGCCCGTTTGGTGGCGGTAGCATTACTTAACATATATTGACAAGTATGACCACTGAAGTTATAGCATTGGACAAACCTGTTCTACAGTTGCATTTGTTAGTCCCAATATGAATGGTTCAAAGTGAGCTGAGCGTTTTCGTATTTCACCAGAGGTAACAAATCTGAAAAACATTACAACTAAAACAACAGCCAACATTAGGAGATTCAAAATGAATTAAGTGTACATGTGCTTAATTGCCTTCCTATTTTGAAAATGCTAAAAATTCATCTTACTAACGACACTCACCATAATCAGATACGGACTGATCGCGGCTTCTCTGCACGAGCTCATCATGACTGAAAAGCAAAAGAGATATAACAATGTAACAATCTCGACGAGATATTGCATTTAAAATAATAAAAAAATTAAGCATATATTTAAGGTTAACATTTCATTTCAGTTTATGATCATTAGAAGTGTGAAGTTGAAAAAAAGTTATAGGTTTCAGACCTTATGGCAGCTTCATTCCCTTGAAGAACATTTTCCAGCTGCTCAAGAAATAGCTGTGTCATGCAAGGACTAGAGTTACAAGCAGTGCTGTAAGAAGAAAGTTGATAAAGGGGATTGGAAGTGATGTAACCCCTCAGCCCGACACCCCTGAGTATGCGCATATGATAAACAAAAGAGAGGAAGAAGACAGTTTTGCTGGCTGTGTTATCCATCATAAATAAATTCTTCACCTTTTATGTATTTTATTTTTACTTTATACTTATATTTTGTGAGTGTAGCCAGATCTAGAGAGAATTCAGCAATCTAATATTAAACAATAGGAAAAATTGCATTTATGATCACCCAACTATTGGCCATGAGTGGTTTTGATCACCCAGCTATTTGTTTTTGCGTTTAATAGCCTGAACTATTTTTTTTGTGCTTCCGTGATCACTGGGATTAACTCAATCCAAAAAAAATCGTTAACTCACCCTTTGCTTATCACTGTCCCAATTTTTTGAAGGTAAAATAGGAATACCAGCTTTCTCATCAACTCACTTTAGTCATCCTCTTAATCAGTTACATCGTGTATCAAAATAAAAATAAAAATGGCCATGGATTAAAATTGAATTATATTTTAAGGATTGAAAAAACTTAATTTTATATTTTCTAATTTAATTTATGATTTTAAAATAATATTTAATTGTTTTTTCTTGAAAGGTAAAATAATATTTACTTAAAAATTATACTAATATTTGATATAAGTACCTTTTATACTAATATTTGATATAAACCTAGTATTCCTATTTTACCCTAAAAAAAGGGCACGTGGATAAGCAAATGGTGATTTAACAATTTTTTTGGATGGAGTTAGTCCCAGTGATCATGGAAGCACAAAAAAATAAAAATAAATAATAGTTCTGGCTATTAAACGCAAAAAATATTAGTTGGGTGATCAAAACCACTCATGACCAATAGTTGGGTAATCATAAATGCAATTTTTCTTAAACAATATTCTCTTACCAAAATATACTTTGGATTGAACATATGCTTCACATAATATAGTTGAACAGGTGAGGCATTCTCAAGAATTGGCCAGTAGAATTTTCATATTTTCATTCCAGCAACAGTGCCAAACTGAATCTAGAGTTCTTAATCAAAATGGTGCTGTGGCAGAGGCATTTAACCCCTTCAAAGGTGTAATCTAGACTCTAATAACATCAAATTAGGAAAAATGGAAAGAAGAATGATGGAGGAAAAATAGGAGACTCATAACTGAAATCCAAAGAAAGTACGAGGACCACCACCCCCAGTTTGCTTAAAACCTCCTGAAACTTGATTTATGTGTTATGTTGCTACAAGATATTAAACGCACCACTAAAATGCCAGCACAAGATAACCAGAAAAAGAAAAGACATTCAAATGGATTTTTTGTAGAATGTCAGGATATTTAAATTTTCAACACAAAAATTTAAAGAACGCTACGGCACAGATAAAAATATCATAATTTCTGCTTGACTGCGAATTCACTGACAAAGAAATTTAAGGAATATTCACGGCGAAGATGAGATTTCCATAGTAAAAAGTATTAGCCCCTGTCCAGCCAAAGGGGAGAAAATAACAAAGAAATGCAAAGATTGTGTTGCTCTTGCTTAACAATGAACAAACTAGGACCAGACTGCATGTTTTATTGTCAAAAGATAAGCTCAATGATGGAAACATGTTGGACAGGTGCCGAAATCAACTTACGGCAAAAAAGTCTTCAAAGGTAAAGTCTGCATAACCCAAACTCTGCAGTGTCTTTCTGCACTTTTCCACGTCGGCTGTGATGCGCTCAGCTTCTGCTCGATCTTGTGATTCCAGAATATGCTCCTTAATCAGGCAACCGACACTTTCTTTATTAGCTAAATCATCAAAATATAAACAACTCTTCCAACAAGAATGGTGAACATCTCAACATTTCCTTGTAAGGTGTATATACCATACTTACAAGGTATGAAAACATGAAGCTCCGAAAGAAGCAATTACCATCTCCACGCGTTCTCCTGATGGCAGCATAATCTTTACTCAGAACCTACATAAACAACCTCAAATTTATTTAGGGGATGGAGATGAAACAAGAAATAAGAAAACTGAAAAAAGAAAATACAACAGCCAAAAATAAAAGGAAATGATACCTTAATTTTCTCCAGTAAAATAGGGCTTCCTAACTGATATTCAGCTGCCAATGACGAGAGAGGTTCCTGCAGTTACATTTAACTACTTAACTGGATTTGTTTATATAATCTGAACTTTCGAGAAAATAAGTGACAAAAAAATTAGAATTTACTATACTACCCACCAAAAATAGTTGATTGATATCATAATAGTAGGGATCAGAGACAGCAGAAAACAACTTATATCTATCTTGGTGGTTTAAGAGCTTCTTGCTCTGCATAATAACTAGAGCAGAGTACTGTGAGGAGCCAACCAGCACAAATGAGAGCAATAAATTACAATAACTCAAGGGTTGATCTATTCAATGTCAGATGTCAAGGCAGATTATGAATTTAACATAAAAAGCAACTGAGCAAGTGATTCAATTGTTTAAAAATGAAAACTATATTTCGACCCGGTCGTTTCCAGTCGCAATATCCATAGATATTTATGAGCAAGAGATTACGATGAAAAAACATAAACGGAGTAATTAATAATAAAAAACTATCAACAGTTCCGTGCTCCGTACTAAACAACAGCACATAAATAGGATATCCAGGAAAAAGAAACATCGTAGATTAACCGTCTTAAGAATAATTAATCTGAACTTTGAGTAATCAGAAACCATGAGGCAGTGCAACCCAAATTTCAACAGCAACTACACACACACAAAAAAACTGCAGAAATCCCAGTCAACATGAAGAAAGCAATCATACTAAATGGATGAGGCAAAAACAAATACATTAATTCAACTCTAATTTACAATTTGGGGCATACATCATTATATGAGCTACAAAGCTAACCTGAACCCTAACCGGCCTCAAATATTCCCAGTAGCCTAAAAATATAAAAAATACATCATGTAAAAAAAAAAACACCTAACTGCTAATTACAATAATATGTCTCACTAATGATCTTATAGATGAAACCGGCTCAACTTAATTGCTCATTCCACCCCAAACAGTCAAAGAAAATCTTATATATGAGAAGGTTAATGGCAATTTGCTCTTACCTTGTCACCTACAAACGTAAACTTTGCAGCTTCATCAGCCCAGATTGCAGATTGTTGTTGCATAACATCATTGTCCTTGTAATTTTCCCAATCACCAGTTTCATATTCTTTGATGAATGCTGTGGAATCTGATTCTGCATCCGCCTGGAGCTCCTCCTGATTCTGCATGTCCCTTCCAGCAGAGAAAGAAGGCAATGAGCTGTCTTAATAAACTTTGAATGGCTGTTGTATATCCACTTGTATCCTTCTTTCTTATCTTTCTACCAACCTGTTCCATTAACGGAAATGCCTGAGTTTGTTATACAACTAAATGATGATGGATTCCGGTGATTGTTAGCGTTTGGAAAGGAATAACACATAAAGGCCATTTCCATAGCTTGAAAATGTAATGTTTGAGTTCAAGCCAGTTTATTACATCTTTCCTCAAGGCAAAACTTGTAATTACAATGAATAGGAATGCATTAAAAGAAGGATAATAGTATTTATCATGATATGAATAATAGAAAAATGGTATGCCTTGCAATTAAATAGGTTATTAAGTAGTCGCATGCTCCAATCCACGAGTCCAAGAGCCAGTGGAGAAGCAATAAATTATTGCTAAGAATGTCAAGACATTATTTTTACTGCATATTTGAAAATTTTAAGGTACTAGAACGGCGATTCCCAAAAGTTAATGAGGTCAGTCATGCGACCCCATTTCTATAAGGTGGCTTCGCCAATGCCAAGAGTGTTCAAAAGCGATTTTTTTTTTCTCCTAAGAAAACCAATGGTGACGAGCTGCTTACTCTTTTGCATTTTCGTACCCCCCCCCCCCCGCGCTACTAATTTTTATCCTTTCATCACATATTTAACTCATAAACTTCCATCCAGAAAGTATGAGTCAACGAAATTGTGAAGGTGGATGCATCTAGAAGACTAAAACCACATGAAGCCCAAATTTTTCACTACCTGCATCAGAGCATCCATTTTAGTTCTTCTAACATGCACAGCCTAATCCAAGAAGCTTGCTAGTTAAATCCCCAATAGGAAAACGGAACAAAAGGTGCAATAGATAGATGACAGGAGTCACAAGAATCCGCATATATACATGCATACATATACATATACATATACATATATATATATATATATATATATATATATATATATATATATTGATTGTTGTAGCACCCTATTTTAGTAAACTAGTCGTTTAGTTTCAGTAAGCGTAACCCATTGTTGTAGGCTCGAGAAAGGAAGGGTAGGCTAGCAGCTTCACCAGAAGCTATGAAGGCCGGAAGAGGGGCCTCGGTCCGGAAAGGGTAGAGAGGCTGAGTGGTCAAAAGTGACAAACTATAAAGAGGGTTGCTATTTACATATGTCAAATTTCTTAATACACCCGTCTTTGTGTTTTCAAATGTTGAACTACATACAATTTACGCATACCTACAAGTGTACTCAGAAATTTGACGCGTGTGAATAGCAACACTAAACTATAAATCTGTTGAAGTTTTTCTAACAGGTTTAGACCCTGCTTCTCCCACTTGTGTGTTGAGATTGAAGATAAGAGAAAAGAGGCATAAGTCAGAATAGGCCAACCGAGTGAAGCTCTTTCTTTTTTCTTTTTTGCGGTGAAGTTCAGTTCAATCTTATGTTAGTTAGAGAGGTTGGTGAACTACTACGATCTGTAGATTCTTCATCGATATCCAATCCCAGCAAGAATAAAAGGAACGTATAGAGAAACAGACAAGATGGCTATCAAAAGAGAAGAGAAAGATTTCCCAATAAAGAAACAATAAGCCTACTCTACAATAAAATCAACTTTCCAATCCCTCGTCAGATCTTCAAATAGGAGTTCCCCAGAAAACAGTCTTAGCTAGCATGAGCCAATAGAGAAGCTAAACAAACATGAAACAGCTATGTCATAAAGCAATGGTGGAGGGGCGCGATCCTTATAAACGCTTGCATTGAGTTCCAATTGAGCACACAAAATTATAGCAAAAACACCACATTCCCATAGAATAACCGCACTGGTTCACCACGGACATGCATATGAACAAAAAGAAATCACAGAACCTATACTGACTCAACT
This sequence comes from Campanula takesimana, assembly GCA_026119855.1. Classification (NCBI taxonomy): domain Eukaryota; kingdom Viridiplantae; phylum Streptophyta; class Magnoliopsida; order Asterales; family Campanulaceae; genus Campanula; species Campanula takesimana. Next base: position 1,853,814 of record JAOWBW010000113.1, read on the forward strand.
AACGCATGTCATCTTGAAAGATAATTCCAAAGATAACTATTTGTCAACAGACTCACAATGAAGAAAAGGGTGATTGAGCGTCTTTTTAGAAGACTAATAATTCACACCCCAATTCGGATATGCATATGTTTAGTCCATGATACAGAAATTTGTCATTAGGTTGAGTTCACACAATACCAAAATCCACATGAAAGCCCAAAATTTAAAAGTAGTGGAATCCAAATAATAGAAGGAATAGAGCAGGAATAAGTTAGGGGATATGAATAAAAAAAATAGATAGGATTTGCAAGAATATGTCCCTGACCCATCTAAATTGCACACCCTATCCTGTTTGTTGAATAAACGAACATGGAAAAGAGAAGTAATAAGAGGAGCAACATCCTTTACTTCTTTCATAGTAGTAAGTAAATGGTTTCCATTAGTTTATATGCAATCAGGTCCCCTAATGTAGCCACAAGCACCACCTCCCAACCCTCCTTTGGTAACCGTTAACCAAGTAACTGTTTTCTCTTATTGTTGTTTGGAACTTGCAGACATCATCTTTTTTTCAAACATTGTCATCTCAAAATTCTCACATTTGCACCTGGAGATAATTTTGCTTCTCGGGTATTAACATTCTTCCACCCAATCACCAAATTCTAGGACGTTGTAGTATCATGCCATATTACTTGAGTATTAAGCATAACTTGTTCCATCCGCACACAAGCTTCTTTGCACATCGTTTATATGTACAAGGGCAGTTGCCTCCAACTCCAAGTATGGAGTGGAAAAAGGATAAGTTATTCAAACGATTGTACCGACTAATCTATAGTTACTCCAATCATGGAGTCTCATGAGGTGTGCATATGCATACATTTCCGTGCCAATGTGCAGACGAAAGGCTATTAATCTTAATCTGAATCATGAGACACAAAGAGCAATCCAATAAACAATGACACCGAGTTTCTGCTACATTTAAAATGCAGATCCAAGTAAGAGAGAAACAATAGAATGGAATTGTGCAATTAGCAAATAAACACACAAAATACAGAAAATAGTTAAAACATTACATCCATATTAGGGAGAGTTAAACGAAATTACAGATTCAATCGGCGGTCCGAGAACCCTAAAATCAGTATCAACTAATGCGGCATTCCAATCCATATAATACATACTAGTGAATAACAAACGCATAAGATAAGGAAATGAATCATAGAGTACAAACCAGTAAGCGAAGGAAAAAAATTGGGCAGATCCGTTGAAGAATTGGTTTGGAGCAACTGCAACTGCAACTGCGCGAACAAAGAGAAAGAGTGATGGAAGGAAGGGCGTGTGTGTGACTCAATTCAACTATGAGCCAGTTTCATTACTAAACCATAGTCCTCGCTTAAGCCTCAAGCCCGGACAGACTGAGCCATGTTCAATTTTTTTTAAAAAAAAAAATGTTCAATTTTCTTTTTCTTCCGCACTCACAACAACAATCTATCATTTCATTTTCTTTCCGCACATTTAATTTTAGTAATTACTCCCTCCGTCTCATTTGAAATTGCAAAATGTTAACTAAAATGGTCAACATAATTATATTTTGACCGAGAATATATGAAAATTTGATAATCCAAATAAAAATTTAAAAATTGTTATTGATACTAATCTTAATGGTTAATCAATAACAATTTTTTAATTTTCATTAAAATTATCAAATTTTCTATAATGTCTTGGTCAAATAAAATTAAGTTGACAATTTTTGTCAATATTTTACAATTTCAAATGAGACATAGGGAGTATAAATTTGAGAAGGAGGAGATATAGTATAATCCACCTTAACCAAACTAGAGTAATATGCTCCTTGATAACCATAAATTGAACATGTAATTATCATCTTCGTTTAGATATGTGAATTACACATGTCAGCTATGAATTCAAGAAATTAATGGAATTGGATGGTGTGACCACAAATGAGCAAAAATATAGTGTGGGACAACAAATACACGAAAGTAAACGTAGGGGACTATTTGTGTGCCTGTGACAAAAACAGGGACTAACAATTTTTTTTTATTAATAATAATGGGGATACAAAATACTCACAAAAACGTGTTCACAAAATCTTAGGTGTAATAATGTTATTGGTGTTTTTAATTAGAGTGTGGCTGGTCTATTATCGATGCAACCAATAAATATCGTCACCTCAATTTATAAGCAAGATTTTGTGACCTTATTTTGTGTCTTAACATTGCTTTTTTAGGAATTCAAACTCAAAGTCAAAACTTATGCTATAATGATGCAGAACACCGATAGGGACTGTGGAGGGAACAACTGCGTGAAAATTATGGGCCTGGTCCACTAATTTTTTTTTTTTTTTAAGGACTATAGCTAGTCTTTTGGATGTCTATTATAAGTGTAGATTTTTTTTTTTAAATGAATACTTTATACACTTTGTTTGGGTCAAAATGAAGTATTTATTTATAAAAAGTAATCTTAAAATGAAAGTTCTTTGAATTTGTTTTGTCCCTAAATGTTTTATATAAAAAAAATATTACTAGTTATATTATATTTGTAAAACTAATTGCTTATAAAGTGGAAAACTTGAAAATTTATGAATCTTTGTTAAATAATCGTACAAAAAGTGAAAACTTTACAGAATGTCTCGTAAAATAAATTTAAACATTTATTTAGAGATAAAAAAAGTAATACAATATATTTTACTCAATGAGACTCGCTTATTATCTCACAATAAATATTCAATAACTATTGTGTACTTCACTTTTTATCTCATAGTTCACTTTTTCTTGGAATCGTATTGAAATGAAAATGTGTTCTTTCAAAAAAGATGGAAAGAGCGCAGTGGCAGAGCTAGATCTTTTAAAAAAAAAATGGAATGGGCGTAGTGGCGAAGCTAGACCCCCCTGATTTTTTTCAGGGGACAATATAGTAAATTCAAAAATTGTAAAAAATAAATTTATAAAAATTACAACAGTCAGATCTAAGTACCCTCCTCAAATGGCTTAGATCCGCCCTGAATGGGTGGGTCACATGGATTGGGCGACCAATTACTTGAATTGCACATGAACCAACAATTTAAATGTAGCCTCTTTTTTTTTTTTAAGTGTATGGCCTTTTTATTATGGGAGGGTAAAGGTAAAAAGACAATCATATTTTTAATAGAGATAAAAATTTGTGAGAACAATCTCACATATGAGATGGCTTTATGGTTTGCCTACTTATGAGGTGGGGCAAACTCATTTCCTCTTTCATCAATCAAAGCTCGTCTCACGTATGTATGAAACTGAGAAGCTTTCTCATAATTAATTAGTGGAATTCTCAAAATAGTAGGAGTGGTGGTGCACAAGGGCGGGATCCTTCCTTTGTAGATATAGATACTATGGAATTAGGGGACCGATTGAGTATGGTTATTTCTATTTGCATATGGGATAGGAGTATATATAGGCAGGCAGGTCAAATAAATGTTTGAATACGTTGAACACAAGACTAAATGTCAAAATTGAGGCATGTGAGCTTAGCTTTATTTCAGTTTCAGTGTTGGGGCTTCTGGGACTAGGGCTGGCTTTTGAGCCATGTGCATGTGCCCCTATTAATGAAAAATTTTAGGACAAATTAGTTCCTCCATAACATAAGTTATAAAAAGTCTTGTTTTTATAGGGTTTAAGGTTAACGGCAGGAACTAGTTTCCCCCAAAACACACTCCCTATTAATAGATAGGTCGACATGCATCCCATATTTTTTTTTACTTTGCTTTGCTTTATTTTATTATATACTACCCAGCTTCGATGCATTTTTTATTTTTAAAAAATATATAGTTTTATCATAGTACATTTAATATATAAACTAAATTAAATTTTTAAAAGCAATGATAATTGAAATGCAAGTATTTATTAGCATTGAGAGACTATATGGCTTTGAGATTATTATACTCTTTCTTTATCAAATAGATAATCTCATTTGACATTTCAAAAACTTTAAGATTACATTATAAGTTTATGAAGTTTAGTGATTTTAAAATTTAAATTTTAGAATAAGACTAACTTATAGAACAAAATAAAATAAAATAATAAGAATGTCATTTTGAGACATAAAGAGTATTTACTTTTGACATTTGTAATAATTTTACAAATAAAAAAGGCATATGATTGGCTAACTTAAGTTTTAACTAACGAGCTACGAGTATGTGATTGTGTTCTAATCAATGAGTGGAGGAGATATGGTTAATTAAGATTATAATTAAACAATCAGTAAAAAATTCGGTGAAAAACAGATTAATAATGCATTTACAAGGAAGAAGTGGTCTTTTGGGAGAACACTTAGATCCGTCTCATAGAAGAGACGGGTCGACCCATGACCCGTGTACAACTTTTTCCGTGAAGCGTAGGATCCCAACCCATGCTCCACTCAAAATCTGCCACGTGGCAGCGACCCATTGGCCATTTTTTTTAAACGTTTTTTTTCTTTTTTTTTTATACTGTTTTTTTCGTTTGCCAAAATTAATAGTTAGTATAACTAAATATAAAAATTGTGTTACTTATAAAGTAACATTGTTTATAAGTAAACGTAACACCAGTTTTACAAAAAAATAAAAACTCATTTTACTCATCTTTCAACTGTAATACTAACTATAAATACGTGTAACACTAACAATAACTAAATATAATTATCGTTATACTGAAATGTAATAGTGTTTTTCCAGTTTTTTTTTTTTTTTTTTTTTTTGAAAGAAAGTAACATTTGAAAAATAACAATTTATATACATGAATGTAATTATTTGTACAAGTAAATGTAACACTTTAGTAGATGATATTGTAACAGATTTCTATAGATAATGTAATACTTTTACATGTATCATGATAAATTGAACCTATTGTAACTTATTATTTGAAAACATATTGATATACTATCATACAAGTAAACGTAACTGTTTTACAATGTTATTATACAAGTAAAATGTAGCATTCGCTTATAAAAATGGTTACTTTCTTATTTTTACAATGTTACTAACACAAGTGTTTTTAGTTCTAAAGTGTAAATGGTTGAATTATTACTTTTCTATATATATGTGTTACAAATGTATAAACACTGTTACATATAAGTAACACATTCGTTACATTTTAGTTATAATAAGTATTATTTTTGGCAAATGAAGAAAACATAAAAAAAACACTGTTACTTTTCTGCATATATGTATTACTTTTATGTATACAAGCTGTTACATATAAGTAACACGTTTGTTACATTTAGTTATAGTAACTATTACCTTTGGCAAACCGGAAAAAAAATTAAAAAAAAATACCCCGGATCATGGGTCCATGTCATAGGTCAAAAATGACTCATCTTTACTATGAGACCGGGGGGGTTTTCTCATACAAGTTTTTTGTCTACAAGGAATGGAGAAAACGAGAGAATAAGAGTGGGGAAACTCTCGTTCTGACGGATTCCACACAAGCTAGGGACAACATTCAAGACTCAAGATGTAAAGATTTCTCTTTAGAGTCTATCAATGTAATAGGACTCATGTTAGTAAAGTTGATAGAAATGTAATTCAATTAGCGCATAATAATACGATATTTGCTAGGAAAATGTATCTTCATTTTATAGGCCATGAGCCTACTTTTGTAATAAGATAAATAGTTAACTCGTTAAAAAAAAAAAAGGTGGGGAAATTCAAAGGTGAATGAAAGAATATGACTAATGTTAATCATCAACATATATAGAAGTTGAGGGATTGAAATAGATTAGGATTGGGTGGGTCAATCTATGATATTCTATTCTTAAAAAGGCCAACCTGCACGCTTCCTTCCGTAATCAAAAGTCAATCACAAAATTATTAGACTCAATTAAATAAATGACTAATGTTAATCATCAACATATATACAAAATCTTTTTTCTTAAAAGTTGAATGACAAATGTTGATTCAACCCTATCTTATCTTGTTGAAACATGAAGATGTCCAAATGTTGAGTTTTGACTTAACCAAAATTCAGTCTTCTCCTACCTTATTTTTGGCCAAAGATCAATCACCTCCCCTCTATCACTGTCAATATTTTGCTATCCAATGGCTTATTTATGTCATTTACATTACACTAGGAAAAACCACGTAGCACACGGAATTTTATTTACAATTTTTCGTTTATTTAGTTAGTCAAAATAGAGTATATTTTATTATGATTAAGGAAAAATAATTTCTAAGTGTCTCAAAAATACAAGTAAAAAAGAAAACATGTAAATAATCAATTACATTGTAATTTCCTTTTTATTTCAGTGGGATAAATTAAAGAGTAAATCATTTTCTAGCTTTTGATTTAAAATCAAGATTAATGTTTTTTGTGACTTTTCCTTTGTTTCCAGGATTAATCATATGAATGGATCTATGGGCTTTGGGTTTCATAAAAATTTAAATGCTTTATTCCGCTGCGCATGTTACTAGGAAACCCAACAATATATTATCTCACCCCCAAGAACACACAAACAACACGGTTATGGTCGGGTTGTAGGATCGCTCCCCATGTTTCTCCTACCCCCGGCCCCTTCCTAGACACTATTTTGTAGCTCTCTTGTGTATTCTTGCTTTCTCCTATCAAGCACACAATATTCTGGACGAAATCCCCTTTATATAGGTGTAGGAGAAGTCTAAATCAATATGTTGGTCCCAAAGGGGCAACAAGGGTATGAAAATAGCTAGAGGGGGTGAATAACGATTTAAAATTCTTTACAAACCCTTTTGCAAATCAATGGCTTATGCGCACAGTTCTCAAATAAGCTAAGTATAGCACGCAGAGAGTGTGAAATGCACAGCGGAAATTAAAGCAGCTACTGCGTAGAGACTAAAACGCACGCGCTAAGTTTGGCTAAAGAATTGGATAAAATTGTGCTAAGGCAATAAGCAGTAACAAAATACATCAGCAAAGAGTAATCTGATAAGATCAAACAAAGCAGTAATTAAGAAATAAAGTAAGAAGAAAATAAGCAGTAAGAATAATGAACAAGCTATTTGGAGAGGTTCGATCGATGAAAGATCTACGTCCTCTACCAAGATGGTTAGTCTTGGATTTTCTAATGAGATATATATTGATATGAGGAGCTTTTACAAGATTACAAAGAATCAAAACTCAAATCAAAATCTATTCTATGAAGAGCAAATCCTAGACTAAACCGGTGTATCTCAAGAAGTAAGATCTAAATGATCGAAGCTTCAAGAGGTGTGTGTGTGTGTCAGAAATTATGGCCTCTAAGAATCTATGAGATGAAGAGCACGAAGAATTTTAGGTGTTACAAGGCTTAGGATCTGGGCAGAAGATTGAAGGTTTGAAGGTTTGAAAGTTGTTCTTGAGAATCTGAGATTTAAGCAGCAATCTTCAGAACTTCAAGGTTTCTCTTAGAAGGTAAGAACTCAAGCAACTTGGAAATGAAGATGAGCAGGTTATTTATAGCTGAGAGCTTAAAATTAGCCGTTGGAGCTCTGAGCAAGGACGATAAGGTGACACAATGTGATTGGTGCACAGGTGTCCTTTGTAGCCGTTAGAGACAGCGTATGAAGACAAAATTCAAATCTTCTTCTAGAATGTTGACAGCTGTCTTCATTTGAATTATTTCATCTGAGCGCATCTCCATCGATGGATTTGCTGACTGTGTTTGTTTTGTCATTTCTGCACACCTCAGCACTTTAAGAAGCATACATCTTCTAAGCGCTTTTCAAGTTTGGGAATCTGAGAACATTGAAAATTGAGCAAGGATGTATGCTGCGCAGTAATGATCTGCGTAGAGATGTTCTGCGCAATAAAATCCTGCTTACGAAAATTTTCGATCCTGTTACGCTCCAAGACCTATATACTAAGCCTATACTATAAAATGGACTAAGCTAAAAATTGAAGTTATTAAACTTCTTACATAGGGTCCTAAAGTCCATAAAATACTAATAAGTGATGGTATCAATCAATTCTAACATAATTAGGAGGGTTAAGTGATAAGCATACCCAACACAACACATGAAAGAAATCTAGTCAAAATAGGAAACTGAGAAAAACTGAGTTGTCCCGACGTGCACGGCCGTGCAGATTTGGCTACTCGGTCGTGCTGCTCTGCCGAGCACTATACCTGGAGCGGCCGTGCTCTATTTTCTCCCCCAAAACAGTAGCCTCCTCCTCGTAGTGCACGACCGTGTGCTTCCCCATGCACGGCCGTGCAGCCCCTATTCTGCACTTTCTCGATTTCCTTTTCCTTTTTGACCTCTCTTTGATCTCCACCAACCCCCTATGATTTAGACTCCTTTTCTCCCTCCGTCTCCTCAAGGTTTTAGGACCCCACTCCCAACAATATCACAACAACTACGTCCAGGTAAGAATATGGGATAAGGGATATCAAAAACTCGAATCTTTTCGATCTGTGATTTACTTTGTAACTTGTTTATACCATGATAAATTTGCAGCTATTTTTCATTTAAAAAAACGATAACTATATTTTTGATAACTGTTTTAATTTAAGACAAAATAAACATACAAAAGCACAACAATTATTGAGGCGAAGGAAGTATTAGTTTTAATATGCCTATATGTACTGAACATGGGTAGAGTAGGGGAAATTTGTAACTCACAAGAGTAAGAGTGGAAATTTTCACTAAATCAACTGAAAAAACTTAAATTTGATATGGAATGGGGTCAAATGAGGATGTAGAGTGAGTATAGTGGCCTCCTTGCATGAATTGATAGTTTGGGGGCCTTTTAAAAAAGTCAGAGGACCCAACGCAATTTTGGCCATCAATGAATTATGAAACCAAAATAAGGTAGCTAGTGTGAAAAGGAACAGAATATGTAGCGCATGAGATGATAAAGATGAGTTGATGTGTTACATTGAACCCGGCCTACTAAATTAGGCTCCTGTAATCCCCAAACCATCTACTCCCTCCGTCCCATTTGAACCTTCACAATATCGGTGAAGACACAAAATTTAAGAAAAGTGATGAGTGTAAGAAGGGTTGTGAGAGAGAAAAACTTAGAAGGTATGACAAGTGGGGCCTACAATTTAAATATGTGATAGGGGAAAGTTAGTGAGTATGACAAGTGGGCCCCATAATTTAAGTATGTGAGAGGAAGAAGTGAGTGGGTATGACAAGTGGGGCCTACATTTGTTACAAATTTAAGAAATGATGAAGCTTTCAACAGGACACCCATTTGATTAAAAAGTGAAGCTTTAAATGGGACGGAAGAAGTGAGTAGGAGTATTTTTTTTTAAAAAAAATGAGTCAAATCTCTCTAACGGAATTCAAACTCGTGATGAGCACCGCATAGATAAATTACACCGGATAACTGTTGAGCTATAGTTATTTAGGAGCAGTAGGTAGGAGTGTATATATATACTATATATGTGAAGTTAAGGTAGCTGAGGTGAATGTGAAAACAGAAGCATCAGTATCACCATCATCATCAGCCTCATCTATTAGATCGATCTTGATCTTGATTGTGAGCCTAGCCTAGTATATAGCTAGCTTCTCTTAATTAAGTCAAACAAACATAGTACTTGATAGTATAGTATAAAAATCCAGAGGAGTGTGGAAAATAAATAAAGGAGATCTAGGAGTAGTACATATTAATTAAAAGTGGATGGATCATCGATATATGGAGGAGGGAGAAGGAAGCTTGGGGCAGCCGGCAGCTTCGTCGTCAAATCGGCATGTGATAAACTCGGGGGCGGGGGTTACGGGTCTCACTCCGATGATCAACTACAACTACAACTACGCCGCCCCACCACCAGATTCTTCTTCTGCTGCTGCTGCTGCTGCTGCTGCTTCCATCACCCATCAACAAGGTAATCCGCTGATTAACATATATTCATTTTCTAATTTTGAACACCTATTCTTTATTAATCTACTCACTTCAATACATTATTCGCCTCCTCCATACTATTATTATTATTATTATTATTATTCCTTCTTCCATCCCTAAATCAATTTCAATTTCAATTTTTGACTTTAAAAGAAATAATAATTAAAAAAAAAGTTGACATTTTTAGCACATATATATACATGTGATGAGCAAAAATTAACGATTAAGTGTAACTTGAAAAATAAATAATACTGTATTTGTTTAAAACCTTGAAAGAAATGAAATAAATGTATAAAAAAAAAAAAACTTTAATTTTAGATTAAATCATAAGAGATAAAAGGTATGAAAAATAAAATTAGTAAGCAAGCATATTTTGGAATTTAAAGAAGAAGAAGAGAAATGGTTGTACCAACATACTGTAATGTCTATTTCATGCATATAGTATAGTATACAGAGATAGTCAAGTTCAATGCATGTGTGCTTTAATTCAATCCTTACTTACTTTCCGTAAAGAACTATCACTCTCCCAAAAGAAAAAGAAAAAACAAAATGAGAAGGGAAGGGAACTGAAATGATTGTGTAATGTCTCGGACACATGTTCCATGTTTATCCCCATTTTTTCAATAAAATCAAATAAATAATAATAATCCAACTATAACTTCTCAAATACTCTCTCCATCCCAAAATATAATCTTATATTTGTCATCGTTCGCTTTTCATTTCTACAACTTGGTCTTACAAGTGAATAAACAAAACATGATAGTAAAACAAGGGTTCATATTTCACAAAATTTTAGGTTTCTTCATAAATTATAAAAAGTCTTTGTTTTTCAAATTGTTCCTAAATTTGCCATATGCTTGCAAGTATAAAAAAAGTGGACGTTTTGTAATTTAGAGAGAAACTTGTTTCCTTCAAAACCTACTCTTCATATTTAAAAAAAAAAAAAATGAATAGTCTAATGAAAATATCATATGGGGATGGAGGGAATACAATGCGAGAGAATTGGCAAAGATCTGTTTCTCATTGATATATTTGTTATATTTTGATTTTTCTAAGATGTGCCCTTAGAGCACATGATAAAACTTAAATATGGCAGCGAATTCATGTAATTATAGCAATTTTACTTAGAAAATCTCAACATTCTACTAAAAAATGCAATAATTACATAGATTCACGGTCATATTTAAGTGTTATCATGTGCCCTAGAGAGCACGTTAGAAAAACAAGAAGTGCAATCCTAACGAGAGATGTATACAATCCTAGAGAGATACACAATCAAGTACTCTATGAAAAAAAATAAAAAAAATTGAATCAAGAAATAGGTGTAGTTGTAGGAGGATCATTGATATCCTTAGGGAAGTAGGTCGAACTTGCACTTGTCAAAAAGGGCAAACCCCATATTTATATCAAATATGTGGGTGTGAACACCTAGAAAAGAAAGAAGCATGAATCAAGAATGGAGCTAGCTTGATTCTCATTATTGGTTAGTTAAACTTTGATGGAAGTTAATTGAGGTGAATAATGTGTGTTAATTACTACATGTACGTACAGAAGAAGTGAAGAGGAGGCATTACAGAGGGGTAAGGCAAAGGCCATGGGGAAAATGGGCAGCGGAGATACGCGACCCTCAAAAGGCAGCTAGAGTATGGTTAGGGACGTTTGAGACGGCTGAGGATGCAGCGGTGGCGTATGACCAAGCTGCACTCAAATTTAAAGGTGCCAAGGCCAAGCTCAATTTTCCAGAACGCGTTAACGTTTATAATTACTCAACAAATCATCCCCCAACTTCAACTCAACAAATGGTGGTTCCTTCTCCTTGTGTTCCAATGTCGGGGGAGGTTGGTTATCCGGACCTGATGCAATATGCTCAACTTCTTTCTAGCAGTGATGCGGAGTTGCCTTATTATACATCTGCTCTTTATAATTATACTACTAATACCTTCACCTCATCATCATTGCCACCACAACAGCAACAGCAACAGCAACAGCAACAGCAACAGCAACATGCTTCTCATCAAGATTTCTCATCACCATCCGGAAGATATGATTACAATGCCTTGGACCAATGGAAGGCCTACGATAATAGCAAACCACATGAATAATATTATATATTATTATTCTTTGCATTTGATGCATGCATGGAGTGATAAAGACAATTTGCTTAAATATCATCACTGTACCGGCCTGTTATATATAACTATCTTGTGTGACTTTGAAGTGATCATATATAATTAATACTGTACTAATGTTTATGATCAGACTAGATCTATATATATATATATATATATATATATATATATATATGGAGCTTCATTTTTAATATGGAGATGGCTCATATAATATATATGCTTATTCTTCACTGCCTCTTGAGTCTGTACAATGAGAGAGGGGAATAGTTGTTACCTCTGTGTAAGGTTATGGCCCATAACAGCTCTTGTATGCACACCTATATATCAACTTAATGTCACCTTATTCATTTTACTACTCTCCATTATATATATATATATATATATATATATATATACTTTTTACTATCTCCTCTTGCTTTTATTTTATGTCTATATCTCTTGCTTTATTATTTAATCCGTGTAATAGCACCACAACTCACAAACCACATTCTGTAGTTTGTCAATGCTTAGCTTTTCCTTCAAAATTTGCGAGGAAAAGCTGATAAATATTTTTGGCAGACTTGGTAATTAATTAATAAAAATGACACAATATTATTATAATTACTTGGTCAATTGTAAGGACGTACTAAAAATTAAATTGAAATTATCTTTTTGGGAATTAATTAGTCAAGTATAAGTCGTGATTACTATAGTATTTTAAGGATGTAGCATTGTCTTAATAAGTCAACAATAGCAACATGAGAGCTGGAGGTATGAGTAACATTTAGTTTTGCAAACATTTAATTTTGATAGTATAAAGAGATTAGTGGAAAAATGGTTAGAAAACAATTGAGATCAAAGTTATTTCTAAAAAAGAAATTCATTTTGAGACAATTTTTTTTTTAAAAAAATAGACATTCATTTAAGCACACAAGGATTATGAAATAGCTCTCATTGGTTATCAGAGTGGATCTCTAAAATTTTCTAACTAGTGCATAAATTACACAACTAAAGTTGTATATATCTTGAAACTTGAAATATAAACCTTACAATACAAAGATTAATTATTAAAAAATAGATTACACTAGTAAGCTCTATCATGAAACATGAAATATAAACCTTACTATACAAAGTTTTGTTTAAAAAATAGCTTAATGTCTTTTCTTTGTTAAATAATGATCAGGTCGTAATAAAGGTACATTTAATTAAAAAAAATGTACTAGTAATATTAACCTTGCATACATATCACGCCACGACTTTGTGAGTGTGGGGCCGGGAGCTTTACAAAAGGGAGGCTGAGGCTGTATACTTGGTTCTAATCACATCATTTATTCACGCTCACGCTCCATCTTGATTCAATCATCATATTCTAAAAGGATGGGATGCTCGCATGTTCATCATCTATGTAACATATACATATCCAATCATTTACAAGTTACTCTCTATCTATCTCCCGATTTAAGGTTCTTAGTTTGATTTTACACGCTTATTAAAGAACAAAGGCAAGTTTGAGTCAATAATAGTAGTGTATAAAAGATATAATTGTTGATTCATAAAGCAAGTGGGTAAAAAGTAAATTGGTAAGTGATGGTTCTTTTGTAATATATTCCCTCTGTCCCAGCTCACTTAACACCTTTTGACCAAAATTGGTCAACTAAAGGTCGGTTTGACGAACACTTTATAGAAATATTTATGATCCGAATAAAAATTAAAAAAATGTAAAATGATCACCATTAAAAATCCTCTCAATAAAAATTAAAAAAATATGGAACATAAATATTTTTATAAAGTGTTGGTCAAAACGACCCTAAGTTGACCAGTTTTGATCAAAAGGTGTCAAGTGAGCTGGGACGGGGGAGTATGAACTTTATGAGGACAAGGATGTCCAAATTACTATTCATCTTTCTCATTTAAGGAATAAAACAATTAAAAACTTTAAAGTGAGATATACCAAAAAGGAAAGTAAGAACCTTAAATTGGGGCGGAGGGAGGGAGTACTATTTTAGGATGAATAATGATGATCTTATGAGATTTGGTCGACTTTTAATTTCTTCTTCCCAATCATTTCGAAGCTACTATTTTATGATGAATATTGACAATCTTATGAAATTTGGCCGACTTTAAATTTCTTCATTCGCTTTACAATATTTTTATACTATCTTCCTCTCTAATTGAAGAATTAGATGCGCAAAAACTTTTCAAATTTGCTTTTGTTAAAAATTAATTGAATTCTTTTTATACATTTATTTTAATTTTAAGACGGAAAGAGTAATAAAAGTGATATGGTGACTCATAATTAATAGAATTGAAATTAAATGTAGCAAAAAAAAAAATACACAAAATTAGAAAATTATAAATTATTATAGTTGAAAATATCACATATTCACATACTATTCCGATTTCACCCGATTTCAGGTTCTTAATTTTCTTTTGAGTATGTCTTAATAATTTAAGGTTCTTACTTTATTTTATTACTTAAAATAGAGTATGAGACTCACTTGTCATTCTCACAACAAAAACTCTCTACTCACTTTCTCTCTCATACTTTACTTTTAGGGCTCGTCTGGTGCACAGTCTTAAAAACGGAGATTTTTTTTTACGCTACTATTTTGAGCGGTTAAAATGTGTTAGATTTATAAAAAGCTCAGCTCGAAAACTCTCAATTGAGATAGAGGAGATCCTCTGTACCACTTTCTGTGTACCATTGTGTACCACAAGTGGTCCAGTGGTTATAAGCAATTAAGATATAAACGATTATAATGTCAAAAGTAATGCATAGCCGTAAGATCACTTGTGATACACAAGTGGTACACAAACAGTGGTACAGAGGATTTCATCTCCAATTGAGAGGCTTAATTAGCAAAAAGCTGGGGGGAGGGGGGGTTCACTCTATTTTAAACGCACCTCTCTACTAAATAAGACCTTAATACTCATAACATCTAGTACTTTTTTTAATTCCCCAGCAAAGTCAAAGTAGGAACCTTAAATATACTCCCTCCCCAAAATAACTAACTTTTAATAATTTTATACTGAATCTACCCCACCACTTATTCTCTCTTTACATTTTTCACCACTCAACCAACACTACTATTTACCTCACTCGTTTTCTCTCTTTAATTTCTACCACACTTTTCTTTATTTTTTGTTTTTCTTTAGTTGATGTGACCACTTCTTAGGTGTCAAATAAGGTGGGACGGTGATGCAGGAAGAAAATATAATTATATTAAATATTATAATTATATTGGTATTTTATTATTAGTTAGGATTTAATTAATATTTTTATTATAATTTTCGTCATTAATTTTAGTAGGTTAATTTTAGAAGATTCTATGATAGATTTTGAGTCAATTTACTAGTTTTTAAGTCCTATTAGGTTACTATATAGGTTAGGAGTAATTCTAGAAGGTTTTAGCTTGTTTTTCAAGTTTTATAGGCACTATAAAATAGGCCTAAGGTTGTAATCCGAAAATTGAACTTTTTTTTATTAAATTTGATTGCTTTGCAATTGTTAGGTTTTACCCTTAAGCCTTTGGCTTGCAGAATGATTTCTTCAGAGATTCTTGTTGGGGAATTGCGATTCCTTGCAGAATAATCTTGTAGGAGATTATTGTAGTTCAAGAATTCCATTACGGTTTTCTTAGGGGTTGATTTCCGCTGCGATTCTACGACGATTGTTTAAAGTCGTCATAGACCTTACTCTTCTTGTAGCATCACGCTACATCAGTTGGTATCAGACAAAGGGCGATTCTTGGAAGATTCAGCGATGGCTGGCAACAACGGGGACAACACAAACAACCAGACTGCACGAATCTTGGGGTATTTGAAGAAATATCGGTTTGAGGAAAACTATGCTCGAGACAGGGAGTGCAAAGCAAGATATTGGGCTGAGAGTTAATATTGGCGTGGAATAGCAGATTTTATGCATACCCAGTGTCGATCTTTAGAAAGAGAACTAGATGTTGTGAAACGCACCATTCACCAAAATTTGCGGGTTGGTGGTGAAGTCCAAAGGCAACGAGCGGCAGTTCGCATAGAACATGTACAACATATGGACAACCTCGTCCAGCGTGTTCCGCCGACCGGAGGCACTGATTTTGAGTTAATTGGGAAAAATCATAGCGTTTGACCCATTGATCAAAATCCAATTGTTAGTGCTGATGTGGATTTCAAAGGAGAAAAGGTTAGTAATATTTTTTTTCCGTGGGTGGAGTGATTGCTCCAAAACCGAAATCCGATGAGCCACTTTTTGAAGTGGTAGTGGAAGAAGAATGTGTGAACGAGTCCTTATCCGCGAGGTCAGTGGAAGCACGGGATTCGCGTCCTCAAAGCCCAACACAATTTCACCGGAACCCAACTCAGGACTCGCCTGGAACAGCTCAGATCCGGCCGCACCTTAGTCAAGATCCGCCCGGACCTGGTGATGTGGTCCGGCCGCACCCAGGCAAAGACCCGCCCGGACCAAGTATGATTAGGCCGCTGCATCAAGAGGTACCAGAATTATTGAAGCTTGGAAAAGAACGTGTTTATTCTAAATATCTCTTCAAGTGGAATGGGAGATTTCAAGTTTCAAGAACGAACTCGAGGACGAGTTATTTTAAAGTGGTGGTGAATGATGCAGGAAGAAAATATAATTATATTAAATATTATAATTATATTGGTATTTTATTACTCCCTCTGTCCCAAATGAGTGTCCAAATTCTATTTTAAGGGACACTGAAAATCTCATTTTTTTGAACAATTTGGTAACAACGATTCATATATAATCTTGTAATCTCCTTTCCAAACCTTTAGTTTTGCACGTATAAAGAAACCGGTGAAAAAAATTTCGAAAAAAAAACGTTTAGGGAAAAAGTTATGTTAAAAAAAGACACTCATTTAGGGACAAAGATTTCTTGAAAATTGACACTCATTTAGGGACAGAGGGAGTATTAGTTAGGATTTAATTAGTATTTTTATTATAATTTTCGTCATTAATTTTAGTAGGTTAATTTTTTAGGATTCTATGATAGATTTTGAGTCAATTTACTAGTTTTTAAGTCCTATTAGGTTACTACATAGGTTAGAAGTAATTCTAGAAGGTTTTAGCTTGTTTTTCAAGTTTTATGGGCACTATAAAATAGGCCTAAGGTTGTAATCCGTGATAAAGTCTAAGGCTCCATCCCAAAACCAATTGGCAATGGGAGGAGTGGCTCTGGATCTTTATATAGTCAGGCTTTGGCTAGTTAATTCGGCGTGGACATATAATTGGGTGACGTGGGGCTAGATCATCGTGGGCCGAATTTTGGGCTCGCACGTTTTAAAGAACAGGCTCTGATACCATGATAAAGTCTGATGTTCCATCCCAAAACCAATTGGCAATGGGAGGAGTGACTCTAGATCTTTATATAGTCAGGCTTTGGCTAGTTAATTCCCGATGTGGGATAAATGCTCCAACAATCGGAAAATAAGACTTTTTTTATTAAATTTGATTGTTTTGCAATTGTTGGGTTTTACCCTTAAGCCTCTGGTTTGCAAAAGGATTTCTTCGGAGATTCTTGTTAAGAAATTGCGATTCCTTGCAGAATAATCTTCTAGGAGATTATTGTAGTTGAAGAATTCCATTACGGTTTTCTTAGGTGTTGATTTCCGCTGCGATTCTACGACGATTGTTTAAAGTCGTCAGAGACTTTACTCTTCTTGTAGCATCACGCTAAATCAGACGGATAGGAGGGAGGGAGTATGATGAAGAATGTTAAAAGTGTTAGGACCATTATTTAGAGGGTGTAACGAAGTAAAAATGTTTTCGGAGGTATGGGTAGGGGTGGGGGTATGGCCCAAAGTGAAAGATGCGCATGAAAAAAATGGAAGAAGTGTTTTTCCCAACGTTATGTAAGCGTGATGTGGTTGGTTCCTCGGACGTACCCACTTTTAGTTGTTTTCATTCATTTATTGGGCAAATTGCAATTTAGTTACCTGAGTTTGTCGTCAAGTTTCAATTAGTTACCCAGTTTGTGTTTCGGTCAATTTAGTTATCGAATATGTCTTTTTGTTAGAATCAGTGTAAAATTTGTTAGCCCATTAGAAAACTAATGAAAATGGATGAAAAATGTAACAAAGTTCTTTCAAAATTGCAATGATCAACCCTAAAGTTTAAATTATTCCATTACACCCCCAAACTAACGAATGTTAAAAGCTATCTTCTTTCTCAAAACCCGGTCATCACCACCACCCAAATCCGGCCACTACCATAACCACCTATCTTCTTTCCAGCGGCGATCCTTCCCCTGCACACCATATTTTCCGGCAATTGTCCATATTTTCCGGCGAAAAAAAATCAAAAAATAGGACCAGAAAATATACGATTCCTGCTTCGTTAACCGTTGGATCGTCTTCAAACTTCTGGGGAATGTTCGCATCACCTAGGCGCACCATTTCACCGCTGGGATCTGCCAAAAAATCACCGGAGCGGGAGATAAGTCCGCCAGAAAAAATCTGGCGAAAATCTCCCAAAAATCGCCTTTCTCTCGCTCCGGCGGACTTATCTCCCTCTCTGGTAATTTTTTTGGTAGATCCCAACGGTGAAAAAGTGCGCCTATGTGATGCGAACATTCCCCAGAAGTTTGAAGACGATCCAACGGTTAACGAAGCAGGAATCGTATTTTTTCTGGTCTGATTTTTTGCTTTTTTTTTCGCCGGAAAATATGGACAATTGCCGGAAAATATGGTGTGCAGGGGAAGGATCGCCGCTGGAAAGAAGATAGGTGGTTATGGTAGTGGCCGGATTTGGGTGGTGGTGATGACCGGGTTTTGAGAAAGAAGATAGCTTTTAACATTCGTTAGTTTGGGGGTGTAATGGAATAATTTAAACTTTAGGGTTGATCATTGCAATTTTGAAAAAACTTTGTTACATTTTTCATCTATTTTCATTAGTTTTCTAATGGGCTAACAAAAAGACATATTCGATAACTAAATTGACCGAAACACAAACTAGGTAACTAATTGAAACTTGACGAGAAACTCAGGTAACCAAATTGCAATTTGCCCTTCATTTATTATGGACGGGGTGAGTGAGTTTGAGCGTTCAAGATTTGCGGCTCCGACTTTAGTTTCATCATCACATTCACATTCACTCATTCTGTTTCACCTCCTAATCCTTGTCCTTTTCTTTCTTCACAATTGGGCTTCTTTCTACGATTTTGGGCTTTTACTCTTAGCCCAGCTGTTTAATCAAGTGAATGTGTTATTTCATTTCATCTGAATCTGATTTGATTCAATTGTTTGTTGTTACTACATAAAGAAAAGAAAAGAAAAGAAAAACAATCCATCCATATGGGTTCGATCCCCCCTCCCTTAGAAGTTAGAGAGCAGATTTTCTCTCCTTAGGATTTGTCTCCTAGGCACTTCTATTAATGATTATATATTGACTTCAATTATGATTTAAGTAAAAAAAAAATTTAAAAAAAAAAAAAAGACAGTCAAAGTATTTTAATGATAAGATAGATGAAATAATAAACTTGATTACTTTAAAAGGATTTAATTAAACAACCCAAAAATCATCCTATCCTTGTTCAAGAAATAAACTTCTGCAACCTTACCAAAATACACCACCCACCCACCCCCTAAAAATAATAAAGGGCTGCTAAATAATTTCAGAATGGCAAACTTGCTTATATCACTCCACAACCAACCTAACCAAAAGGATGATCATAACATAAACTATGACTCTGATGGGTTCTGGGATGTTCTCCTGTGTTTCTCTTCAATGGACTTGGCTGCATCACAGCTCTTCACAATACCAACAGCTACATTTCCAACACCATTTGCTTTCTTTTTACGACGACTTTGCTTACCTTTTTCCTCTTCCTCTTTACCTCACATCTCTAATTCCAACTACTGTATCAGATTTCCCATCATTCACGTTACGAGACTCAACTCCTTCATTTTCTGGAACATCATCTGCCTTCTTTTCATTCCACCTACACTTTGGTTTTTTCTGTGGTGACGGATGATTCTTCACCCATCTCCATATCATCTACTTCATTGCTCTGTCTCTGAAGAGATTCGATCACACTCATCAACTCTCTGTTAACCTGTCAACAAGGTACAAAATAGCAAGCAATTACTGGAGGATTCTCTTTATGCTTAAGGAATGTAACAACTGGAATCGTGTCAAGAAAATCATCTGACTATTTCTTTCTATGTCTATGTATCATCCATCAATTTTTTGATACAATACACAAAATTGAATTATTAGCAAATATTCCCCAAGGACATTCACATAAAACATGTCAGCAATATTCAAACTTTTTGTGATCCAAGTGTCGGTACCCCGTCACTACAGAAGGAGAGTATGGTGCACTGAAAATCAACAGCCATACCTGTGGATTCTCAAGATATTCAGAAATGTCATTAGGGCATGATGGACATTTCAATATGTTCTTCTGTGCTCTTAATGTCCGTCTACCTTCACATGTCCTCTCCCTCACAAAAGTTTGACCAACAAAGGCACCCTCCAAACAGGTCTTGCAGAAATTATGAGCACACGGAGTAGTAAGAGGCAGAACCATAACCTTGTGGCAGACAAGGCAGCTGAATTCTGCAGGAAAAAGAAGTTGTTTCTGTCATCATCTTTCTCACATTACAAACTAAGTTGTCTTTGTCATCATCTTTCTAACATAACAAACGTAAATATTAGCCAGTCAGTCAAATTAGCTGATAGGAGAGTATACCTGATGACAGAACCAGCTACAATAAACGGACATGCATTTCTAATGGTTGAATTTCAAAAGGATCATACCTTTTAAAAGCCTCTCGCTTACAGACATCATTGGTGTTTTACGTTTAACTCTCTTTATACTTGTTCCATCTACTTGCTTTCCGTACTCTCCATGTCTTCTACTTTCTGGTGGAGGTAACTTCCACAGCCAGCAGCATTTTCCTTCCTGGATGAGAAAAGTTGGAAATATTTTTAGCAGTGAACTACAATATTAGAATACCCATACAGAAAAAAATATACTCCCTCTGTTTCGAAGTAAGAACCCCTTATTTCTTTTTGGGATGTTCCAAAAAAAAAGAATCCTCTTACACAACTTTCCTTTTTAGGCAAAGTTGCACACATATACCCCTTGGTCAACACTCTAATTCATAGTGGGGCCACCCTTTTAGACAAAGAAAGTTATCAGTTTTACCCTTGATTGATACTCTTCGTATTGGGCCAATAACCTGAATAATAGGGTAAAATGCTCAAAACCTAAAACTAAGTGCACTGTCACAGAGGGCACCCATTTTGGAATGGATGTAGTAGGTAATAGAATTTTATGGCAAAGATCGTATCTCTTAGTGCAAGCCAAGACCTATGAGTATCAGCATATGCATAGACCAAAATGGCATGTAAACAAATTGCATCATCTCACATCATAATCCCAAGATGGAACCCCTTTCCTCTCTGTAATATCAGTTGCCACCTTTAACTCCTTAATGACAGGCAAGGGCCTTGGTTGATCACCATGATCATCACTGCATAACATACGTAAAAGGTTGGATTCATATTGGTGCATTAACACAGCCAGGGGTATTGTAAATATAGCTATGTAGCAGCATATATATAACTAATTATGGCAGTAATAACAAACCTAGTCCATGGAGCAGGATCATTATCGCAACGAACAAAAAGATATCTGCATACCTTGAATCCCTAAATAAAGTTGGACTGTCAGTGTACAGTACAGCAATAAAGACCTGAGCCTTCTGATCTAAGATCAGTTATCAAGATATAGAAATAACTCCTTATCTTACTTGAATCCCATGTTTGCGCCAACATTTCTCTATCCTGTAAATCCCATCATATCTTACTCCTTTTTCCGGTGCATAAGAAGAGCACTTCTCCTTGTGCGACCTGCTCATCCAACAGACCAAAAACGTTAAATCATCCATATATGAAAAAGGAAAAATTGAAAAGGAAATCATCCAACTATTTACTTTCTTTGGTTCTCATCACCAAAGTATTTATATTGCAACCAACACATCCAACTCTTTTGTTGTGTATGTCAGTAGTCATTTTCACTAACCTCCTTACTTTTTCTCCGTTACAATAGTCGTGCCATTGCACATGACTTAATTTCAGGGGTATCTTCGGTAGACCAAACCCCAAAATTACACATCGTGATATTCGTTAATCTCAATAGCCAACTATCTGCCCCTTCCCATTCGACTTCAACCCCATCCCCCTCTTCCACCGAAAATCAATGTCAATCCAAATTATATTTTAAATTTCAAAACCAATACAAATCAAGAGTTCTTGGTTAATAATATCAAATAAAAAAACGCAAAAGCAAAAACTGAGTATGTGGACTTAATGAAAAAATAAAAAATAAACTCTAGATTGGAGACAGCCCCAAAAATCAACCAAACAAGATCTTCAAGATTCTGGATCAGGTCAGGCCATATCAGATCTTGTCAAATTTCCTCTGCCCTGTTCAACACTTTAAATCCTCATCTCATTGATAGAATCATCTTCTTACTCGCTCAACTTCAATGGAGTGGAGGGTAAACAAACCCACAAGTCAAAAACCAGTTGATATGTTGGAATTTAAGAGCCGCGAAATCACAGGAATCGAGCCGACCGGGTCAGCAGGAGAAACGATGATGCCTTTAGAGAGCTTAATTCAAACTCACAAATAAGCAGTATAGTTAATGACGCGGAGCTCGAGCTCTGAGTAGGAAATGCTGTGATCCATGGCAGCGTTAATTGGTGAAGAGATGGCTAAGGTATGGCGGATGAGGGAGAAAATATAGATGGTGACTGAGAGGGAGTAGTTTTAGCCTAAAACATTTAGGGGGGAGAGGTGCCGGCGGGCTAGAGGCTGTGGTGGACTGGTTTCTGAACAGAAACCTCTTTGGGATCAATTGAAGAAGCATAAGAGGTTAATTGCCCCCATGTTGAACAGGGACAGGCTTCTTATGAATAAAGATGTGGTATACTAAAACTACGCCGGAAATTAAGTTATATGCAGTGGTGCATATGACTATTTAACAGAGGAAAAAGTTAATGGGGTCAGTGGAAGTGATTACTGACACATACAAAAATAATGTGTTTGGCAATGAATTCCAAAAAGTGAATAGTTGGGTATTTTTATGGCAATTTTTCTTCCTATGAAAAATACTAAGGCAAACAATAATTTTGTGTTCTTCCCGAGAAAAAAAAAAAAAGAGAAAGCCAGATAAACTTTGGCAAGTAAATTTTCCATTTCATTTTTACTTGAAATTGAAGCAGGTTACCAAAACAACCGCAAAAACAGCTTATGGTCTATAGGTAGATTCTCTTTACTACTAGTACTACCAATTCAAAAATTATGAAGGAAAACTGAGGTGTTTAGGAACTAAGGTAACATAATGCAACTATATCACAAGCACATTGGATAAGAATGTAGTTATTGATTTTCAGTGATCGTCTTGAGGGAATATTGTACAAAATATATTATGCAAACTCAAAATATAAAGCCTTCTACACACAAAGTTCTCATTATCTGTACTTAAATCCTTATAATGCTCTTTCCCATAGAATAAGCCTAAGATGCTGAAATTTGATCCAAGCGAAGTAAAAACAATATCAACCACTGCACTGAACTAGTAATCAACGTACTAACACACACTTGAAGTTAAATAGGACTTGATCATAGTTGTTCAAATAATACACGTATGCAACTATCACTTTACAGCATTGCTATAGTAATATTCAAAAGTTCAGTCACGATGTGACAGAGTTAATAAGGCGATGGAGCCTGATCATCAGCTTTTCACATTAAATATAATTTACATATTAATGAAACTTACCTCACAACTCGTACAGGATAACCTTTTCGACAACTGAGACGCAAGGCCTCATTAGATTTCTCAAACTTCTGATCAAATGATTGTGTCTTGTTTGTCCTTTTATTGCCACTCAGGTCTCTTCCACCGCTGTCAACCAGCAACATATTTAGAGGTAGAGAATAAAATCAACCAAAAAACATAAGATGACAACAAAAGGGAAGTTAATACTCCGGGGAGAGAAGTGTTAGACTAAGAGATAACGAATTATGCCTACTACTAAAGCAACTGATGACCATAAATAGCAGCAATTCAACTTAACCTACACTCGGAGCAAATAGGATATTTTTTCGATAAGAATTTGCATAATGAAAATCCACCCAAATCGCTATACATAATGCAAAAACAGTCACAAGTAACATGGAACCAGAACTTCAATTAACAAGTTACACAACTGAGACCTATATTCATACAATTACAAATCAACAGTGGAGAGAGATTACAATATATCGGGCAGTCCAAGATATTGAAAATATCAGTCATTAGCCAAACTGCCACAGATACACAATAAAAATTTATAAGTAACCCCCCAGACAATAATTTCACCATTGCAGCATATGACATACCTTCCTGTGTAGAGGAACCACTCACCGTGATCTTCGTCATCTTCATATCCCCCAGATAGTGCCACAGACTGGGAACCATATTCGGACTGTCCAGATATTCCAGCAACATGAGGAAGGTGTGCCCCCCATTGTCGGCATTCCATTCGATCCTCCCAGATCTCGCCAACCAAAACACCCATCCCCCTCTCTGGGTCATTCTCTGCCAGAATGGGGCCAAAATGATCTGGCGGAACAGTGACAAATATCTTTCCACTGCAAGCATTAGCCTTTCCTGCTCTCTTTGCCCTCTCAGTGGTGTATGCTTTGTCAGGTCGATTTTGGTTGAGAACACAATGGTATGCCTTTGCAGGACCAGCCGCAGCATTGGACTTAGTCATTTTGGCCATTCGAATGGCAATAACAAGAGAAGAGTTAATTCGAGGCTGACTTGCCATTTTGGGCGGTATGGCAGTACGACAAATTGCACAAGTTCGCTTCCCCTGTCCAACCCATTTCTGAAAGCACTTTAAGCAAAAATTGTGGCCGCATGGAGTCTGGAACACAAACAGAGAGAACCAGCATGAGCATACCCCCTGTATTAGTTGAAAAAATCTATTCATGGAGTAAGCTAAACACTTGCACACTAAATATGTTTACACAAATATTTCTTGTTCAACATCATTGTAGAATGAATCAATCAAGCATTATACCCAAAATAGTAAACACAAATTAATTTATCCAAAAATACTGTGTCAATCAACCCGGTGTAAATGCTATGCTAGAATCAATATGCCCAAGTGATTTGCAAATCTATTTTCATACATTTAACGACAACAAAGGCCCTATACAAGTCGGTGAGCAAATGTGTGTGTATAAAGCTTAACTCTAGCTAAACATTTTGGTCCTACAGGTGCAACGATAAGCATGTACTAATAAATGGCACATCAGTCAGGCATGCCTATCAGTGCAAGTGAAAAGACACGACAACAAAAATATGTTGCAACAACATATGTTTACCCAAGGTTCTAAAAAGTGCTAGGCGGTCGCTAGGCGCCGCTAGCGCCTAGGCGGGGCTTAGACGGGGCCTAGGCATTTCATGAACGCCTAGGCGGGGCTTAGGCGGCCTAGGCGAGCGACTTTAAAAACACCGTAACCCATCAACTTTACAAGATCAAAACCAAAAAAACAAACCATAACATATCACCAAGAAGTGGTCTGACTTCCTATCACAAATAATCAGTGAGAGAGACCGTTGTCTGAAGCTAAAATACATTATCTATGTAACAATAGTTAAACCAACTGCTAACCCTAGTAGACTAGGATCAAAGATGCTAAAGTTACTGTATGAAACTATACTCCAGAAAAATCATACAAATCGGAAGCAAAATATAAGTTGAAACATTCCCAAGCATAAGAAAACTTATGTTTCAGAAACTTTAATAGAGTAATTAAATTACATGTGAGATTTTAAGTGAGGGGCTACAATATCTACAACCACTGAATCTAAGGGTCAATTAGCCATGAAAAGGAGGTAATAGTTTTGGCTATTATAAATACTCTTTCCGTACCAAAATGACCTTCTCATTTTCTATTTTTCATTGTCCCAACAAGTTTTTCCCATTTCTGCATTTATTTTTTTCTACATTTTGGGCTTAAAAGTGCATAAAAAAACCATGGTTAGTAAAGCAACAGTTCATATACTTAAAAAATTGAATAGTCACATGGGAAAGATTATTTTGGGACGGAGGGAGTAATGTTTATACCGTGACTGGTCTGTCGGGAAGCTGCATGCAAAAGGAACAGTTAAAACTGCCAGTGAGGAGTTGCAGAACGTCGTTGGTATCGGCTTTGACCTCCTTTTCGTCGGGGGAGTTGTGAACTTGTCCGCTCAATAGCTGCTGCCTTTTGTTAGCCTTGTCCTGGTCAGTAAGGGCAGCGTCGGACTCGATCGCCCTAATAGCGGCAATCAAGGTAGAGGAAGACTCAGATCCGGCGGCAGCGGTAGTGGTGGTGGGATTGAGATCGGAGCAGTCGGGACATTCCCATTGGGGAACATCGGCTAGGGTTTGAGGGCGGGGGGAGGATAGACAATTGAGATGCCAAGGAGTGACGCAGGTCTTGCAAGTGAGTGTATCTTCCTCCGGAGGCTTCTGCTTGCATATCATGCAGAGGCCGTCGCCGTCGCAGGGAAGGTTGCTATCGTGAGCCATGGAAGTGGTGGTGGAGGATACGATGAAAGAGAGTGAGTGTGAAGCGACAGGTGAATGACGTTTAGTATTGAGGGTTTTGAAATCGATAATTATTGGGGGTGAGGAAAGTCTGAAAGGGATAACGAAAAATTGAATTTGAATTTGAGTTTCCCTCTTCTTCTTCTTCGCTCCGTCTTCATTTGGATGTCCACTCTAGTCAAACATGACACTAGTATATTCAGTGAATGAAATATTCCAACGCTGCCCTTGCCCGTCTCGTGTAAGTATACACGAAATGTCATCTACAATCTCGTGTATACGTACACGTGAAATCTCGTGTATGCTAAATACAAAGAAAATTATATACAGGGAATGAAATATTCCAACGCTGCCCTTGCCCATCTCGTGTAAGTATACACGAGATGTCATCTACAATCTCGTGTATATGTACACGTGATGACTCGTGTATGCACACGAGATTTCACGTGTACATATACACGAGATTGTAGATGACATCTCGTGTATACTTACACGAAATAGTGTCTGAACCTGCATTTTCACAACAGCAACAGCAAAAGCAACAAGAAACAGAACTAGAACTAAAATTTGATTCTTAATATGATAGCATATTTCCACAAAACAGTGGGAGGGACCAATAGACCATTACACATATACTATCGCCAAATTGTATACGAAATAAAAGTGTTAACAAGGCTTATGCATATAATTCAAACATCAAAACATCCAAACATTCATACAAACTTGATAATTCAAAAACCATTACACATATACTATCCCCTACGTAATCTTTCTCTTCTTGCATCGTTATCCTGATCATAGAGTTCATTGAATGCTGCTATCCTATCTCGGTATTAGAGGATCAGTTGACTTGCGCTTGGATCACAGTGTTCCCTCCAAGTGTTCGGTGGTGGTGGTATTGGGTAATCATTGCCTGACATGTGCAGCTGCAAAAGTAATAACAGTTAAATACAACGAATTTAAGTAAGACAATTAAATATAACTAATATAGATGAGACAGTTAAGTATAACGAATTTAAATAATATTGTTAAATTTAACGAATTAAAGTATCATATCAATATAAAATGGTTTGTCACTTGTCCCACCACAACTGTGTTTATCGGTGGTCCTACTCCTGCTGGTACAGTCACTGGAAGGCATAAGTTGCCACTGCTAGCCGAGTACGAAATGAATGCCACATTATACCTCGTGGCAATGATGTGCCCAAGATCTGGGAGGTCCATCCAATAAGTATTGTCCGGCGTCGGCCGGACATACATAGCAATCCTACGTAAGAGTTCCTTTACATTTATCCAAGTTAGAACTCTTTGATAAAGGTCTTGGCGAGCATGCACCTCATTGTAACATTCTATGCGCACTCGAGCCCACATCTCCTCATTTCTGTATATCTGTGCTGCTACGGCTCTATAGCCACAATGTCCATCAGATGCCACATCTGTGATGCCTCCAATAAATGGGATAATGAAAGGCGGAAAAGACGTCATATACGGAGAGCTGTATATACTAGTGTGATTGGGCTGTCCATTTCCCTCTCCACGACCCTGACCCTGATCCCGTCCTCGTCCTCGACCCCGTCCTCTCCCACGACCGGAAGCAGCTAGTGGTGGATGAGACGTAGGAGTACAAGCAGGGCTAGATGGTGTGGGTTCTGAAGCTGATTTCCGTTTGTGCGTGGCTTCGAACTCGCTTGGGTTGATGCAATGAATGCAGATCTAGACCTGAAATAGGGCAAAGAAAAGAGTGAGAAGCATTCATACTATCAACATGAAAATCAAATACATCAAGAACGTAAAGTGTGAGCCACAAATGAATGATGATCTATACCCTTTGCTAGTCGAGGATGGTGTAGCGGGGACTCGAAAAAAATTGTTAGTATGCTCCCAATCTGACGGTTCTCTGGAACTTCTGGTCCGGGGTTTATTCGCCTTTGAAATATGATCTGGCTCGTAAGCATCTCTCGTATGGTGATTAAGCCCTTCTTCCATGTTTTTTAATAACTTTCTCCTTACCGGTTCAGGTGCTTTCTCAACTTTATTCAACATAGCTTGAAAATTGTCTTTATTTATTGAAGGCTCAGATGGAGGGTTGTCTACTTCAATGTCCAACTTCTTCCAAAAATCATGAATCGATGACAGCTCAATCCGTCCCCCACAGTCCTCTATCCGTGCAATCTCGTGACTACGTGGAAGTTCATTTGTTCGCCTGTAGTAACACCCGTAGGCAGCCTCAGTGATGACATTACCCCCATTACGACCCCGCTGGTTTTTAATGATTTTCTGAATACGAGTCCGCTCTTGTCTGATATTGCGCAAGGCTTCCGTTGACACTTTAGTCAATATGTTGTGATACAGATTACGGGTCCTCAAATCAATTGGAGTTCTGATCTTTGATCTATTCATACTCTGTTTGATATTTTTTAGTTGGATATCCAAGATCTTATGAGCCTTTTTGAAGATTGTGTCAAATGTAGAAGAAGCACTCCCCAATGCCTTCTTCAACCTGTTATGCTCACCCTCAGTCCTGTTTGTGGTATGGGTCCCGAAGTGTGGTAACACATCCGTGTGCATAGACAGAATATTCTGAGAGTATGGAGTAATCCATGTATCGCGTAGGTAATCCAATAATACAGGATAAGATCTGAAACGGTCACAAAGCCCTTGCCAACGTTCGTCCCATTCGCCGGAGGTAGGGGCTGAGATTGCAAAATTGAAACTCCTCATGAATGATTCTGCCAAATCCTCGCTACCTGTATGACTCAACACATGCTTTCTAACATTGACTTCGATATGCCTCCGACACAAGAAGTGTGCGGTGTCGGGAAAAACTGTACGGAGAGCGCTGATGAAACCCAATTCACGATCAGTGACAAAAACTGTTGGCAACCGGGGAGGTGTAAACAGACTGTGCAAATTATCCAATGCCCATATGTAATCATCCGCACTCTGATACTTGAGGAACGCATATGCTATTGTGAAATTATGCCCGGTGGAAGTAAATCCTACAAACTGCAAGAAGTACAGTCCATAGCAGTTGGTGTTGTAAGTGCAGTCACCTTGTACAACATATGGAAAACAGTTTAGCATCTTCATTGCTAATGGGTGAGAGAAGAATATGTCGCTGATTATGCCACTCTCAGCGTCTTCCCTCGTGTAGTATATATATTCATGATCGTCGAGTAATTTAAGGAATTGTTGTAGCGGGGTCCTCCCTTGTCGTTCTTTTTCTCTATATTTTGTGATGACATTGCGGACGTGCATCGGAGTGCTAACGTTCTTCTCATCGTACGTCTTTAACATTGCTACTATGTCATTTGGACGCAATGAACATTCACTTGCGCTACACACAGCGTCATATTCGCCACGTGTCAATTTCCCGAGAGGAAAACCTTCCGGATACAAAGGAAATCCATGATTATGTATACCATTCCTTACAACATAACCCCATAACCCATCATCCCTCATTTCTTTGGCATGTAGTTTAAAAGTGCACTCTCTCTTCTTGCTACTACTCTTCCTAATGTTCTTTGATCTTCCGGGCCTGTGATGTCCACCAAAATGACATATTATCATCGCATAAGCTAGTTTATTTCCACTTCTCTTCTTCGAGTGGTCTATAATAAGGTGTATATTTCGACGCCTCGCGATTTCCCGTACATGTGCAAGAAGTGCATCCCTATTTGGAAATAATTCTGATGTCGTGAATTCGTCACTGATATCCGGAAATGGACCCTGCAAATTACAGCACCATCAGTTTCAAAGATCCAGTATACATTTCGTGTATACATACACGACATGGTACATTACATCTCGTGTATACATACACGACATAGTACATTAAATCTCGTATGGGTGTACACGAGAATTAAGTTACTATGATATTGCATTGTTATTCTCATGTGTATTTGAAGATTGTATAAATAAATCTCATGTGTAGGTCAAGATTGGATTTTTAATTCAAGATGGAATTTTTAGTTCAAGATGAGATTTTAATTCAAGATGGGATTTTTAGTTCAAGATGGGATTTTTATTTTGATTTTGATCACAATACAAAACAAAACAAAACAAAACATTAAGAACTTACTTCATAGAAGCTTGGATCATTGAAACTTGGAGAATGTTGATGTGGAGGAGAATTTGGTGAGATTCCTTCTTCTTCATCATGGACAAATTCTATCATATCAAGGTTAATACACTCATAAGAACATGTTGAGGAATTTTGTGAGGAATCCATGCTATGAACTTAGAGATTGATTTTTTGAATAATAATGGGGGTTTCAGGTTTCTGTTCAGAATGGGTGTGTTTTAGTAGGGTTTAAACGACGTCAAATTCAATGTAGGTCGTTTTGACGGGTTTAACTCGATTTTAAACATCTCGTGTACATTCGCACGAGATCAAAGTATACATTTCGTGTGTGTATACACGAGATACAAGTATACAGTTCGTGTGTATATACACGAGATACAAGTATACATTTCGTACGTGTACACACGAGATGTATAAAGGGTATAGGGTTTAGGGGTTTCAAGGAATATGACCAGATGTTGTGAAAATGGTATACGGCTACATATTTTTTATTTTTTTTAATTTTTCCTATATTCTAAATGACATTTAAAGTGTTTTTCATTAGTATGACTTTACTCAAAATCCAAATGGAAATTGAGTTACAAATTTGTGCCATTTTTCAAGGTTTTAAGGAATATGACCCGATGATGTGAAAATGGTATATGGCTACATATTTATTTATTTTTTTAATTTTTTCCTAGATTCTAAATTTCATTTAAAGTGTTTTTCATTAGTATGACTTTAATCAAAATCCAAATAGAAATTGAGTTACAAATTTGTGCCATTTTTCAAGGTTTTAATGAATATGACCTGATGATGTGAAAATGGTATATGGCTACATATTTATTTTTTTAAAATTTTTTCCTAGATTCTAAATGACATTTAAAGTGTTTTTTATTAGTATGACTTTACTCAAAATCCAAATGGAAATTGAGTTACAAATTTGTGCCATTTTTCAAGGTTTTAAGGAATATGACCCGATGATGTGAAAATGGTATATGGCTACATATTTTTTTTCAATTTTTTTTTTCCTAGATTCTAAATGACATTTAAAGTGTTTTGTATGACTTTACTCAAAATCCAAATGGAAATTGAGTTACAAATTTGTGCCATTTTTCAAGGTTTTAAGGAATATGACCCGATGATGTGAAAATGGTATATGGCTACATATTTATTTTTTTAAAATTTTTTTCTAGATTCTAAATGACATTTAAAGTATTTTTATTTAGTATGACTTTAATCAAAAATCCAAATGGAAATTGAGTTACAAATTTGTGCCATTTTTCAAGGTTTTAAGGAATATGACACGATGATGTGAAAATGGTATATGGCTAGATATTTATTTTTTTTAAATTTTTTTACTAGATTCTAAATGACATTTAAAGTGTTTTTCATTAGTATGACTTTACTCAAAATCCAAATGGAAATTGAGTAAGAGAGAGACATAGAGCTATACTCCATGACAGAAACTAATACATATCCATTTCCTACTGAACCAATAAACTTTCAAGTTACAAAACCCACAACTAAATAAATCCAAGTAATTCAAAACACCATAATCAGTAATACTTAAATCCTATCTCCTAAATGCGACCTTCTAAAATCTTGTGCGCCCGTCTAAGACCAGCTATGACGTCCTCGGGGAGCCTGGCATCAGTCAAAAATGGAAGTATGATACCTCGTGCCTGTGCAACCTCTGCAACCCCAGGCTGCGGTGGAACATCAACTGGGGGAGGTGGGGGAGGTGGAATGTCAACGGGGGGATCGTGTATCGGATTAGATATCCGAACATGACTCCTAGTCAGAAACCACTCCATATAATCTGCAGTCACAGGAGAAGATGTAGTCACTAGTGGCCCCCAACGGGGAACGGGCCTGAACTCCTCCATGCTGTACTCCACCCACGAGTCCCAAACATGATCCTGGTCACCATAGTCCTTCTGGTACCCCTTTTGACCCTTTGACAAAATGCATGTCGTGGGAGCCACGGGGGGCTGTCTGGGGATCCTCTGCCGGTACCCGAACTGCCTAGTAACACGATCAGGCATGTACGCCTCAGTGATGTCACAAAAACGTATAACCCCCCTGAAGCATAAAACCGGCAGAATCGTGTCCGCTCCGGTACAATAAGGAGTCCAAAGAACCTGTGAGTAGACTTTGTTAGGCAAAGTCCACATAATAACTGAGAGAGTGTAACAATTTGAAAAAGTTTTAATATGAATAACTCACCCTGTCAACATGCATCGTGTCAAGAGTGCGGCGATACTGCACTAGATGCTCTAATCCCCTCCCAGTTGTATCAGTCCGTGACCATCTACGGGCTCTCGGCTGCCCCTGCTGCCAGTGCGGGTCAGAAACTCGCCGGAAATCCGGTAAGTACTCGTATATCCAGGCCTGAGATGTATGTAAAAAAAGTATTAAATACTAATCAAATGCAACATATAATTACAGATGGGGGGAGTCGACAGAGTAAAAAGAAAGTGAATAGAGTGAGATGTACCTCTAGCAGAGTCGCACAACCACCCATTTGCTTGCATCCGGATCTGGACGCTTTTCCCAACTCTCGGTATAAGTATGCCAACGTAGCTGATCCCCAGGAGAGAGTGGGGAGTGTCTCAAGATCCATGCACAGGGGAAGGTAGGCTGCGGGCACCTTATCCTGACTCTTATCCACGAACATCGTGCAACCCAATAGGTGCAGGATATACGCAGAAGCACGCTGGGCATCTGTCATGCCACCTATACGGGAATAAAAGAGACGCCGGACATCCTTTAATAAGTACCCAGTGCCGCTCAAATGAAGGTGTCTACTGATGCCGGATACTTCAGTCACTGGATCCGGATACCGAACATGTGCACCTACACAGCTGATACCTGTAAATTGAAGATGAAATAACACATTTTAGTACATGAGATGAATGTAGATAGTTCATATAGTCTTGAAATTGATAATATATAACAACATACCCAGGATATGAAAGACGTCATGTAACGTAATGGTCATCTCCCCCCACGGCATGTGGAACGAGTTAGTCTCTGGAGACTACCGTTCCAAAAATGCCGTTAGCAGCGCGTGGTTAGGCCTCTGAATGGTGGCATCGTGCAGCTGCTGGATGCCCGATGCATCAACGTGGGTCAGCCAGGCTCTATCAGTAGCCTCCAGTTCATCACGCTTGAACCTGTTTATTCCAAACAAAAAATATAATCAATACTCGAGATCGAGAAAAGCATGGGATGATAATTAATGGAATTTTTAGAGTGTGTGCCAAATAACTTCAAGATTTTAATAGTTTCACATTAATGATTATCTTACTTGTGCAGATGCTACAGTCTCGTATGGAAAGTCACCACTGACTCACTAGTGGCGTCCCTCCAAATCTCTCGGGCTCTGTGATCACCAAACCCGCATATAAGAGAAACAACCTCTGGGCCGCCACCTGGGTCACTCTGAATCTGCCATGATGGTGGCTCCTCCTCACCCGCATCCTGCCTCCTCCTGCGTCCCTGCCCTCTAGCCACATTCGGACCCCGCCTCCTCCCATGCCTCAAACGTCTAATATCTATCTCCTCCTCCTCCTTCTCATCCTCCTCCTCCTCCTCCTCCACCTCATGCTCATCCTGCCCCTCCCCCTCCTGCCCCTCCTCCCCATCCTCACTATCCCCTTCCTCCTCCTCCTCCTCACTATCCCTCTCCTTCTCCTCCCCATCCTCACTATCCCCCTCCTCCTCCTCCTCACTATCCCCCACCTCCTCCTCCTCATCCTCCTCCTGAACGTCATCAGATGCTACCGCCTCCTCCTCCCTCTCCTCCCGCTCCTCCTCATCTGTGCCTTTCTTGTCATTCTTAGACTTGGTCCGCTTTTCTTTTCTCTCCGCATTTTCAGCCATCCTCGTTCTATTGGACGCGGTCATACGTTCACGTGCCTACAAAAAAACAAATACGAGACAATAAATTAGCTATTTAGCATATGGCAAATATGAATAATGTAAAGAAAATTAATGGCAGAAAGCATCTCGTGTGAAATCACACGAGACATATCTCGTGTGAAATCATACGAGATACATCTCGTATAAGTTCACACGAGACACATCTCGTGTGAACTTATACGAGATGCATCTCGTATGATTTCACACAAGATGTGTCTCATATGAAATCATACGAGATGCTTTCTGCCATTAACGCCGCCTCTAAACCCAGTTCATACAAAAATCAGGCAATCAATTTGAAACAATCAAACAAAAATTAGACATTGGGAATTTTTGGAATGTAAAATTAGGTTAAAATTATGTTTAAATTTACATAGTTACCTTCTTTACAGGCACGGTGCTAGAAGATGCTCCGGCGGCGATGGCAGTGGCAGTAGAGGCGCCGGCAGCGCCGGCAGGGACCTTCAGAATTTTTACTCTCGTCATTGTCGACGTCGTGTGGTTGTGCGCGTCGTCGTCGTTGTTGTTTGAGAGAGAGAGAAAAGAGGTAAAGAGGGATGAGTGAAATCAAAAAATAAAATTAAGTATATATATGGGTATTTTGGTAATTTAATTAGTTCCCTGTATTTAAGTTCCCTGTATATAACTAGAAAATAATAAAGTTAGAAAAGATGGTTACAAAATGTGTCTTACAAAATGAGGTTAATTGTAGGGGTGTAAGTGGTTCGGTTCAAACCGCGGTTTGAGACGGAACCGAACCGAACCATGTGGTTTGGTTTTCAAGCACCAATGATTCGGTTCAGTCTCAAATATTGGCAAACCACATGGTTCGGTTTGGTTTTCGGTTTGACCTTCCCAAACCGAACCACAGTTTGAGACCGCAAGACCGAACCACCAAGCCGAACCACCAGACCAAACCACATTACATAAACTAATCATAACCACAGTTTCACATCATATTTAATATTATTGTATATTTATTAAAATTTATTATTAGATCATTACATAGACTAATTCTAACTCTCATTTTGTATATTATTTAATATTAATTTCATCGTTTGTTATCTTCATTGCAATTTGCGATATATA
This sequence comes from Campanula takesimana, assembly GCA_026119855.1. Lineage (NCBI taxonomy): Eukaryota > Viridiplantae > Streptophyta > Magnoliopsida > Asterales > Campanulaceae > Campanula > Campanula takesimana. Next base: position 1,889,424 of record JAOWBW010000113.1, read on the forward strand.
AATTACCAATTTCTCTCCACGATCTATATTATAAAGTGTTTTTTTTTTCCTTCAGCCTCTCTCTCCGTCCAATCTCTCTCGTCATCTGACTTTCCTCTTCAAGATCTACATCTTTCGCACTTCCTCTGTGATCACGAAAAATTAAAAAAAAATGTAATAATGAGTTGCGGATTGAATTGTGATTTGAACCGTAGTCTAAACTACGGTTTGAACTGTTTGGAATTTTCACAAACCGATGACTAGTGGTTCGGTCCGTAAATACCCCCAAACCGAACCATTTACACCCCCTAGTTAATTGTGTTGATGTCACGACCCGAAAACCCGCCTCTATTTTTGTAGTAATAAATAATAAATTATTTATTTATTGCCTATTTATTTATTTAAATTATTTATTTATTTAAATAATTATGTGTGCATTTTGTGTCTCATAATAATTTCGTGCCTAGCATTTAATCGGTTAATTGTGCTAGTGTAGAGTATTGGATCTTAGTTATTAGTGGGAAGTATAATTATTGTGTTAGTTGTGTAGGTAGTGGAAGAGGGGGTCTAAGTGTAACTTTTGAATTATTTCTTCAACTACTCCCTCACCTCCCTCTCCCCCCCCCTCATTTTTCCCCTCACCATTTTCCCTGTGTTCTCTCTCTCTCCTTGGTTATTGGGTAAGTTTTCTTCTCTCCCTTCTCTCTACATTCTAGCTATCTTCCTCTCATTGTTTATCATTTCTCATAAAATGAAACATGTTTAGATCGTCGATAGGATCGTAGAGAGCTAAGAATTTTCGAGTTCCGTCAACTTTGAGAAAATCCGGGTAAGTTACTTTCCCCCCATTCATATTAAAAATGTTCATCTTTAACTCCCTTGGTGCTCTAGTTGATATATATGTCCTCTTTGTTTGATTTGGAACTTATTTGCAAATTATCCATTTTTTCTTTTGTGTAATTGGGTGTTTGAATCACCTCTTGGATTGGGTGTTCTAGATGTGGTTTTATGAGCCATTTTAGGTTTATAAGTTGCTAGGGTACCTTGGTATTGCTATCTAGAAGTGTTATTCTTGGGGCATTTGAGTTTGGGTATGAAAATGGTGTTTTTGTGTTAATTTCGGATTTGAAGAACCCAGGAAGAAGATCTGGGTTTGCCGATTTTCGTTGGAGGCGCGCGCATCCCTTGGGTGCGAGGCGCGCGCACCCTCCTCTCCTCCAATCTTGAATTTCCCACTGTCGGATGGAGGCGCACGCATCATTTTCTTGGAGGCGCGCGCACCCTTTCCATTTTAAATCTTCTATTGTGACTGATTTCAGGAGGCGCGCGCACCCCCTCCCCTGTTGTGAAATTTATTCCTTCCTTGTCCAATCTTTCGAGGGCCATAACTTTCTCATCCGGACTCCGGTTTAGGCGTGTAAACTATCGTTTTAAAGCTCTTCTCGAGTAATACGACATGAGTGGGTTTATTTAGTGGGGTTTCTGGTTTAGATTGTGTTGATTTTTCAGTAAGTATTCTATAACACAAAATGTTATGACCGGTCCGTTGTGATCAAGTTTGGGGTATCTGTTTGTGTGGGTCAAGGACCACTCTAGTGTGAGAAAATGGTTCCTTTGTGAACAAATGTGTGGTGGAACGTAACTAAGTATTATTAGTGAATGTTTGGTAATCTTATGATGTGGTTATGTTGGTTCCAATCAAATTGATTTTAGGATAAGACTTGGTCTAGGTTTTAAGTGATATCCTATAGTACCTAGAGGGTTGTTATGGGACACCAAAGTGTTGAATTGGTACATTTGGGATCATGTATGGAAATGTGTTACCTTTTTAGTTCGGTTGAGTGTTAAGAATTGGTCCGTCTATGAACGGATGTAAGATGTGAAATAGTGATTGGGTACCTACGGTGTGATTAGCCTTATGGAGTAATTATTCGGAGTTCCTATTGGGAATTCCAGGTATAAGGAGATGGTTGAGTGCTTGACCATAATTACCCTCTATGAGTAGGCTTTTAGGGTCATCTTGGTAATGGTCGTGGTACTATTTGTGAGTGACCGTTTGGGTTGTGCTCTTAATGAGTAACTTATGGGTATCATCTTTAGGATGTGTTTGGTATGGAACGTTGTCTTGGAATCATTTGTTTTAATGATCAATGTTGTTGGGCTCCTTATGAGCAATTCTGTTTATCGTGGTTGAACTCTTTTATGAAAGACTTCCCGTTGTCGTTGTTGTTGACTCTTCTTGAGTAATAGTTGCATCCTTATGGTAATTATTGGGTATGGTTCCTTTGTGAGCAAACGTGTTATGGTATTTGACTAAGTATTGTTTGAGAGTGTTGGGCTTGGTCCGTTTGTGACCATGTTTGCAATGTATGGATGTGGATAACCGTTTGACTCTTTTTGAGTAGCTTCGTGTGTTGATTTTGTTGTTGATCTCTTCATGAGAAATGGTTTACATCCTTTGTGATGATTTTGGCTTGGTTCCCTACTTTGGAATCATTGCCCCGTTGTTGTTTCAAGCGAGTATTTATTACTGTGTGCTTTTATAGAGTCCAGCTGGCATTGTTGTGTTTGTTTTGGGCAGTGATGTATATTATAATGGCACGGGCCAAGTCCAGTATAATGTACTTCACTGGTAACCCAGTTTCCCCATGTTCAGTGGCCTTGAGTGGGATGCCCCTTCCCGTGATCGTGGTTGGGATGAGCTAGCTCCTATGGTGAGTATTCTAGCTACACGCTTGGGGGTATGACTATGTGTTATTTCCCCCACTTCTGGTTGTTGTTGTTACTTGGTTCCGGAACCGGCTTCAGCTCTTTCATGCTGCTCAACGGACTCTTCTCGAGGGATTGTGTTCCGTCTCTAGAACCTTGGCTCAGTATCCACTTATGAGTGTTTATTTCCGCATTATGTGTTATATGATGAGTGTACCATATCTTTCGTGTTATATGAAATTGTGAATGCTTATTGATATTGTTCTTTTGTGATTATTATGTTGGCATGAAATATAGTTGCATTAGTAGCTTACTGAGATTTTTCTCACCCCGTTTATTTGTTTCCAATTGTGTTTCCTTAACCCCCCCCCCCCGGAAAGCAAGTGGTAGCGTTTTGAGGTTCGTTGTAGCAGGAATCTTCTGTGCAGATTGATCGCCTTTGGGGTAGTTGCTCTTCGGAGCCTTTGTGTATTCTGATCGTGGGCTAGTGTGTGTTCAGTGCGTAAGCTGTAGTCTTTTGAGCATATTGCTTTTAGTTGTTCTTTCTTCCGCATTTGTAAGATTGTCTCCGAGTTATAACTCTCGTTGAGGTGTTGTTTGTTGGTATTGGTTTTATAGTTGAATTTACGCGCCCGATTTGGTATTTATCATTTTGGAGATGTATATTATGTGAATTTTATATTTATGGATTAATGGCGGGGCGTGACAGTTGATGTTTTTAAATGGAATGTGTCGGGTTCGCTATCGATGTAACAAATGAAATATCGCAACCACATCATGTATTCTTCATTTTGTAAAATTCTTTTGTAAGCCTAGCTTTGCTCAGTGATTTTTAAGCAATATTAGTGTTGTTGATTAATGCCGAGATTTCTGCTTAAACATAAGAGGGGGAAAATACCAAAAACTTCATCATTAAAACTTTTCTATCTAAAAAACCCACAAATCAAATTTTTTACTCTGAAATAAACACTTTGATCATTTAATTTTTTTTTGAAGAAAAACATTTTGATCATTAAAATCCTAAAATCGTTAAAAATGCATTTTGTCTAAATTGAACTTAGTTTATAAACTTATAAATTAAAGCAACTATCCTTTCAATAAAAAACTATCCAAATCAATACCCTTGTACTATCAATTAACTGCTCCATCATTTGTTTTTATGGCACTTGAGAATAATAGAGAGTAAAAAATAGGAACGCCCTTAAAAATTATTGCTCGATATTGGTTTTGATCCATGCTTCCCAAGTGATTTATTTCATTCACTTCGCGAGTAACAATGAAAGAGCCATGGTGGTCTTTGTATCTTTGAAAGGCATTTTGACGATATTGTAGTAGCGACAATAAAGTGGGAAGACTATTTTTAGACAAAAAAAGTAGTTAAAGTAATACCTTATCGAATAAAAAAGTTGTTCATAGGTATGAAAGCTTTTCGTATACGTAAGGTTAGACGACTTTAAGAGTAGACAAAGCGGGAAATGTGACATGATGTTATTAGGGTTATCTTATAATAAGACAATACAGTAATTTTGTATTGGGAGGGGCTAAAGCCACTACACTTTTTGCTCTTCCACTACATTATTAATAATCAAACAAAATTAAATGTGTTTTGGACAAAATTGCCCATGAAGAACCTACCATTTATAAAAATTGTACATATTTCCAAAATCACCCTTTCAAGCTTCTCTTCTCTCCAGTAAATGAATATGTACGGATGCATTTAGTATTTTTTGTAATTTCTTACTTTTTAACATTTATTTAGAACAAAACCAATATAAAAATAAATTAAAATTCTTACGGGCATAACATTGCAAATTTAATTTTTTAGAACTAAACACAGTCATACTGGAGGTATCATGAACATCTTAAAGACAAAATTTTACTGTGCTAAGACCCAACATTTTAACAACTCTTTCAAAAGCTTCTACATAACTAAAAATTTCATAACAAATGAAAGCAAAATCAAATCCAAAAGAAAAATAAATAAAAATAACAATCCAAAACTACTACGCAAACCCTCATATCTTAATAAACTAACAAAAAATTATTTTGGTAACATAGGAATCTTGAAGCATCATAAAAACTGCAAGCTCCCTCACAATCTTCAACAATTTTCGAATCTTCAACAATTTTCGGCTTGAATCAGCTGAAAATATTTGTAACCACTGAATTAGTAATAAAAAATATGACAAAAAATATATACTACCTCTGTCCCAAGATGAATGCCTAAATTTTCTCTTGATCAAAAGAAAATTCAGTCATCATTCACGAAGGAGTATAAGATAATATGTAATTCATGATCTATCGGTTCTTGAATATCAAGTCAAAGAAGAATGTATTAGATATATTTTCACATAATTTTTCATGTCATAAGAATACCAATAACAAAACAAGAATGTATGGAAGTAGAGAAGCTCACATGAATCAACAACGTAATAAGTCGGTGGTTGACGAATCAAACGCATCCAAATTTTCTGTGTCAGAGAAGCAATCAAGATTTGCTGTGTGTGAAGAACATCCTTGCTCAGAAACTCCAATTTTCTTACTTGGACAAGTTCTAATGTTGTGACCAAAGCCTTTGCACAAACCACATTTTCTACCCTTTTCAACAATTTCATGAGCGGAAGGATCACGTCGTGTAGAGTTAGATTCATTTTTCTTCTTAGCTAACGAAGGACGACCTCTATGCGGACGTACATCAGGCTCGTATATCAACGGGTTTGGTTCATTTACTAGCGAAGCAACTTGACTTTTTACAATTTCCTTTTTATCAATGGGCCATTCTTGATACTTCCCCTCCAATGCCCCAAGCAATTCCTTAAAATTAGTCTCATCAGTACTACAAGTTTTTTCGGTGTCAGTAAATGACTTGATGTCAAGTCGCCATTGAGCATGTACATCATCGAGACAGATAACTCCATTAAACAAATCTCTCATCTTATGAGCACAAGGAAGACCCATAGTTGTTGAAAAATGACTTTTGCAACCAAATGCCAAATCATTTCCATATTTGAGCAATTCATATTGCTTGAAAAGTTTATTCAAGGCAAAAATTGAGACATGTGTGATAAGCTCTTTGAATAAAGGAATATGAAGGTGGTGTGGAATTCTAACCTTTTCGCTGTAAAATTGTGTCTTGATTGCTTGGAACTGATTTTCGATAGCAAGGCATATTTTATTCTTCACCTCACAAAGATTGCCCGTGGAGACTTGTAAATAGGATTTCAACATTGCATGCGCACCTTCAGCTCTTGAACTAACACGAGTTCCAAAATGAAGATGCTTCTCAGTCCATGCACCAATAAAATGCTCTTTCAGCGGAAGCCAAGTAGACTTGATATAGTTCACAACAACTGACTTGTCTTTGTACTGTTCCTCAAATTTCTTCCATGCTTCTTCAAACTCCAATTCACTTAAAGAATTAAGAAGTAAAGTCCATGAAGATAAAAACCCAGGTAAGTCTTCTCCTTCTTTAAAATGGGGCTTGGAATGAGTGAGAATGTTTTTTTCTATATGCCAGATACATAAGATATTAGTGGAATTTGGAAAGATAACCTGGATAGCTTTCATTAACGCCAGTTCTCTATCGGTCACAATAGCAGAAGGTTCACAATCATCAGTTAATATCTTACTGAACATCCTCATAGCCCATATATAATCTTCTTCTTCTTCCTTCTGTAAGAAAATGAAACACGAACAAAATGAAGTATTAAAGCTTGTAACGCCAACAATCTCAAGTAGTGGCATCTTGTACTTATTAGTTTTATAAGTACAATCCATTATGAAGACATTCGAATAGCTTTTGGTCAACACAACTGAAAGTGGATGGGCAAAAAATAAGCGTATCAATCGACCATCTGAATCATGCTCATAATTATGCATGAAGCCTCCATTACTAAGTTCTACTAGCAAAGCTTGAATAGTAGTACGACCATCCAAGTAATCTTTTCGAACTCTAGCCTTCATATTATTCACAGTCTTTGATATTGCTTTAAGGTTTGGATTAGCAAGCCTCAATGAAGAAAGTATTTGACGAGTTGGTAAACCAGCCTTGATCATTTGTTTAATATGTAAAATTTCATTTTCAGAGAAACGACGATAGAAAGGATGACCAGACATATCCTCAGAAGGCTTATGATTATGAAGATCATTTTTTACCTCAAGCACCCAAGAGCCATCAACTTTCCTTTTACCTCGAAGTTGAAACGGACAATTTATAAGACGAGATGCAGCCTTTCTCTTTCGATTATCTTCAACTACTTTGCACCGATTCCTATATATACCTCCTCTGTCACAACCAAGAAGCACATAATCATCCTTTCGGGATTGCTTAATGGAAATTGCATAACCTTGTCTTAAAGTAAACTCGCGGACAACACTGAGAAGCTCTTCCCGATCCTGAAATACACCCGTCGGTAGTAACAATGTCTCATTTTGCTCAGTTTCCTCAATTTGCTCTTGACTTTCACTCGTCACATGCTCCATTTCATATGTTTCAAGATGTCGACAACTACAAGATTTCAAAGTAGCAAATCAACAAACCAAATAGCCAATGGTAACTTCAATCTTCCATAAAATATTAAAAGAAAAATCAAAACATTCTGTTCCAAAAATTAAAATGTGATAATTGATAGGCTCTGTAGTCTACTGTAATATTTTTATTTTCTTTTTTCATTTTAAATCATGGAAATCAAGTTGTACATTATTAAAGTATTACTAATACTGTCCATCCCAAAGACTAGTTTTTTGGGACAGAGTAACCAAAAAGAGCTGAAAAGACCCTATGTCAAATACAAAATATAACTAATACTCTCCCTTATAATGTTAAAATGTGACTTTTTTTGGGGGGGGACGGAGTATTAAAAGAGAGCAGAAAGGCCCTTATCTCAAACACTCAGGTAGCACTTTGTGTAAGTGGCTTTCTAACAAATTAATTGTATGGAGCAACCTCTTCCAAAAAAAGTTAATTAATGATTTTTATACAAAGCCTACGTCTACTAACTCTAAAATTGATTTGAACGAATTAGAAGAGTAAATAATAAACACTAATATTATCGCAAAAAGGTTTGATAGAGCAAATCATATCTTGAAGTTATTAAAATCAGAATTGAGGAAGCAAAATCAATACTTAACTTGCAGTAGCATGCAATACGTATTCAGTTTGTACCTTGCTTATGTTTGTTGATTCAAAATTAGCACTTGATTGACTAGGAGCGTAAAAAGGCTGTAAAAGAAGAGGCTGTAGAAGCAAGTTTCAACTCCTCATGCGCATTCCCATGATGCCGCAGAAGGGGGTATCAAGCTCATCGAATAGTTACCTAGGGTTTCTTTTCTGCGTTTTTTTTTCCTGGAACATCTCATGATTCCGCATTGGATAGCGTCTAAATGGGAAGGGTTATTTCGGTACAATAAAATTTTTAACTTAATGATGAACACTTAAAAAAGGGTAATATAGTCTGTTAAGGAAAAGAGTAGTGGCAATTTAGTCTATTTATAAAAAGTGTAGTGGAAGAGCAAAAAGCGTAGTGGCTTTAGCCCCTCCCTTTTGTATTTTCAAAATGCAACAAAGTGTCGCCATTCTGAATCAATGGTATTTTTGTCAACCAACCCTTTTCTTTTAACGAAATTGACGGAATTGTTTTAATTTGGGTTTTTTTAGTATACAAATTTAAATTGTTGGATTTTCTTGATAGAAAATTATTTTGTGGGTTTTTTTGATAGATAAGTTTTAACGAGGGCGATTTTGGTATTTTTGCAAAATAGAGACTACTCATGAGAATTTGAGATTTATTCTATTAAATTAAATTTATGTGCTTAAAGTGCATAAGTTTTTCCCTCCTAAACTTCCCTCTAAACAAAAAAATTGGCAAAATAAATTTTATCAAACTTTATTTATAGATGTAATAAATGCTGCAAAAATTATGTAACTATTTCTACCTCAAAATCTATAAAACCAAATAACCTATCTACCCATATCTCTTACAATTACACAATAGTGATCAAATACATTCTCTCAGGTTTTCTTTATAAATATAATAAATACAAAAAATGTTATACAACAACTACATCCATAACTATAATACATCTTCCATAAGTTAATTTTTGTAAATACAAACTTTAATAATAATAATTAAAAAGTAAAACATCGAGAAGATAACACACGTAATTAGATTATAATTAGGGAAAAAATGAAAATAAAGTTAAACGGGTAAAAATAGAATTTTTATTTTTGTTATAATCCTTGTCACAATTGCCACACAAGTTGAACCAAACTCATGTTCATAAACAGCTCTTATGAACGATTGCTCATTTTTTCCTTTCTCAATAAGGAAAATGACAAACAAGTTCCTGTCACCACCGCTGTCGACGCTGGCCACTGGGATCCGGACTCCGTCGCGGGAATTTGGTCACCGTCACCGACCGGTTGCCCCGCCACCTCCATGACAGTTGTGTAGTGTTATGTGATGTAGTTCATGGCAGAATAATATTGTCTAAATAATACAACATGTTGTGAGAAACTTCTCAGGCATTTCGAAACTATTTTAGAACTTCCTCGGCATTGCTCCTTCTAAATTCGATTAAAATAATTATTAGCCTTTTCTTTTTCTTCTTTTTTTAATTACTATATTAGTCACTTGAATACTGTTAATTTTTCAAAATATATGAAAAAAAATGTAATACTACCGTTATAACTGACAATCTTATAACACTCTCACTTGCATTAAATAACACTATAGCTGACACTCTTAAACACTATAACTGACACTGTTAAATACTATCATTATAACTGACACTCATAAACACTGCCATTGACAATGCATAAAGTTCAACTTATTTACAAAAATGCCACCACGCACGTAGTCACCGCACATTTTTAAACCCGTTTTTCATAAGTGGTAATGAAAAATTAATTTCAGCTACGACCCATTAGATAAAATATATATAAATAAATCATGATTTTGGAAGTTGAGAACTATCGGATCCATCTATTCCTAATTTCCAATGAAACTCAAGCGAAATTGGTAGACGCTGCAGACTTAATTGAATTGAGCGTAAAAGCGTGTTTCGTTCGATTAATCTCCTTACTAGTTAAGGGGTATTTCGGTTTCATTCCTATTCCGACCAAAAACTTTATTTCTTAAGGGGATTTAATCCTTTTCTCTTAATACCACTTAAGGGAAAAATATCAATTCTCACGATTTCTCTTGATAACAAGTACATTAACACTATAATACATCTTCCATAAGTTAATTTTTGTAAATACAAACTTTAATAATAATAATTAAAAAGTAAAGCATCGAGAAGATAAGACACATAATCAAATTATAATTAGTAAAAAATGAAAATAAAGTTAAACGGGTAACAATAGAATTCTATTTTTTGTTATATTCCTCGTCGCAATTGCCACGTAAGTTGAACCAAACTCATTTTTATAAATAGCTCTTATGAACGATGCTCATTTTTTTTCTTTCTAAATCAGGAAAATGACACACATAATTAAATTATAATTAGGGGAAAATGAAAATAAAGTTAAACGGGTAACAACAGAATTTTATTTTTTGTTATAATCCTCATTGCAATTGCCACACAAGTTGAACCAAACTCATTTTCATAAATATCTCTTATGAACGATGCTCATTTTTTTCTTTATAAATCAGGAAAATGACACGCAAGTTCCTGCCACCACCGCCGTCGTCGCCGGCCACTGGAGTCCGGACGCTGTCGCGGGAATTCGGTCACCGTCACCGGTTGGTTGCCGCCGCCGCCTCCATGAAGTATTATACACAGTTGTGTAGTTTTATGTGAAGTATTTCATGGCATGATAATATTGTCTAAATAATACAACATGTTGTGAGAAACTTCTCAGGCATTTTGAAACTATTTTAGAACTTCCTCGGCATTGCTCCTTCAAAATTCTCTTAAAAAATTATTAGCCTTTTATCTTTCTTCTTTTTTTAATTACAATATTAGTCACTTAAAATATAAATTTTGATTTTTCAAAATATATGGGAAAATGTAATACTACCACTAACTGACAATCTTATAACACCCCCACCTGCACTAGATAACACTATAGCTGACACTCTTTAACACTACAACTGACACTGTTAAATACTACCACTATAACTGACACTCTTAAACACTACAATTGACAGTGCACAAAGTTCAACTTATTTACAAAAATACCACAGCACACTTTTAAACCCGTTTTTCATGAGTGGTAATGAAAAATTAATTTCAGCTACGACCCATTAGAAAAAATATATATAAATAAATGATGATTTTTTTAGTTGAAAACTATCAAAGATTCTTGATAACAAGTACACCCACAAATCTTCAAAATCGAAGCCTAGTCCCTTGGTCTTTTTTTTGTTCACCCTAAAGGGTGCGTACGGTTTTAAAGAAAAGTTAAATATCGACGGTGATAATTGTTGTGATATGTGAATATGACAAGTAAATTTCGCTAGACAAATAAGTAATATAGCTTTCTTATAATTAATCGCTCCATTGGTGACACTATCTTTAAAGATATACAAAAGTGTAATAATAAAAATCATTAAAATTTTATAACTGTTTAGTAAGAGTTTAATTAAGTTACAAAAAATTTAAGGTTTAAATTATTTTTCAAATGGATAAATATTTAAGTTTTTCACAGTTTCACGCACTACTTAACATTATATTTTTTCACGGAACACCAAAGATGTTATCTCCTTCCATTACAATGGATGAAAACTTTCACACGTAGAGTCAAGTAACCACTTCCAACTTCCCACAGACATAACTCACGCGAAAATGACCCCCGGTGATAAGTTCGATTTGAACTACTACTAATCATGCCCTTCCACTTCTATTTACCCCTTATGTTTTCATTGTTCATATTTAACCGGGCAAATAGCACATTAGGGCTCTAAAGTTTCATAAGAGTTGCAGTTTAGGTCCTAATGTTCCAATTTTGGCAATTCGGTGCCTAATGTTCACATTTTATGGCGAAATGAGTCTTTTTTGGATGATAATGGATGGAAGCTAACAGAATTAACGAAAAATTTAACGACCTTATTTAAAACTTGCATTTCTTACCCATAAAGTTCAATAGTTATTTATTTTGACCCAATTTTGTTAAAAGCTTTACAACTCCCAAAATTATATATTTATATATTTATATATATATTAATAAAAGAATGTATATTTAAATTAACCCAGAAATATATATAATAAATATCAAAGTAAAATATTGTTTATCATTTAAAATAATAATTTTTTTGTATAGTAGTGAAAATTAAAAAAATAAAAATGCCTTACACTAAAGTCATTTACATAATTCTAATTACTTAAGTAAAAGACTAAAGCTATGTTAAAAAAAAGTAAATGGCTAAATTTATATATTAATCAAAAGATAATAGCCTTAAAAAACTTCTTTTGACCTAAATTTGCTTGGAGAGGGAAAATAAAAAATAAAACCTAAATTTCTACCTTCTTCGTCTCCTTCCTCCAACACCACCCCACCTACCCAACCACTGGCCACCTTCACATCTCTTCTTCTCCCATGCTTTCTCTCACTCCCACGACGCCAACTTGCGTTTCTGGGTAAAAAATGCAGTTTTAAAAAAAAAAACTCGTTAAATTTTTTGTTAATTTTGTTAGTTTCCATCCATAACCATCCAAAAAAGACTCATTTCGCCACAAAAAGTGAACATTAGGCACCAAATTGCCAAAAATAGAACATTCGGACCTAAATTGCAACTCATATGAAACTTTGGGGCACTAATGTGCTATTTGCCCTAGGTAACCCCTTCCATTGCCGGGCATCCATATTCAACCATTATAACCACCATTGTCATTGCGGTCACTTGATACTATAAAGGACAAAAAGGACTAGAAGTAGTTCATACGGTTTCCTTACATCTTAATTTACGCTCAAGGGATTGTGTTCAAATTTCACTTACACTTCCGAGCACCACTCGTTCTAAACCCACTAACAAAAAGACTTATACAGAGAAACTAAATCAATAGAAAATTGATAGTAATTCGTAGTCAATCCCGAGTTTAAACTTCGTCTTGAATGTTAATGTTCAAATTCAAATAATGAATGTAAATAGATTCAAACATTCATGTAATTAATGAACACTCAATTGTTGAAGTGATCGACCATGCCCCAATGCAAAAGGACACCAATTTACCTCCCAAATAATTGTGTAGTACCAAGTTCATCTTTTCGAATATCACATTTTCAAGATTTACACGTAGCCGACATTGATGCATCTTATGCAATTGTAAAAAATGTAATGTTTGTGAAAAACGCGTTTTACATTAGGCTATGAAAAAATGTGTTTTTCTCAATTTCCCTTCTCTAATATTATCATGTGTTTGCTCTAATATTACAAAGTGCATGTTGTAATATTACTGTTGGTCCCAGAGACACAACAAGGGTATGAAAAGAGGCTAGAGGGGGGGGGGGGTGAATAGCCTATTTAAAATTTCAACCCTTTTTCAAAATTCAACCTTTATGCTTACACTTGAATTTTGCGGTAGATAAAAACCACGCGGTCAAGTATAAAATGCACAGCGGAAGTTTTCGTTGAAACAAGTTTAGAGTTGTTTTTGATGAGTTTAATGCGGTAGGTTTAGTGTGCGGTCGGTGAGCGTGCGGTCGGTGTGTATGCGGTAGGTTGGTGAGCGGTAGTTTCAAGTGAGGTAGCTTGAGAGATTGAAAACTTGTGTGTCAGAGATTTTTGGCAAATTATAAGTTAGTCAGATTTTAACTTAGGCAATGAGGTAGACAAACAAACACAATTCACAATTGTTCTTAAATCTGAAAGATTAAACACTAAAAGACAAACAAGATTAATATGAACAAGTGAAGAACAATATGAACAAGATGAACAAGACTTAAAGTAAATATTCAGAAAGGTAACGTGCAGTAAGTAAAGAACACAACGATTTGGAAATGTTCGATCTGTTAAAAGATCTACGTCCTTTACCAAGATGGTCAGTCTTGGATTTTGAATGAGGTATATATTGATTCTTGAGTACAGATTACAGAGATGAAGTATTGAATCAACACCTATTTCTATGAAGTTCAAATCCTAGACTTAGACCAGTGTATCCCTAATGATTCAATCTATGTGATTGATCAATCGGGGTGAGTGTGTGTGTAAGAATCAAGAGCTCTTTTGAATCTATATGATTTTAGAGCCTAATGAAACTTGTGTGAGAGGCTTGAGATATGATCTTGAATGTTGCTGGAGATTTGATGAAGACTTAAAGGTTGAGTGCTTGAAGATTCGAAGGATTCTGGAAATCTTGAGAATGATCTTCAATCACCAAGAATTTCAACAGCAATTTCTCTCTTAGAATCTCAGCTTTTGTTCAATGAATAACTCAAGGTCTATTTATAGCCTTGATGGAGAAACTAGCCGTTTGAATTCTTGGAGGGCAAGTTTGGAGGACAATGAGCTGTTGAATTCTAATTGGAGCTCAGTCTGAGTTGTCCTTTAGTTGCAGAGTCATGGTGGTCCAACTGTACTATGATGACAGTTGTATTCAAATTTGAAATTTGAATTTGCAACGTTCTAAACTAACCAAGGTAAGGACACAGGTGTGACCATGGTTAAGTTTGAACAAACTTGAGTTTCTTCAACCATGGTTCCATGCGGTAGAGTTAACTTGCGGTAGGATGGAACCATGCGGCAAGATGGATTGCATGAGGTAACCTTGGGATATACGGCAAGCATTGGTTCCGCGGCACCTTGGTCATGCGGTAGGCTCCATGCGGTAGACAAGGGCCTTACCTCAGATCTCCAGACTTAGAAAAATTGAGGGTCCTAATCTGCTAAGCCTATTAAACTAGAAAGTGGACTATTCTAAATGAAGTACAAGTACTTCTTACAATATATCCTAAAGTCCACAAAGAGTAAAATAAGGTTATGGGATCAATCAAATCTAGGTAATAGGAGTGGTTTAATAATAAGCATAACCAACAATCTCCCCCTATTTGATTGAGACCATTACCTACTATAACAAAGGCTAATTCATTGTACTTGGTAAAAACATGTTTTCAAGAATAAATGTTTTATTAAATATCATGTCCCAAGTCAATGCACACTCTAAGCCAATGTCATAGATTTCTATCATCCTAAAAGGAAAAACAAAATACTAATCCTAGAAGATAGAAATATTATTTGAAACATTTCAAGATAAATAATCAGAGGAGTTGAAATGCAACAAACACAATAAACATACTCCAAATAATAATCATTGAGGCAAAAGAGTAAGGTCACAAAAGAGAAATATTTGTCAAGTTACAGACCCAGAATAAAAACATAAAAGTAAGATTGTTTTAAACATCAAATTCTCATGACCACATGCGGTCAGATCAAATAATAAGGTACTGCAGACTAGATGCGGTCGACTTCAATTACTTCATCAAAGCTTGCGGTTAAAGGGAAGCGGTAAGCTGGTAAGTTCAACCCAGGGATAATGATTGGAGATAGAACTCCGTCTTCTTCATCCTCTTGCTCACCTTGAGCATGAACATTACCTTGACCAGCTTCAGGAGGTTGAAAAGCTTCCTGCGCAGCTTGAATCACGCCTTGTCGATTAAGCCTGTTCATTACCGTATTGATGCGGTTGGATAGGAGGTCAATCTTGGTAGATTGTCCTTCAATTCTGATATTGTTGACTTCAATGCGGTTGGTTTGAACTTTCATGGCTTCGGTCATTGCGGCAATCTTGGGAGTGAATTTCTCTGCGACAGTAAGAAGTGCGGTATTGGTTTGAACCATAATTTCCTCTTTTAAAGAAGATTTCAATTTCTTCAGCTCCTTTCCCAGCTCATCCTTGACTTCAAGTTTATCAGCATTCATAGCCTTTGATAATTCTTTGCTCGCACCTTCAACACCATTGACAACACTGGTACTGATGTAATTAGTTTGCTTATGAAGGGCTTCTCTGAGTGCGGCATAAGTGAGAGCATGATCTGCGGCAGGAGGTGCGGTAGAGCTGCTAGTTGTTCCTTGCATGATGTCTTTTACTGCCTTTGTTATCACAACACTCTCCCCCTTAATGGTTGAGATCAACTCGGAGGGAAGTGCGGTAACATCTCGCTTTAAAATGGCTTGATCATTCTTCAACTCAATAACCTCCTCTCGAAGCGCCACCATACTAGACACTAAAGATTCAACCTGGGATTGAGTGTCTGCCTGCATCTGAGTAAGAAGCTTGACTGCGGCAAGCAGTTCAGGAATTGATTGATTTGACTCAAGAGCAGGAGGTGCGGTCGATGGAGCTGGTGCGGTAAGGACAGGAGTCACGGTAGGAGGAACCTCAATGTTTTGTTCGGAAACCTTAGCCTTTGGTGATATGGTAGCATCATCATCACCATCCTCAATATTAACAAAAGTATCGACCTTTTCAGGAACAATGTCGTCTTCAACATGCTCAACATCCATATCTTTTTCTGCGGCAGACTTGTCACTTGCGGCAGAATCTCCATGTTCTTCCTCAGAACTTTCATCAACCAATCCCTTATCAATGGGCTTCTCAACAGCCTGTTCCTCTGTTTCACTTTCAGTGTCATCCTCAGACTGCTCATCCTCTTCTGCGGCAGCATCATCCTCATTCTCAGAGCCACTCACTTCTTCCATATCAGCCTCTTGGGCATCCAGAACAAAATTCTTTGAAATTTTGGGAGGGGCAACCACTATTTCCTCGTCAGATGAAAGGGTTGGGGAGATTACCTCAGGTGAAGGTTGCTTAGCCACCTTAGCCTTTTTGGAGACTTTGACTGGGCTAGGGGTATGAGATCTTTTCTTTTCAAACAACTCCCCCTGACTTGGTGCTGTTTTGAGGGATATAGAAGGTTTGGATTTGAGGGAAGGCATGGTAGATTGAGGGACAACATAAGGTTGTTTTGGTGCGGCATGTTTGGAAGAGAGGGATTTAGAGACTTTGGATTTTGGTTGAGGTTCAGGGGATGGGGAAGGAGACATTGGAGGTGCAGTAGGAATGACATTAGATTTTGGAGGTTTTGGCGCGGCAGGACGAACAGGTGCGGTAGGTGCAATCTTGACGCCCTGGGAAACTGGTCTTGACTTCCTTGTCGGTTCCCCAACCTTCTCTTTGCCTTTAACAGAAGTTGGAGGAGAGGGGAGTTCAACATTTTTACCCTTGTCACGAGCCTTCATCGCGGCAGCATTCTTGCGGTCGAGCTCAAATGCGGCAGCCTCCACATCACTTACCATCCTTTCACCAAGGTTGGCTTGACCTCTTTTAGAGTATTTGGGAGGAATGTACTCTTCGATGGGATCTCGAAGAAGGTAAGAACGGTACATTTCATCCCCAAAGTTACCACGGTAATTGGTCTTCATAGATTTGCGGCAGAAGTCTTTTGAGGTAGGGATTGGAACCTTATAATTCTTGTTCTGCTCATACAAGTCCCTGATTCTGATTGTGTGACTCATCAAGTAGGAAATCAACCTACTGTTCGTGCGGTACTTGGTTTCGCCTTCATCAGCCGCATCCTTATATGAGAGAATATTGGCTCGCAGGATATCATACATGATTTGACCCCAATCTAATCGCTTGCCAAGATAAATAGCAGCAGATATCATCCATTGGGTATGATTGAAGTTGGCATGATTGCCTGTCTTGCACAGTAAGGCATGGTCGACTAGATGGCCTATGTGGTACATGATTTCACCAACATCCTTACGCTGAATTTTGAGAATGTCTGCCATGCCTGCTAGTTTCTTAGCCAGACTAAGGGTCTCCTGCCGTGAAATCGCATCAAAGTCCTTGCTTTTCTTGATTCCCACGGCATGGCCAATGTCACTAGCATCAAAAGCCAATTTGATTCCCATAACAGTGGCTTAAAGGAATTTAGGGTGTGCGGCAGGCTCTTCTGGACTTTCCATTTCAACAGCCGAACTGAAGAATTCGTCAACAAAAGCGGGTAGATGAAAGTCTTGATCAAGTGTAAAGAGAGGGAGAATTCCAGACTTGTTCATTCGACCCAAGATATTGCGGCCAATGGCATCCTTTCTGAGGTCCTCATGATCTAAAACTATGCCAGGTATAAAATGATTTAGATCCTGAAACAAAACACAAAGGTTAGATATGAGGTAGGTTGTGCGGTCACTTGACAAGTGTATAAGGCAATGAAGGCACGGTCAAGTGAGGCACGGTAAGGAAGAAATGCAGTAAGGAGAAGATGGAGATATCAAGGTTACCGCAAACAACAAAGTGTTGCAAAAAAAATGAATCAAAACGTGAACATTTCATAAACACTAAATGACAAAAGAGGGTAAATTAAGAGGGATCGAAAATATGAAGTATGTCAAGAACACGAAGAACATTTTGACGAACTTGAAGAACACCATAGCACAGTTACCCAGATTCCCAGAAAAGTGATCAAAACGAAAGGAAATGACCTGGGAAGAATCGGAAATGCCTAGAGAGCAATAAAAACACATCAATTTCATGAACTAATCAACATTAAACCTGGAAATTGAAAGGGGAACATTAAAAGGACAACCCGAAAAGTTCATTGACTCATTTGGGTGTAAACAAATTTCAACAATAAGCGGAAAAAATTTTATGCAATCAAGAGATATACTACCCAGAATTAAGAATGAACCATCAATGCAAGATTTTCATATCAATAACTTGAAGAGATCGAAGAAAAATTTCAAGGAATATGAAGGGTTTTCGAGATTTCTACCAAGAACAATAATGGCGAGTTCAAGAGATTTATACCATAACTACGACTGGAGGAGTAGATTGAATTTGAGGTTCGTCTCTTGATTCAACTGATTTCGAGGATTTCTTAGATTTATGTTTGGAAGTCATTTATAGAGAATATTTCAAAGAGAGAATGGCGGTTTTGTAGAGAGGTTTTAGAGAGAGGTTAGAGAGAGAGAGATGATTTTCTGAAAAAGTGAAATGTAGAGAGTGGTGGAGTATAAGAAGGTGGAGCGGTTTAGGTGGAGAGAGAGTTTGCAGAGTGTCAGGGTGATGGGAAGTGGAAGAGGTGACGGCAAAAAAGTCGACTGACACGACCTAGGAAGCACTTTTCATTAAATGCGAAGTAGCAGGAGGTCACATCGGACTAGCCAATGACGGCTCGGATATTTTAAGGAATAAAGATTAAATACAAAAATTTAATGCCTTAAAAGATTTGAATTAAAGACAAGCGAGGGAAAATAGAAAGTTACCTTTGTGCCCTTGAGGTAGAAATCGTCAAAATATCTCAAAATATTACTAAGTTAGAAGACTTACCTGGGCCTGATTGCGGTAACTTGAGATATCGACCGTGACATGTGCGGTCGATGTGAGGTGTTTACCTTGCTTTGAATGTTTTAACTTTATATGAGACAGCATGGTTTTATCCGGTCAGCATATGGTGATGCGGCAGATTTGAAGTGCGGTCAAGTGAGGGTTTCTAGATCTCTGTAATTTGCTTGACCGTGGGTCATCTGCCGTGTAGCCTGTCTTGATCTTAAACTTGGAAACAAAAACATTAGTACAAGAAATCTTATGGACAAGTTTGAGTTAGAGTTCAAGCATACCCATTTCTCCTCTTAGATATCTAAATCTCTTGGAATCAAGAGCCTTGGTGAGAATATCTGCGATTTGATCATCAGTACTCACATACTCTAGATGGATATTACCCTTTTCAACATGATCCTTGAGAAAGTGGTATTTGATATCAATGTGTTTAGTCTTGGAATGCATGACGGGGTTGTTGGAGACAGCAATGATAGATGTATTGTCGCAAAAGATTGGACAATTTTCTTCTTTGATTCCGTAGTCAACCAATTGTTGCTTCATCCACAGCACTTGGCAGCAGCAGCTTCCAGTAGCTATATATTCAGCTTCTGTGGTAGATACAGAGACTGAGGCTTGTTTCTTGCTTGCCCATGAAACTAGTCGATTTCCAAGGAAATGACAAGTTCCACTCGTGCTTTTCCTGTCAATGGTACATGCTGCATAATCTGCATCTGAGTAACCTATAAGATCAAAAGTTGAATCTTTGGAGTACCAAAGTCCAAGGTTAATAGTCCCAGATAGATATCGAATAATTCGTTTAACAGCAATAAGATGTGCTTCTCTAGGATCAGCTTGATAACGAGCACAAACGCAAACACTAAACATGATATCTGGCCTACTAGCAGTTAAGTATAGGAGAGAGCCAATCATACCTCGATATAAGGTTTGATCAACCTTCTTACCTTTCAAGTCTTTATCTAGCTTGTTACCAGTAGCCATAGGAGTGTCGTATGCCTTTGCATTTTCAAGTCCAAATTTCTTGATGAGATCTCTTGTGTACTTAGCTTGGTTGAGGAAGATGCCTTCAGCACATTGTTTAATTTGAAGTCCAAGGAAGAATGTCAATTCTCCCATCATGCTCATCTTAAATTTGCTTTTCA
Organism: Campanula takesimana; assembly: GCA_026119855.1. NCBI lineage: Eukaryota > Viridiplantae > Streptophyta > Magnoliopsida > Asterales > Campanulaceae > Campanula > Campanula takesimana. Next base: position 1,909,535 of record JAOWBW010000113.1, read on the forward strand.
TGAGTTTCTCAAAACGCTTACACAACAATTCATTAGTAGAACCGAAAATAATATCATCTACATATATTTGAACAAGTAAAGTATGATCATTATATTTAGCAATGAATAGAGTTGTGTCGATCTTACCACGCTTGAATCCCTTTTCAAGGAGAAACTTAGATAGAGTATCATACCATGCTCGTGGAGCTTGTTTGAGTCCATACAAGGCTTTACGAAGTTTGTAGACATGATTTGGAAATTTGGGATCTTCAAATCCGGGCGGTTGAGCAACAAAGACGGTTTTTTGAAGTTCTCCGTTGAGAAATGCACTCTTCACATCCATTTGATATAACTTGAATCTTTTCTAAGAGGCATAAGCTAAGAATATCCTTATAGCTTCGAGTCTTGCAACGGGGGAAAAAGTTTCATCGTAATCAATGCCTTCTTCTTGTCTATATCCTTGTGCAACCAACCTAGCTTTGTTCCTTGTGATGCTTCCATTCTCATCCATCTTGTTTCTGAACACCCACTTTGTACCAATCACTCCTTGATCTTGTGGTCTTGGAACTAGGGTCCAAACTTTGCATCTTTCAAATTGGTTGAGCTCTTCTTGCATAGCAACAACCCAACTTGAGTCTTGGAGTGCTTCATCAACTTTCTTGGGTTCAACTTGAGATATGAATGCGGTAAGTGCATCATAGTTTGATCTTCTTGTTCGAACACCAGAATGTAAGTCACCAATGATATTCTGAATTGGATGATCTCTGACCTCACGAACTTCTTGAGGTATGTCTGGTTGAGTTGATGGTGGTTGTAAATCTTCTAGAGGTACATCATTTGTGCCATCCCAATCATAAGTAATTTGAGGGATATGTTCTTCCACATTGATGGGTGTTTCAACTTTAACTCCATTTGAGGTAGCAGCAGATGCGGTAGCTTCTGGTGCTTCATATGAGGTAGATGGAGGTGCAGTTGAGGTAGATGGGTTTCCTTGAGTTGATTGATTTTGTGGTTGAGTTGTACCTGTCTCATTTATCTCAACAAAATCATCAGCAACATTTGGAGCCATATGTGGCTCAAGGAGAGAATGTTCATCAAAAGTAACATGGACGGATTCAACTATCTTAAGAGTGGTTTTATTAAATAGACGAAAAGCTTTTGAGTGTTTAGCATACCCAATAAATATACCTTCATCGGCTTTAGGAGCAAATTTACCTCGATGTTCTTTACCGTTGTAGAGTATGAAGCATTTGCATCCAAATATCTTGAAGTATGCTATGTTGGGGGTTCTTCCTCTCCAAAGTTCATAAGGAGTTTTGTTGTAGGTCTTGTTGATGAGGGATCTATTTTGAGTGAAGCATGCTGTGTTGACGGCTTCAGCCCAAAAGTATTGAGGTAGCTTTGCTTCAGCAATCATTGTTTTTCCGGCCTCTATCAACGTTCTATTTTTTCTTTCCACTACACCGTTTTGTTGTGGAACTCCAGCAGCAGAGAAGTTGTGGTCAATACCATGATCATCACAGTATTGAGCAACACCGTTGTTCTTGAATTCTGTACCGTTGTCGGATCGAACACTTACGATGTCATCTTCTTTTTGTGTTTGGAGTTGTCTAAAGAGTGCGGTCAAAATGTCATAACAATCATCTTTGGAGCTCATCATCTCGACCCACGTATATCTTTAGTAGTCATCTATCACAACTAAGGAATATCTATTTCCTCCAATACTTGCGGTAGAAACAGGTCTAAACAGGTCCATATGTAGCAGTTGCAAACATCTAGAAGTTGAAGGTGTCGTCTTGCTGGAGAAAGACGCTTTTGGTTGTTTGCCTAGTTGACATGCTGTGCACTTCTCATCGTGGTGATCAGCTACTTTGGGTAGACCACGAACTAGATTTTCTCTACCAATCTTGGAGAGATACTTGAAGTTTAAGTGACTTAGTCTTTTATGCCACAGCCAACTATTCTCACTAGCATTCTTTGCTACAAAACAGAGATTAGAAGACATGCAAGATGAATTAAAATCAACAACATAAACATTTTTCTTACGAATCCCTTTGAGCAAAGTGACGCCGAATATGCCATCTTTGATGAGACAGAAATTTGAGGTGAAGTGGCATTGCAATCCTTTGTCACAGAACTGAGATATTGAGAGTAGATTGTGTTGTAGTCCAATAACTAGAGAGACTTCTTGGATGGTGATTTTTCCTTTTCGAATGACTCCATATCCTACAGTCTTTCCTTTGTTATTATCTCCGAAGGTTACTGATGGACCCTTTTCTTCACGGACATCTTCCAATAAGTTGATATCTCCAGTTATGTGCCTTGAACAGCCACTATTGAGATACCATAAGCTTGATCTATCCTTGGAGAGTCCAGCCATTAAGCAGAGAACCTATAAAATAAACATTTAAGAACAAGGTCCCCTTTTATTCTTTTGGGTCCAAAGGGTTAGCAACTTTTAACAACCCACACTTGCCTCACAGAAGGGGGTTTAAGCCTTCTGGGATTTGGTGTGAATCTTAAAAGACATTCAGCAGCCTTGTGACCATAATCATCACACACAGAACAATGGTGGAAGCCACCCAACTGAGGGTTAACAAACTTTGTCACGGTCTTCAGCACAACATCGTTTACAGGTGTGGATGCGGTCTCCTTTACAAAGTTTATCCTTTTGAACTTTGCTGCATTTCCACCATATGCGGTCGACTTACCATGAAAGATAGTCTGCCACGGTAGGATTCTACGGTAGGAAGACTCTGCCTTGCCGCATGAGGTAGACTCTGCGGTAGGTTCATCCACGGCAATACCTTTCATCTTTGCCTTGCCAGTTTGTTTCTTAGGGTAGACATAGTTGAACTCTAGTTTCTTCTTTGGTTCTTGTCCTACACCCTTTGAAACATGATGTTTAGCCTTCGACCCTTCTAAAGTTTGCTGGGTAAATTTCTCATCTCTTTCACAACAAGATGCACATTTAAAGTTGTCACTAGTTTGAAATCCTAAGCCTTCCTTATCACCACTAGGCTTTTGGGATTCTAAGATTTGTTCCATAGTGACACGAGAATTGGTCCACTCACTAGTGATCTTTTTCAAGTCATTTATCTCAGCAACCAATTCATCGTTTTTAACTTTAAATATAGCATTTTGTTCTTCTAAGAAACGGTTTCGATCAGTAAGAGGAGTCATGATCTTGATCTGCTCCTTAAGGAGGGTGAGTTCAGATCTTAGTAGAGATTTCTCCGTCTTAAGCTGGGAAATTTCTTCAGTTGAAAGTGCTAAAGCTTCCTTCATGCCAGAGAATTTACTAATTACCTGTTCAGCTTTTGCAGACATCTTTTTTTGTTCATCGGGGGAAATGTCAAACTTGACTTGAGGTGTGGTAGACAGAACTTCCTTCACTTTGGGGTTTAGTAGAGCCTTCTTTGCTGCACTCACATCACATCTTGAAAATAGAAGATCACCATTTTTTTTAACCGGAGTTAGGAATCCTTTTTCAGCAAGTTCATCGGCCGTATAACTTATCCGTTTAGGTTTTGCATTTGGTGAGCGACGACTTTTATTATCATCCCCATCATCGGACTGAACGACCAAACAAATGTGACCTTCTTCAGAATCCTCATCGCTTTCATCAGAGTCTGACTCTATCCACGTAGCTAACTCTTTTGAGGTAGAGTCTTCTTCAGCCATCATTCCCTTTTGCTTTGAATACCTTGGAGTAAAGTTACTTTTCTTCTTCATATACTCATACTTGGGAATTGGACATTCTGATGCGATGTGACCTGGTTTCCTGCAATTAAAACAAACTAGATCTTCTTTCTTCTTGGAGAAGTTGAAGTTCTCTTTCTTCTTTGAAGGGCTGCTCCTTGAAAACCTTGTTGGATCTTTGCTTGTTGATGCGGGTCTTGCTGTCTTTCTGAACTTTTGGAATCTTTTCACGAACATAGCAAAATCATCATCATCCATATCAAGTAAATCTGATGTGGAGATTTTTGGATCTTCTTCCTCGATCACTTCTTCCTTTTGAGCAACCAACGATAAGCTCTTTGTTTTTCCTTCCATTTCAGCAATGTTGTTAAGCTTGATATCAAAGACCTTGAGGTTGGCATAGAGGCTTCTGAGAGACATGTCATCTAGTAGCTTGGTATCTTCAAGAGTGTTTCCTTTGTGTAGATATTGTGAACCAAGAGCAGCAAGAAAATTAGCATTGAATTCTTTCTTGGTGAGCTTCTTTCCGAGTGCTGTATAAGTACTCACGATCTCACAATAACGATCGTAAGTGGCTCTTAGTGATTCACCGGGGATCTTAGCAAAGTTGTTGAATCTTCTTTGAATTGCAAACTTTTTGCTTTCCTTGCAAGCTTGATCTCCTTCGATGTAATCTTCAATTGCATCCCAAAGTTCTTTTGCAGTAGAACATTCCATGATCTGTCGACGCTGTGACGTACTCAAGGTACTTAGAAGTATACTTTTTGCTTTCACATCCATTCCAACCAGTCTTTTCTCTTCATCTGTCCATTCATCTTTTGGTTTCTTGATAGTCGGATTTGCACCATTGGTTTCTGGATCCGGATTAGCTTTCATTGGGAAGTATGGCCCAATGGTAAGACAATCACCAAGTTGCTCGTCCATGGAGTAGAACTGAGTTAGAATGCTGTGCTTCCATACGTCAAAATTATCTTCGTCAAACGCTGGAACGTGAGTGAAGTTAACCGTTGCCATAGTTTTCTGACTTGCCATTTTGAATCGGCACCCAAGCTGTTAAGCTTGAAAAACAGAAGTTTTATAAAGATGTTTGCTCTGATACCACTTGTTGGTCCCAGAGAGACAACAAGGGTATGAAAAGAGGCTAGAGGGGGGGGGGTGAATAGCCTATTTAAAATTTCAACCCTTTTTCAAAATTCAACCTTTATGCTTACACTTGAATTTTGCGGTAGATAAAAACCACGCGGTCAAGTATAAAATGCACAGCGGAAGTTTTCGTTGAAACAAGTTTAGAGTTGTTTTTGATGAGTTTAATGCGGTAGGTTTAGTGTGCGGTCGGTGAGCGTGCGGTCGGTGTGTATGCGGTAGGTTGGTGAGCGGTAGTTTCAAGTGAGGTAGGTTGAGAGATTGAAAACTTGTGTGTCAGAGATTTTTGGCAAATTATAAGTTAGTCAGATTTTAACTTAGGCAATGAGGTAGACAAACAAACACAATTCACAATTGTTCTTAAACCTGAAAGATTAAACACTAAAAGACAAACAAGATTAATATGAACAAGTGAAGAACAATATGAACAAGATGAACAAGACTTAAAGTAAATATTCAGAAAGGTAACGTGCAGTAAGTAAAGAACACAACGATTTGGAAAGGTTCGATCTGTTAAAAGATCTACGTCCTTTACCAAGATGGTCAGTCTTGGATTTTGAATGAGGTATATATTGATTCTTGAGTACAGATTACAGAGATGAAGTATTGAATCAACACCTATTTCTATGAAGTTCAAATCCTAGACTTAGACCAGTGTATCCCTAATGATTCAATCTATGTGATTGATCAATCGGGGTGAGTGTGTGTGTAAGAATCAAGAGCTCTTTTGAATCTATATGATTTTAGAGCCTAATGAAAATTGTGTGAGAGGCTTGAGATATGATCTTGAATGTTGCTGGAGATTTGATGAAAACTTAAAGGTTGAGTGCTTGAAGATTCGAAGGATTCTGGAAATCTTGAGAATGATCTTCAATCACCAAGAATTTCAACAGCAATTTCTCTCTTAGAATCTCAGCTTTTGTTCAATGAAGAACTCAAGGTCTATTTATAGCCTTGATGGAGAAACTAGCCGTTTGAATTCTTGGAGGGCAAGTTTGGAGGACAATGAGCTGTTGAATTCTAATTGGAGCTCAGTCTGAGTTGTCCTTTTGTTGCAGAGTCATGGTGGTCCAACTGTACTATGATGACAGTTGTATTCAAATTTGAAATTTGAATTTGCAACGTTCTAAACTAACCAAGGTAAGGACACAGGTGTGACCATGGTTAAGTTTGAACAAACTTGAGTTTCTTCAACCATGGTTCCATGCGGTAGAGTTAACTTGCGGTAGGATGGAACCATGCGGCAAGATGGATTGCATGAGGTAACCTTGGGATATGCGGCAAGCATTGGTTCCGCGGCACCTTGGTCATGCGGTAGGCTCCATGCGGTAGACAAGGACCTTACCTCAGATCTCCAGACTTAGAAAAATTGAGGGTCCTAATCTGTTAAGCCTATTAAACTAGAAAGTGGACTATTCTAAATGAAGTACAAGTACTTCTTACAATATATCCTAAAGTCCACAAAGAGTAAAATAAGGTTATGGGATCAATCAAATATAGGTAATAGGAGTGGTTTAATAATAAGCATACCCAACAATTACACTTATAAATATTCAAGCATACATTTTATACATCTAAAGAGGCACTTTTAGAGGTAGGGTTAATGTTGCATGTCTTAGTGCTACAAAGTGCCGTTTAGATTATTGAAAAACGCCCCTTAAATTGTCAACAAATACTTGGTGGGTTTTTAAATTTTTCAAAACAAGTGCCTGCCCTAGTGTTAAAAAGTGCCTCACATATTGAAAAATACACCCTACAATGCAAAAAAGTGTGTGGTGTGTTTTTTTAAGTACCAAACGAGTTTTTCTAAGTTTTAAAACCTGTCATAGTATTAAAAAGTGTCTCATGTAGTATTGCATAATGCCTCTTACATTGTAAAAAGTGTCCGATGAGTTTTTGTAAGTTCCAATTATTTGCAAAAATGCCACCGCGCCTTGTAATAACATTCCGCTTATTTACAAAAATGTTATTCCGCATACGAAAAACAAATAAAACGAGTGTAAATTCGCGCCTTGTAATAACATTCCGCTTATTTACAAAAATGTCGTTCCGCATACGAAAAACAACTAAAACACGAGTATAAATTCTAGGTTGTCTCAGTTACCTACCTACGTAAAGAATCCTGAGATTTTCTGTTCTTTTATTATCAATATTGTCACACTCACTACTACAACGCCACTTTTTTAAATTATGGAGTTTCTATTGGTCTCAAATTTCCATTCCAAACTACCCTTATTATTTGAATAATGAATAAAATAGGTAATAGGAAGGAGTTACTCATATCAACCCTACAAAGAAGAGGTTTATACGTTTATGGTATCCATTTGACAATTATGGTTAATATATGGACCAAATAGTAAAATTCATTGAAAATGGATTTTGTCCCAAATTTTATCCTAAAACCCTAGTGGTACGTGGTGTGTAGCCGGACACTTCCACTCTTATGCGTTCACTTTTCAAACATCAGTTTCACCGGATAACAAATCGTCTCATTTCGTCAGTTCCAAAATCCCAACAATCGCCGGCGACCTACACCTCCATACCAATGGCCGCTGCCGAGGACTCATTGAGGAAAGATCTAGCTGTGAAACAGTCAATCATCGAAGTCCAGGGTAACAATGTTCGTCAATTGAAAGCATCTGGCGCCGCACAGTCCGAAATCGAAGCCGCCGTTCAAGCTCTCAACGCCTTGAAGCTGGAGAAGTCTTCGATCGAGAGCCAACTCCAATCTGCTATTTCTGGTTCCGGTGGTAGCAGTCGGGAAGCGTTTCGTCAGGCCGTCGTTAACACTCTCGAACGGCGTTTGTTTTACATTCCAGCATTCAAAATTTATCGCGGTGTTGCTGGTCTCTATGACTATGGTCCCCCGGGCTGCGCTGTTAAGTCCAACGTCCTCGCCTTCTGGCGCCAGGTTTGTTGTTACTTTCTTGAATTCCTAGCACAAACGGTTGATATTGTGTATGCCTGCACATGCTTTGTCAATTAATTGTAAAATATGGTTTGTTACTCATGCACTTAAAGAATATTGCAAAATTATGTTCTCTTGTTCACGAGGGATTGTATTTTGATCCACTAATGCTCTATTGTCCTTTAATTTCTGTATTGATACTTGATTGCGGGTTGTTTTGAAACACAATTACAACCACTTTCAGCTGGAACTGGCTGAACTTAAGTCTATATGCCAAAATTAACCCAATTACTTAGGACAATGCTAAATGATTTATAAGTGGGTTCAAATAGACAACCGTGTTGATGGGATTTATTTGCTTTTTCAGCACTTTGTTTTGGAGGAGAATATGTTGGAAGTTGACTGCCCATGTGTTACACCTGAGGTTGTCCTGAAGGCATCCGGCCATGTTGATAAGTTTACGGACCTTATGGTGAAAGATGAAAAGACCGGAACGTGTTACCGAGCTGATCACTTGCTTAAGGATTATTGCAAGGAGAAGCTTGAGAAGGATTTGAGCATGCCTGCAGATAAGGCTGCCGAGTTGAAGCACATTCTTGCTGTCTTGGATGATCTTTCAGCTGAAGAACTTGGTGCAAAGATCAAGGGCTACGGTATAACTGCACCTGACACTAAAAATCCTCTATCTGATCCTTATCCCTTCAATTTGATGTTTCAGACGTCTATAGGTCCATCTGGCTTGACCCGTGGGTGAGTACTCTGATTTTAAACTTTATCACAACTGAAGTCGCAAATGGTGATTTAAGCAATTATTATTATTTTTGGGTCTAACTTTAGTAGCTTATTCTTAGTTAATGATAATTTATTTTCCTCGAGGTTTGTTATGTATTGCATTCGTCTTCATGCAGGTACATGCGCCCCGAAACTGCACAAGGCATATTTGTTAATTTCAAAGACTTGTACTATTACAACGGGAACAAGCTTCCATTTGCTGCTGCTCAAATAGGCCAGGCTTTTAGGAATGAGGTTATAATAAACTCCCTCTGTCCCAAAATGACCTTCCTACTCTTTTTTGCCGTTACTACGAATGAACTTTGAGCCATTATTCTAGGTTGATTTAATTATCCCAATGAAAATAACTTTGAGCCATAATTCTAGGTTGATTTAGTTATCCCAATGAAAATCTAAAACTTGTTATTGATACACCATCAACAATATTGTCAATAACAAGTTTTAGATTTTTGTTAGAATGATTAAATCAATCTGAAATTAATGCTCAAAGCTCATTCGTATTAACGGCAAAAAAGTAGGAAGATCATTTTTGGGACAGAGGGAGCATCTATAATTTGAAAGTTTTTTGTGTGTGGCTTACTGTCTTGGTGATTTTCTGCTTCTTTATCAGTTAAAAGCGATTTTTCTTTTTCGTAAGCGTCCACTCTTTTCCAGTTACATGCATATCTGTGATGATGGTGATGCTTTACTTCGTCATCTAAGTTTGCAATCCAATGTTTATTCTGCTCAAGTGCTTTTCAGATTCATTGTCCTACACAATTGTAAGTCCTCATATGAAAGGAGATGAGGTTTGAATGTTTAAAGTATCACAATCGCTGTTCCTTACTTTCAGATATCTCCCAGACAAGGCCTTCTACGGGTGCGCGAGTTCACGCTGGCAGAGATTGAGCACTTTGTTGATCCTGAGGATAAATCTCACCCAAAATATTCTGAGGTTTCAAATTTGGAGTTCCTCATGTTCCCTAGGGAAGAACAGATATCAGGGCAATCTGCAAAACGACTTGTTCTTGGTGAAGCAGTTTCCAAGGTTGGGTTTCTTGTGGAAAGATTTTTTTTACTGCGCCTTTATGAGTGTATGCACATGTAATCACATATATACATGCACAAGATGATACTTTCACTTGTTTGTGTATATTTGTGTTATAGAGTATCTGTTTGCGTACATATGCATGCCTCTGGATATCTGATGATGCTTTATTAATCCAATGTTATCCAGGGTACTGTCAATAATGAAACACTTGCATACTTCATTGGGAGAGTATATCTGTTTCTGACACGGCTTGGCATAGACAAAGACCGTTTACGTTTCAGGCAACACCTTGCAAATGAGATGGCTCACTATGCTGCAGATTGTTGGGATGCTGAAATCGAATCTTCTTACGGTTGGATTGAGTGTGTTGGAATTGCAGATAGATCTGCATATGACTTGAAGGCTCACACAGTAAGAATAAACTATGTTATTGCTAATTACTTAGCATAATGCTCCCTCTGCTCCGATCAAAGAGTCCACTAATCTGTTTCAGGATGTTTGTCTTAAAAGAGTTCTGTTTTTAAAAAACTTTGCGTATCGATTACTCTCTCCAAAAATTATCAACCTAATTCTTCACACATGATATGTCCATCTTGGAATGCTCAACGTGTTCTGTAATCACGACCAGCTTTAAAGATACTTAAGTGTCTTATACATCCTTATTAGACTTTTTCAAACATGACTCTTTGAAAAGAGGGATTAGCACTTGTGCATAGAAAACTTAGATTATGTTCAAATTGTTGGCGATTTTGACATCAACTTTCCCTATGAGAATTATTAATTGACATGGAGAATCAAATTCCCATGGATGGTTTTTTGTTTTGTTTGTGTGCTAATAGAATGTGTGGTGGTTGCCGTTGATCAGGAAAAAAGTGGTGTTGCTCTTGTTGCTCAGGAGAAATTTTCAGAACCTAGAGAAGTGGAGGTATCTTTTCAACTTGTCTAATGTCTATTAGTAGTTGTATGCAAGCACATATCTAAGTACTGCTGTATAATTGCAGAAACTGGTTATTGCTCCAGTGAAGAAGGAACTCGGGGTTGCATTCAAGGGCAACCAAAAAGCAGTGGTTGAAGCACTGGAGGTAAATTAAGCGTGAACATTGTTAGACTATTGTCTGCATTTCCCAACCATATGAACTAAAGCAAAACAAAAGAAGTACTCATTCTTCTCATGGTCTGCCAAGCTTATCGCATGAATATATCCATTAACTACTTTTCTTGTTGTTTTTAGGCCATGGATGAAAAAGAGGCCTTGGACATGAAGGCTTCCTTAGAATCCAAAGGGGAAGTAGAGTTCCAAGTATGCACCCTCGGAAAATCTGTCATTATTAAGAAAAATATGGTCTCAATTTCAAAGGAGAAGAAGAAAGAACACCAGAGAGTTTTCACACCTTCTGTGATTGAGCCTTCTTTTGGTATTGGACGGATAATATATTGCCTTTATGAGCATTCATTTTACATGAGGCCTAGCAAAGGCGGAGATGAACAGTTAAATGTTTTCCGTTTTCCTACTCTTGTGGCTCCCATCAAATGCACTGTTTTCCCTCTAGTTCAGAATCAGGAGTATGAAGAAGTTGCTAGATCGATCGCCAAATCACTTACTGCTTCAGGAGTATCAAACAAGATTGATACCACAGGTATTTGGCTTAACCATGCACATCCAAGTAGTCAACTTTCTTTGTATGCTTGAATTGCGATATGTTTGCATTGTTTAGTTCCTTTTCAATTTGCCATCCATATTGTTTGCTTGTCCTGCCGGAGTATTACAGAATTACTTGTTTAGGTTATGACGAACAATCATTTGTCATATAAGACAAGTACTCTCAGTGTCCAATCAATAAACAGGAGTTGTTGTTTCCATTTGAGTTTGTATCTACTACTCGGACCTCATGAAAAAGCCTGATTAAGTGGTTACATTTTAGAAGAGAAACAGACATTCTGAACCATTGTACTCTGATCAAGCTTGGTTGTAACCATTCATGCATATTTTTTTAGCAATTTCAACCATTGTACTTTAGATATGCACTAATCATCCCCAAAAGTAAAGATGTTTTTTTTTTTTTTTTTTTGCAATTTTAATCAACCATTCTACTTTAGTTTTTTTTGGGATAGTGAATGTGTATCTAAAGTACTATTAAAACTGCTCAGAAGATACACGCGTGGTTAAAACAAAGCTTGAACAAAGTACGATGGTTTAGAATGGCAATATCCCCATTTAGAAAAATAATTCTCCCTCCGCCTTAGAAATATCGTATCACTTTAACTTTAATTGTCAACTTGATTAAACGTTGACCAAAAATATTTGTAAAAATAATTTTTCTTGTGAAATTCCAGGAATTGTTTCTGATGCACCATCAAGTACACTAATGATAACAATTACTACCTCCGTCCCAGTTTAAGGTTCTTAGTTTTTTTTTTGTTGTTTGTTTGAAGGAACTTTGAGCAGTAATTAAAGGTTGATCTAGTTATCCTAATGAAAATCTAAAACTTGTTATTGGTACACCAATATAAATACTATCGATTATAAGTTTTAACTTTTCTTTAAGATGATTATATTAAGCTTTAATTACTGCTTAAAGTTCCTTCAGACAAACAGCAAAAAAACTAAGAACCTTAAACTGGGACGAAGGGAGTATAAGAATTTCATGAAGGTAATCTATTTTTATGTAATTTTGGTCTAGTTCAACTAAGTTGACTAATAAAATTAAAACTGCGACTATCTTTCTGGGACATATTTGTCTACAGATGTCTCATTTTGTAGTTGGCACATTCTCTATTACGTTTTTTTGCTTTTATATTTGATAGTTACTTGTTACTTGTTTCTAAAATGTTTTCAAGCTGGATGTGAGAATCCATTCAGTTTCTATTTCGAGTTGTATCATTGTGCTGCCTCGTGTATATTCACACTGTGTGCGTATGATATACAGGTACCTCAATAGGGAAACGATATGCAAGAACAGATGAACTGGGTGTACCATTTGCCATTACCGTTGATTCTCCTGACGAGGTGACAATCCGTGAGAGGGATAGCAAGGACCAGATTCGTGTTAGCAAGGAGGAGGTGGCTTCAGTTGTCAAGGATGTAGCTGAGGGGCGGAGCTCGTGGGCCGATGTCTTGAGTAAATACAAACGTCACACATCAGCTTCTGCGGATGAGTGAGGGGATCGAGACTAGATTATTTTTCATATGCATTTTCTTTTGCTTTTGTTTGTGCTGGGCGTTATACACAACTCATTGACAACACACGCGGGCATTACTTTACTTTATTTTATTATTATTATTATTATAGGAATAGGAATATTTTTAATTTATACACTCTTAACTACTGTTATGCAAACAGTTATCATCAGTGTTAAACTGATGCTGTATGGTTTAACTTAATTGTAAACGAGGTTTGAATGTGGATTTTTTGTGGTAATGGGCTGTCTTCAAGGTCTTTGTTGATTCCCCTAACTGATTGGAGTTGGCATGAATAATTCTCTGCATTGACTTTTTTTATGGTCAACAACTCAAATAGAGTGACTACTTGTTGTGTTATACTCCTTCCCTCGTAAATTCTCATTTCCCTTTTTGCTAAGTTAAGTCTCGTTTTCAAAATCAAGGCTTTAAAATTAACGCATTTTCAAAACTTACAATAATGTAACCTTAAAATGTTTTTGAAAACTTAAAATGTTTGAAAAGTCGAACGAGACTATGATTTTGGGACGGAAGAAGAAAAATAATTCCAAAAATAATGTATATAAGGAACATATGTGTGGATTTTTTTTGACAAAGTATATGTGGAATCTATATATAAATAATGGCGGAAGTAAATAGAGCCCCTTTCCCGCTCAAACAGCGCTTCTAAAAACGGAAACCTCTGTCTCTCCCCATCTCTCGATCTCTCTATTCCTCAGTCCTTTTGTATTCAGCTGCTTCTCGATCTCTCTCATTCTCTATCTCTTCAGAGTGACTACCCCAAAAGTATCTCTTACTCTCAAACCCTACATTGAATTCTCTCTTTAGTGCAACGGGCGAGCAGCCATTTCCTATATTTCCAGAGGTCCAGCGGCCTGTGTTCTCTCTCATCTGTGTGATTGTTCTCAAGGTAGACGCTCTTCTTCTCTTGATATATATATTCTCTTCGCCTATTCCGTTTGATTAGGGTTTCTACAAGACTATTCTCTTCGCCTATTCTGTTTGATTAGGGTTTCTACAATATCTACCATCCTCAAATCGTTAATATATTCACATATTTTCTTCAACTTCACATTTTGTGGTTCATTAGGGTTTAATCTGATTTGCGGAATATTGCGTTTACTAAGAATTTGCCTTCCCCTGCGTTTCCAATAATCACTTTCAGAAGAATCTGTTTCCGAAATCAAATCATCGATTTTCCCTTCTACTACAAGTCTGCATCGCAAGATTTTTCTGGCCTCGCTTTTATCCTTCGGTGACAAACTTGTTTCAACCTACATCCTAATCTCCTATGCTTTCAGCAGCGTTGTTCTACAGTTTTGAGGCAAGTTTCTTTTCTCAGTATATGTTTGTTCTCCTTGTGTTTGGGACATCCATTATTAATTACTCCTAGCAAGATGACAATGGTGTGATGCACAAGTACCATACCAGGAGAACCTTTTGGTTCATGCACATTACGTGATTGTAATTTTGCCTGACCCAAGTCAATCTGGTTACTTGGGAATGAAGATGGAACACTATTGGGATTTATGCTGATATATAAGTTGTTGTGTTGATTATGGAGATGTGAGGTTGAACTGGTAAACCGGCAATCGAATGGGGATACAAGTCATTCAAGGGCGCATATTATGATTTTCTAATTAAATAAAGAATGGATGTGAAGGTCCAGATGATGAAGTCAAGTGTAGTCGGTTTTAGAATTAACCTTTCTAAGAAAACTAGTGTTTTTTAGCTTCTTTCTTAGTGACTTGAATGAGAGAAGCATGTTAAGGTCTACTCGGTTAAACAACTTATTGATATTGTAGCATAGTCACAATGCTTTCTATTTAATGCCCTGGGACCTGCTCTCTACAATTAGATGTGTTTAGAGTGTGTGCACCAAGTACAACCAATGGTGTCTAAAACTCTAGTATTGTGCCTACTGCATAGAGCTTGGGTTAGAAGAACTATTGCGAAATGCAGTGGTTTGATGTTCTTGTTTGTATCATGGAATTCCCTCGTTTTAGTCTTCACATAAACCCAAGGGAGAAAAGTACTCCCTCTGTCCCGTAATGTCCTGTAATGGTAGTCATTGAACATTTTAGTACGGAGAGAGTGTTTTATTTGGGGTAAATATAAAGTCACAAAAAAGTTCACAAAATTTTACATACAAAATGAGGTGTCATGATTTTTTTTGTGCTTTTAATTAGAGTGTGCTTGGTCCACAACCGATGCAACCAATAAAATATCGCCACCCCATTTTGCATCCATCATTTTATAAACTTCTTTTGTGCCCCTAGAATTGCCCGTTTTATTTTATTTGAACTTCCTGTTTTCAATATAATTTGTGAATTTTTTGATTTGATATGAACTTCTATTAGTTGAATGTAAGGGTATTATTCATTGTTTTTCAAATCACTTGTAATGCAAATAGCCAAACAAATTTTGCAATCACTTATCACATAAAAGCACTTTTAAGAATTTGAAGCCAAAGAGAAATTCGCGTTTTAAAAATCACTATTATTATAATCAATTTTTAACAATCACTTTTAAACAATCTGAAGCAATGCCAAACTCACCTTAAGAACTATCTCTCACCTATTGTGTTTGCCATACCCAACCGATTCTCTCTCCATCTTCACCTCCTTTTTCCGCCTGTCCTTCCATGGTTTCTTTGATCCTATGACTTTCAGTCTCCCCACAAACGCTTTCATTGCTGTGGCATGCTTGAAACGGTCGAATCTAAAGAATACTAAACCGCTGTCATTACTTCTCCGTGTTGGTATGTGAGTGCAAATTGCCGGAAACTGACACGCTTTCACTGTTGTGGAACGCTTCAAATTCATGTTTCAAGGGGGGGGGGGTATTGGTGCTATTTTTTAAAATACATTTGATGGATAATTACTGCAATTGTCCTGCTTTCTAAGTTTTGATTCATTCAAATGCATGTTTCCTGGTGATAAACTTTTAATTGGATGGTTCCCTATATGATTTACAACTCAGTCAATTCATTCCCAGCGTTATATGTCTGCGTTTGGTAATCACAACAACTTTATTTTTTTTTAATTGTTTAGGTGTTTTGCTAATAAAAATAGAATCTTGCAGCTGGTGGCAGCAGGGAGTAATTCAAGCAACAAGTAGCGTCTTACAAAAGCCGCTGCCTTTTTATGTAATGCTCCGTATCTTTCTGAACTCTAATTAACTTTGCAGACAAGTGAAGATGTTCCTGCAGATCCATCTACTCTTCTACGGAAGATGTAAGTGTGTTTTGTTTGTTGAGGACGCATGTGAAAAGATTTGTTTTTTTGAACCATGTATGTCAACTTGACCCAGTCAACTAAAGGATTTGTTGATCGAGACCTTCCCTACTAATATTTGAAGAGTATATTTCAAATTAATCTTTAAAGTTATAGTAACTTTTTTAATTTAATCTTTTTTATTTGTTACAGCTTTTGGTCGTGCGTTTAACGCACGGGTGTTACACTAGTTTTAGATAGCTGCTCTTGTAAATCTCTCCATTACAAAAATAATGTAAAGCAAGTAATTGAGACGAATTAAAACGCCGTCCGTGGGAAACGAACCCACGACCACACGGTTAAAAGCCGTGCGCTCTACCAGCTGAGCTAGGACGGCTCGCTTGCTAAAATTATTCATTTTGATTAATATCCATTTATCTATCTGCGTGGCATTGTCTGCGGTCTATTTGTCTATCATCCATTCCATTCCTCCCCGTTAAGCTCATCATTATTGTGGAAGAAGAGACCGAATTAGGGCGAAACCCTAGAAGTCGAATCCAATTAGCACACAAACATGTTGAGAATTGCTGGGAGGAGGCTCTCATCATGGAGGTCTGCTCCGGCCTTCATCGCTCACAATCCAATCAACGGCGTTGATTCGTCCTCCGACCGCCATCAACGATCCATTTCTCCATCCAATCCTTTTCCCCTCACTTCATTTTTTCTCGATCATCTCAGAGGTCAGTCCCTTTCTCATTCTTTTGTTCCTTCAGGATTAGGGCTTTTCAAATCTGCGATTTGACCGATTTACTCATGGGAAAATGTGATTTTGATTGAAAACTAAAGATATGAGATTTAGGCTACGTCGCCATAGAAAACGAGAGAACTGGAGAACGAAGTCTTTGGATTCGTCATATTTCTTGTCCACGTTTATGTTCCTGGCTGCTGCTCGTGTAGGGATTTAAATTCGGGTTATTTGTTGCGTCTGTCTCTTATTCGATCGGGAATTCATGTCTTTCTTTTAAGCATCATGTGTTAATTTCTGATCACTTCTTTTTGTGCTTATTTTTGTTACTATGGAAGTATCACATTCTTCTCGTTTCTTATTTAATGCACCATTTATTCTCTGAATTCTGTATATTGCGCTTGGAACTAGTTTTTGTTTCTATGGATGTTTGGAGTACTGCTAATTTTGAAATCGATGAAGCGCATGCTTATTCAACCCTTTCAAATTATATAAGTTGTGATCTGCTAATTGCTACGAACTTTTCCTGGGGTGTTGCCCTAGTTATGGCTGAGTAAGGCCTGTTTTGGTCTGTTGGAGTGGTCTGCCTATTATTGACACTTGTTTGATTGTACAAGTCATCCTTTTAAAGTGTTATTGAGAGTTATTATTTTTCCACAGTTACTACATCTAAAATGGTTGACCTATTTCAAGTTTACACCTAGTGTCATTTGCCCAGTTAGCTGTGCCCAAGGGCTCTGCTAGGTGCCTATTACCTACAGGTACCTTTGAAGAACTTTCTCTGTCATTAAAGATACGTAAGGAATAAAGAGAGAGACGAGGCTGAAGAAAATTCTGGTCGGAAAGTTACTTTTTTGTACCTTGTAGGTCTGGTCCTAGGCATTTCTAATCTGTACACTATACAATCTGACTAACATATTCCACCGACAATCATAGTAGTCCCATATATTGAAGGATACTTTGCTGGGCTTCATGAAATGGGGCAAGATTTATAGGAGGGTGGATGTAAGTGTAAATTTTTAGATCCCCTGAATTTAAATAGCCAGAGAGTGAAATAGTTGCTACCGATGCATCTTTTCCTTTCGATTTATCTAAAGATGTTTCAAGTTTTGATATACTCTTATTTACCTTTCTTCGCCGTGCTTTGTGAATGTGTTTTTATTAGTTGCACCATTGGGGGGGGGGGGGTGGAGTGGGGCTATTTTATTATTCAAAGTTACGCTTTTAGCAAGGAGAAGCTTGACTTGGCATCTGTATTGTAGGTGTCAAGAAACATGTGAACGCAAGACTTACAAATTATTCTCCCTATGAAAAATCTATGTGTGAACGACTAACTAGATAATCGTAAACATTTAGGATTAGTATCATCGTCTTTATGATTAGCAGACTTTTGTTGTGCCAAATTATTTAGCTAGTTCTATTACAACCATGTCTCCAGTTTTTGTCCTGAGGACAAAAATACGTGGGGATACTCTTTGCAGGTATTTACTCAGTTTATCTGGAATAGTAAAAGGAATGAAGTCAAATTTAACAAGAACACCTCCCTCCCTAAGAGAGAAAGGGAGTATCCTCACACACACAGAGAGAGAGAGAGAGAGAGTCAAGATATTTTATTTGCTACTTTCTTGAGTCCTAAATTAGTATTTTAATTGTTTGCAGGGTTTTCATCTGATTCCCTTGCCCCAGCACATGATTTAGGGCTCCCAGACATCCCTGCAACAGTTGCAGCCATCAAGAATCCCACCTCGAAAATTGTGTATGATGAGCACAACCACGAACGTTATCCACCTGGTGACCCCAGCAAGCGTGCATTTGCTTACTTTGTGTTGACTGGTGGTAGGTTTGTGTACGCTTCGTTGATCCGTCTGTTAGTGCTGAAGCTTGTTCTGAGCATGTCTGCCAGCAAAGACGTTCTTGCTATGGCTTCCCTTGAGGTAGACCTTACCAGCATCGAACCAGGGAGCACTGTTACTGTCAAGTGGCGTGGGAAGCCAGTTTTTATCAGACGTAGAACAGAGGATGACATCAACTTGGCCAACAGTGTTGATCTCGCTTCTCTTCGGGACCCACAAGAGGATGCTGTCAGGGTTAAAAATCCAGAGTGGCTTGTGGTTGTTGGGGTATGTACCCATCTGGGTTGCATCCCCTTGCCCAATGCTGGTGATTTTGGTGGTTGGTTTTGCCCATGCCATGGCTCTCACTATGACATCTCTGGCAGGATCCGTAAAGGACCAGCTCCTTACAATCTGGAGGTGCCTACTTATAGCTTCTTGGAAGAGAACAAGCTACTTATCGGTTGAGACATTGTACCAAGGAAGGTGCTAATATAGCACATTTATTTTTCCGTCCCTTTCAGAAGTTGTATCTTCTTGCCCATTTGTTATGCTCTAGATGTGACTTAAAATTTTTGTATCTGCTGCCAGCTCTTGACAAGCTCTGAATAATGCAGCTGGCTTTTAAGTTGAGCCTTTTGTTTTGGTAACTTGATGGTGTTTGGAGTACACACTGAATAATTTATTGGAGATACCTTTTAATTGTTTTGTAGATTGTGTTCAATTGTGAAGGTATACATCTTTAAACAAATTCGATTACTGTATTGAAACCTATCAAAATATTCATGCACAATCAAGTTGTGCTGTCTCTCACACTCAGAATAGTCAGTCACAACTTGCTGTCAATACGGGCTGGCGGGGCGGGTTGGGCCCAACCCACCACAGCCCACCTTCAAACGGGGCGGGGCGGGCTGACCCAAATTATTGACGGGATGAGAAAATGCCAACCCAACCCACCCCACCTTGAGTTAGTGGGCCAGGCGGGCCAAGAGCCACCATTGACCACCGCCACCAACCACCACCGATCTACCCTAGTACTGTCCCTTTATCCCCTTCTTCCCAGCCCATCACCATCCCCATCCCTCTGTAACCCCCTTCCTCACCACCACCATTCATCACCACCACCGCCGCAACCAATCAATGTCATCAACCAACGTTGCCCCACTACCACCATCATTGTCATCTCAACACAGCCGCAGACACCATCATCAACACCGTAAAATAAAAAAACGAAAATTCAAAATGATAAACCATAAAATCAAACAATTTTGAGAGATTCACACTTCTAATTAAATCTCTGCGATTTCAAACAATTTGGAAAGGCATGGAGATAGGAGGGACCGATTTGAGCTCCTTCTCCCAGATCTGCACCAATTTCGAGGTGAAGCTCCTTCAAGATTTGTGTTTATGAAGTCAGATCTGGTTCCGGTTTGAAACACACACACAGATCTTAGGCGGAGGATGAAGGTGGTGGATATAAAGAAATGGGGAGGAGGAAGAAGAAGAAGAAGAAGAAGAAGAAGAAGAAGAAGAGAGAAGAAGAAAGAGATGAGCAGCGGCGGTGGCGGAGGAGGAGGGCGGTGACGGAGGATGAAGATTGGTGGTGGTTTCTAGAGAGAGAAAGCTCTGGCTTCTCTCTAGAATATAAAGAACGGATGAAAACTGAAAAGAGGGGAGGGGGTTTTCAGTTTGTTTGAGGGAAAATCCCCAAAAAAAAAAAAAAAAAAGGCGGGTTCGCCTGCCCCGAACCCGTTTGGCCCGTGACCCAAATGGGCTAGCCCAAATAGGCCCACTTGTATTTGAGTTGGTAGGAGTATATAAGACCCAACCCACCCTTATTCCATGGCGGGCCGGGCCAGCTCAACGGGCTCAACCCAAATTGACGGCTCTTCACAAGTTAGGCTGTTGAATGAAGTCAGTTTATTGTTTTTGTAATTTGGACGCAATGACCATCTCCTTCTATTAGCACAATAAATGTAAAATCATCATCTCTATTGCTAGTTTACTTGCTCCATTAACATCAACCGCACTTTAAAGGCTGGGTACACACTGATAGTAGAGAAGTAGAATACTAGGAAACAAGTGTAAGCTGTGGAAAATTCTATTTTTCCTAGCTTCTGGTGAAATTCTATCACAGTTTGGACAAGTGTGTTAAATCCATCTCTAAAAGTTTTACAGCCTCGCTATCAGAAATAAACATTACGCCACGATTTCCTTCTTATAGAATCAAAGAATAAAGTTGTGTTAAAAACAAAAGAGTAACATGAAACAAGAATGACACCTTGTAACACAAAACACATTTCAAGAATCAAGATACATACATGGATCTTCAATTGCAACTTGTCATTCGGAAGCCTTTGAGGGAATACAGCATGTGCTTGTGGAACTAGCTAGGCCTGATATTTATTTACTAGTTCCCCGTAGGATTCAACTGTTACTACTTTAATCCGAAATGTGAGTGTGGTGGACATGTCAGCAATCTTGAATGGGAACCAATGGCAGTTTGCCTCCACACGTCTCTGGAATCTGCCTATCGTCAATATCCCAAGTAGAGTTGATCTCAAATTTTATCCTCAACAACCACTATCTGCGAGGGTGGTATATAAATAAGCAGGATGTTAGCACATGGCTCTAAAGTCACCTCAATCAGTTTGATATGCTAATCAAGTTAAGTCATCTCAGTCCACGTCTGCGGTGAACATTCTGCAATCACATTTATGCAGCACCAAAACTTTAGTTTCAAATGTCAGCAAGTCATCCTTATAATCATGTTGTGAGGCCGCCTTCTTTCTTTCTTTCTTTCTTTCTTTTTCCCGTTTTGAAAGAGAGGTCATAGTAAGTATTTTTTCTACAAACTCTAATGACTTCAAACGACTACTTATGTGATATTATAAAACTATAGGGCTCGTTTGGTAGCCTGATTAGAGCTGGATATGATTATTAGCCCAATAATTTTGGTGTTTGGTAGACTAAATGCAATCCGATTAATAATCATAGGTACAATTCAAATAAACTTCTTATCCAATCTTATCCCCTCTAACCCCCTTCATATCTACCCATAAAAAAGGGTGGTGTAATTAATCCCCGATTAATAATCTCCGACTATTAAAACGGGCTAATCCTATCAGGCTACCAACGAGCCCTAAATGACTAATTACAGAGTCACTTTTTTTTTTTAAGTGAGATAAGAAAAATTAGAATATGTAGTTACATACTCTATAATGCAATATAATATCCAACCTGGAAGGGCTTGCCTTGACTTGAACTTTTATATGAGTTGGTAACTTAACATAGTCTTGCTCTAGTTTCCTTGGGTCGAGTCATCTCACTTGATTTCTATTCATATTCATATTAATAGTACACAAGACGTAGCTCTGTTTGGATAGCGATGCACTTATTTTTGACATCCAAACTATAAACCTTTAATGAAAAATAATGCTCCGGAAATGTACATTAATATTCCATGTCAAAGTGGGTGAAAGTGATGTCATGTATCAAAATAAGTATAGTAGCTAAAAGATTACCTTCTTTCTGGTTTTGTTGTCAATCAATGGGTATACAACATTCCATGCTGTCATAAATACATAAGGCACATGGATGAGATACAGTTTTCAAGTCTCTCGGGTAATAGTCCCTGCCATTTTAACAATTTACCATGATAAGCCTACGTTTCTTTCAATAGTACATCCACATTCCTGCCTCAAAGTGTTAAGTCTTTAGCAGAAAAAAAACGAAAGGAAAGAAAGGAAAGGAAAAATAAGGACAGAAGAAGAGACCTGCAAAATAGTTAGAGCAGCAAGGAATCCGCGTATGTCACTGTTAGTATATCCCCAACCTTGGAGGTCGGCTATGCAGACATACTTCTCGTGGCCAGTTGGTATTCTGAAGATAAAGAAAATGCAGGCATGATCAATCTAGTGGCCAGGTGTCAGTTATCTATGTCAGAAAGCCATTTAACTCAACTTTCACAATGCTGTATGGCAAGATAAGGCAGAAAAATACTGTATGGGGGGTGGTGGTGGTGGTCATAAGCCTGAAGGCATGTAACATCTTCTCTCTTTTTCATGTCTAGATTTACTAATTAATGCCTTCTTATTTAGTACACAACTGTCTACCACAATAAAGAAAGTGACAACAGAATTACCTCTCACATATTTTCTCAAGAACGTAAGCCACGAAACCTGTCGGAACATGAATTTAACATAGTTGACATTAGCTGATACTTGAGCACATGTTTATTATTGTTAAAATTTGACGCACACATGATGAGAACATATAAAAGGACGATAATCCCCTTTATGCTTCAAATGGTAATAAACATAAGCACTTAAAAACCATCAATCTTTCCTTGAATAAGAAAAATGAAATGAGATTAATCTGTTTAGCCAGAGTCCAACGAAAGAATATTGATAATAGCAGACGTGGAAAGAATTAAGGAATGGTATGAGATTTCATGGTACATACTCTTAAACTCATCCAAATCAGCTTGCTTATGCCGGGAACCAAGAGCAACCACTATAGGGCGGCCCATCTTTATCCACTCCTTGCATAAATACCTTGGTTTGAGCAAGTTCATTTGGGATTTCTGATGGAGATATGTATCCATTTGGAATGGATTCTCTCCGCCAGCTTAGATACTTCAAAAGTAGGCTAGATGCTTTTTCAATATCCTGATCACGTGCTCTCAAAAATCGACGGAGCATGGCATCATCTACTTCCTGAATACCAAGAAAAAACACATGCGAGGTGCACCACACAA